>CM021101.1:255510681-255960280 GCA_007115665.2 Sequoiadendron giganteum
AGTCACTTGAGAAGTCAGCCATGGTTAAAGTTCAGAAGGAATTTGATGCCAAAAGGATTAGTAGGTTGAAAGAAATGATAGCTAAAGATAAAACTATGTTATCCACCTATGTGAAGAACGTTCAAAGTGCTCTATCCGAAAGTGGAAAGATCTATAAATCATGTTTTTCTTTGTCAAAATTTACTAAGGCCAATGAGAAGAAGGTTACGGATCTTGAAAAATAGTTAACTACTATTTCTGAAGCTTTTGATCCTTTAGTTGGTGGTGTTGCAAACAAAGAAGGTCAGGTAATATCTTTGCTTGACAAAATAAGGAGCTTGAAGTAGGAAAATAATAGAATTGCAGAAAAAGCATGTGAACTTAGAGGCCTAATTGGTCTGAAGATTGAGATAATGTCAAGTACACTAAAGGAAGGTGAAGATGCTATGGCGGTTAGTGATCCAACAAACTTGGAGTCTATAGAGACACAATCCTACTTAGTTTGTGGTCAAATAACAATTTTGGAGAGTCTCAAAAGGGTTTGGGACACAAATTTGATCCGGTTCAAGAAAGACTTTGCAGATTTTTTCAAGTTTATGTAAGTTAAAGAAGCACCTTTGTATATATGCAATCTTCTCATAAAAAAATTGTTTGATCTTTTTTTGGTACGTAGATTCCTTTCTTTTCCATTGATGTCAAAGGGGGAGAGTAGTAGAGTGAAAAATATATAAACATCTCAGGGGGAGAGTTCTCTTTTTGGAATTTTGAAGATGGCGGTGTAATTCATGTTGGTACTGATAAGACACTTAGTCATTTTTCACTAAGTGTTGCCATCAATGCTAAAGGTGGAGATTGTTGGCAAGAGAAATTGCTAATATCATTTGGTGTTTTCATTGATGGAAACCCTAGTCCATGATTAGATACTCACATCATCATTTGATCATACCGGTAGATAGATTGAAGACAATCAAGGAAGAACAAAGCATCCAACAATTTTGTGTTCATCTATACTTACGAAGATTTTCTATTACCATTTTGAGTTGCATATCTCAAAGAATTTTGATTGGTATATGATCTCTACTGCTATTGAATATTAGTGGCTCGTATTGATCCGTGTGCGAGTTTGAAGATCTGGTTAATTAATTTCTTGTTCATCAGTCCATGAAGGCCAACCCGATTGATATAACATGTCGTAGATGTTTGGAAAGTACTTGTTTAAGTATTTTTATGTTTGACAATGTTCATTTAGATATTTTGAGATATATGTGAAGTGTGTATGTGCAACTTGTGAATATGAGAAGTGCAGAAGAGCGATTATGCATAGTTTCACTTGTGCATTAAGGCGAGTTTGAGCAGAGCAGAGAAAAAGTATAGAATCAGTCAGAATGATAGAATATCAATTATTGAGCCTAACCAAAACTATAATCAAGCATTGGTAGATGCGATTATCTCAGTTCATTTTCTCAAATTGATTTAATCTGATTATCTTTGTAAGATAGTGACTCTTCTTTGAGCAGTGAGCTCTAAGCAATGTGCCTGAATGCAAGTGCATTCCCCTATTATAAAATTTCTTTTGAGTATACTTAGATCATATTGTGGACTGTCCATCTATCGTGGTTTTTCCCCTAACATCGTTTCCACATAAAAATTCATGTGTTATGGTGTTGTGGTTGTTTATTTTATGTTCATGTATATTTCTTTTGATTGAATGTTTTAAATGCTTGAAGGATAAGATCAGTAAAGTTTAAAAGTGCAGGACATTGATTCACCCTCCCTCTCAGTGTTCCTTGATTCCAACAGTTAAAAGGTGTTATATCCAAGAAAAATTGTTATTGATCATTATGCAAAGAAAGTTATGTTCACCAGTGTGTGAACTATGAAAGCAATAGTGTCTAGGAGAAATGGTTTTTTCTCTGCATTTCTCTACAGTTTGGTTTTTGGTTTGAAGGATGTGAGGGTGTTTTGATAGTTTTTATATACATCTTCACTCCGAGTTATTTAAATTTTGGTGCTCCCAAAGGTTGGATTCTTTTGTTCCAATATGTGGAAGGTTAACTAGATGTACATGGTAAGTGTGTTCTTTAGGTGAAAGTTGTTGTGAAGGAATTTTTTGGATTTCAAGGTGTTTGTGGAATATTCTAAATTGTGTTAAGTGTTGTGTTTGGTCCATGATTCGTCTTTGGAGTTTAGTAAGTGTGTACTTAAAATTTTAATGGTTTTTACACAGGTTTAGTCAACCTTGGATGTTTACACTAATTGCAAAAATGCCTCAGTATTTTTTGAAGTGTGGTGTGGTGTATATGTATGGATTTAAGTCAAAATTAAGGTGTGATGCAGTCCAGCTTCATTCCTCTCCACCGTGAGAATGCTTAGTGCTGGCCTAATTTGAATTTACAAGGTTGAGGTGCATAATTGACCTTGTAGATTATTTTCAAGGTTAAGGATGGTATATGGGTGTGTTGAGTTGATGAAGGATTGTGTGGTGTGATGTGATGTGTGAAAGTGTGAAGTGCAGTGTGAGCCTTAATGACTAAGAATACTGGAGGCAATGAATAGAAGGTGTCTACATTCTTTAGAGCAAGTGTGAATGTACTAGTGGTCTAGTGGTGGAACTTTTCTATTGCTTTGAGATGGATTTCTCATTGTAAAAATATTCTTTCTTCTTCTTTCTATTTTGGTAGTGAACCATTGGTAGTGAGCCCTTGTTTTCTTTTTAGGTAGTGAGCCTATTGTATTCGGTGTTGTAATTACTTTATATTGTGAGCTAATCCTCACCATGGTTTTTGCCTTCTTATTTTTTCCACATAAATCTAGTGTTCTCATGTGTATGAATGTGTTTTCATTACTATTTCTCATGTTTATACTATGCTAATGCATGATAAGATTTTAATGATTGATAAAGGTTTAAGGACTAATGTAGATCTAAATGTTAATGAGGATTTTGATGTTCTAATACACAACTGATTCACCCCCTCTCAATTGTCTTGTGCATTCAAAACTTGGTATAAATACAAGGTTCCTTGGAAGAAATATTAATTTCTTGAGGTAGATCTAGGATGGTTCACAAGAAGGAGGCTCCTCTATTTGATCAATCAGGTTATGCATTCTGGAAAACCAAGATTGAAGGTTTCCTTGTTTCGCTAGGATTTGGAGTTTGGAGGTGTGTTAAATCTTGATATATTGTACTTGCAAATGGTCCAAGAATTGATGATGAGATCAAGGTCTATGAGAACAATGGGAAAGCAAGGTATGCTCTTTTTAGTGGTCTTTCTAGTTTTGAACTTGTGAAAGTTATGAATATTAAATCTGCTAGTGATATCTAGAAGGAGCTAGAAAATATCTATGAAGGAGATGATAAAGTCAAGCAAGCTAAGATGTCGAATGTAAAGATCAAGTTTGAAACCCTGTAGATGTCAAAGGATGAAGATATTACAATATGCATGCATAAAGTGGACAAATTTTTTAATTCCAACAGAGGTCTTGGTGGAAAACTTGAAGAAGATGAGGTGGTAAAGAAGGTATTAAGAATTCTACCTAAGTGTTATAGTCATAAATTTTTTGCTATTGAAGAAGTTAAAATTTGAATCTGTATTCTAGAGATCTGTTGTCTATTTCTTTAATTGCTTTTGAATTGAGAGAGCTTTGTCCAAGAGATTTAAAGAATGAGACTCCTTTTAAAGTTGGAAAAGCTAAAAAGAATGAAGAATCAGATCCAAATATGTTGGGAAATTATGCCTCAACTTTCTAGCTTGTTTCTTCTTGGAATTAGGTGTTTTCTTTCTGATTCTGCCCTTTACCACTTTATCATGGTGGTCTGGCTTGGTCTTGGTGGTACCACGGTGTCTGTCTGGCGGTTACCACCTTACTGCGTGTGGTGAGTTCACTCACCGCGATGTCACGATAAAGCTACCTGTAGCTTGTGTTGGTGCTTACCGCCTTATCATGCGCGGTGAGTTCTCTCACCATGGTGGCGTGGTAAGGCCGCTAGTGGATGGGCTCGATGGTTATCGTCATACCATAGGTAGTGGTCCCTCTCACTGTGGTGAGACCGCCAGCGGTGGGCTCAATGGTTACCGTCATACCATAGGCAGTGGTTCCTCTCACCGCTGTAAGGCGGCGAGACCGCCTGCAGTCGGCCTGGTGGTTACCGCCCTACCATGGGGTGGCCTAGCAGCCCTTGCAGTAGCACGGTGTGACCGCTAGTGATTTGCCCAGCGAATGTCGCTACAATGCGGTAAGGCACAGTTGACTCGACGGTAGTGCGGGGTGGCTGAGGGTGAGCTCGGGTGAGCTCATCGCCATACCGTGAGGCAACTCAGACAGGGGCATGGTAGTGTGGTGGATTCAAGGTGCAAGCCCAGATGGCCTTACCACCATACCATGAGGTGAGTCGGATGGGGCAGCAGTAGCACGGGCAAGATGAGGGTGAGCTTGGGCTTGCTCACCATTGTATCGCGGCTGGGTCAAAGGAGCTCGATGGTTGCATGGTAAGAGTTTAGATGAGCTCAAAACTTGGTTGACCAAGTTGGACAGGTTTGACCGACTATTAGAAGTAGCGAACGAATTGTTTGGTGGCATGTGGCAGTTCTTTAAGATCTGATTGGCCAAAAGTTTGATTTCCTTATTACGATAGAGCTGCATTATTAAAGTAAGGTTGATGGACGCGTCTGAAGCTGATTTAATGTTGTGTGTGGCTCGATGCATTTGCAAGGTCGGTGCACGTTATCAGAGATTGTTAAGCTTGCAAGTGGGATATTAATTATCCCGATGACTATTGAATGCTGAGACAGGAATAACAGGTTGGCACACGGTATATGAATTCGAGTGTGTAGTTCGATCAGGATAATGAGTGATTAGAGAGAGGCTGAGAGTGTTCGACTAGTCTTGATTGCAAACACTTTATTTCTCATTTCTGATCAATGTGAACCTATGTTGCCTTGAGGCTGGGATGGCTGCAAGGCTGGTTGAGATTTCTTTGTGAGGAGCTTAAGGGAATCTACATGATATGTCATTGAGGACATTTTAATTATGTGAAGATTATATTTTGTTGTTTCCTATATTCTCCAGATGAACAAGATGTAATCTCCTAAAGAGCATAGCTCTGGTTTTGTATTGTAACCGTTTTAGTTACTGAATAATACATGTGAGCTAAGTGTTTTGGAGGGTGGGGGTTTTTACCCGAAAGGGTTTTCCCCAAGTAAATCTATGTGTCCATATGTTTGTCTTTCTTGTCGTATGATTTTGTATCTTGAATCTATGCTTGTGTTGAATCTATTATAAGTTAAGCATTTACTTTTCTCAGAGGATCAATGGGGGATTTACTGTGCCTACTTCCGCTTTATGGCATAGTTGTTTGTGTCTTTTTTGTGATTTAAATGAAATCACTAAGGCACTTCTATCTTAGATACTGATCTATGATGACAAAACCGACTCTGTATCCCCAACAAGTGGTATCAAAGTTGGTTGAAGGAGGTTGAGGCTTAATTATACCAGCAAGTGGTGTCAAAGCCTTCTCCTGGTTACTGAAGTTTTGGGTATTTCTCATCTGATGATTTCTTAGCCTAGCAAGCTTGAGGAAATCTGAAGAAATCGGTTGGTGTTTGATCCTTCGATGAGTGGAAGTTGCTTTTTTGATTCAACACATAGTTTTGAAAGACACTGGAGTTTCCTCGAGTTGATCATATTGTTGCAATATGGTCTAAGGCTCCTGGCTCACAACAAATGTTCCTGATGCAATGGATGTGGGATATGCTTCTGGTTGTGTTGTAGTGAAGCGTGGCTTCATATTGGGTGTCTGTGTGAGAGGCTCCTTAGCAGTATGGAGTTGCTTGTGTTGTTGTTTAGCCATGGAGTATTGTTCTTGTGTTTGGTTCTTTGACTTAGCACTGAAGGAAGTTTCTCTATTGCTTTGATTGCATGGAGGCTATGAAGTTGATCCTAGTAGTCTGCAACTTCTGAATAGCTTGGCTCTCTTGTATGCTTGTGCATGACTGTGGTCTTTGGAACTGGTCTGGAATGGACTTGCTATTCCTGCTTACCTGTATCTTGCACTCGCATGGTTCAAATTCATGTCTTTGGCTCTGGAGTTTTTTTGTAGATTTTCCTAAAAACTCTTTCATGCATATTCATGTTTCTTTTCATTGTTCTGGTTAACCGCGATGGTTGTGTGTAGACTCCTGAGTCATCTAGATGAGCAGTGAATATGGAGATGCGTGGGTGTTTTATAAACACTGTGGTTTTACAGGTTTTACATGGTCAAGAAAAACTTGTAGTGTGTGGAGGTGTTGTTCAGCTATTTTCTAGACCCTAACTTCTGGGGTGTGACTAGATGAGATAGCTACAGTTCAACATGGTTTGAGGTGTGATGTCTTCTCTGCATGGGAGTGTTGGTATGAGTTTCTCTTTTAGCATTCTTGTGGTGTGCTTGTTTGTTTCCTAGACTATGGTGCTTGAGTTGTGGATGCGATTGGCAAATCAGATTTGTTGTTGATCTGGTGTTTTATTCAAGTTGTCTACGTGGGTTGTTCCCTTTGATTATCTCAGTTTTAAAATTTCCAGTGTGATGATAGATTTGCAGGGTTTTTCATTGAAGTGGATCTATGAGTTGTGCATCTTTTTGGGTTGTCTTTACCTACATGTTTGTCGTGAGTCAACTCGGAAGTGGACTATCATTATCCACGAGATTTCTTTTGTGTTGGTGCAGATCTGTTAGTTGACTTTGTCTATGGTCACTTGTGCATTGGTGTGGCTATTTTGACACAAGAGGATGGACAACGTTTGAGTACTTGAATAGTCAGTGACAGGGACCTGTAGCATGTGAATCATGATGTCATGGAAAGCTTGTTATACTGGCTAGTGTAATCTTTTGACAATGATGGTGTGGTTGGTCATGGTGCTTGGAAAGCTCGATGTCACAATTCAATGGGAGCTTTAGCAGTGACCGTGGATTCATCACTTGGTGGTGAATGATCTTCTTTGGTGTTGTAGATGCTTCTTAAGGACTCTTAGATCCTGGTGTTGCAGAAGAGTTCTTTCGCATCTGCATGGTCACTATTTGAAGATGTGCAGCATCTTGGAGCCATGGAGGACATTGGTTGTTTTTGGCTGAGATGTTGGTAGTGCTTGATAGGTGATGTTGGTTTAGAGTTTGTTTGCTTTATGTCATGGTATACTCTTGCTTGTGCATTAGAGTTTTGGCATGTTGCTTTTCTCTTGAAACCATGGATAGTTCACCTGAAGCATGGAATCTCCTAATGGGGATGTGTAAGATCATGGTGTCATGATAAGTTCCTATCCTAGGTATTGGAGCTTTGACAGCAGTTTGGGGTTTCTCTTTGTTTTGAGTACATTGGTCATATGCTGGAGGACTTCATGTTTATTGCAGTGATGCAGTTTGGAGTTAGCATGAGATGACAGGTTGCTGGTGCTCATGGATGCATGGAGAATAAGGTGAGGCTTGAATTCTTCTAAGAATATTGTTGTTACAGCTAAAAGTCCGAGTTGCTTGCACCTTGGTTGAATGTGAGTTAACAGAGACCATGAAGGAGAATGCTCTTGGGTAAGTCACGGTGACTTGTATATCTTGGATGAGCATTTTTCTGTTTTCTCTCTTGGTTTGCTCGGCAGTGAAGTTTATTTCAAATGTATTCACCCATTATATCTTTCAGATGTGTGTTATGCTTACTTTCATGATATGAATCTTGAGTTGTTTTGAGATTCTGGAGGATTCATTATGAAAGGTGGACAACATAGTTTATCTCCTTGTGCTTTTGAGGACTGATAGGAGATGGTTATATGGGTTAGTTTGATCTTCTTTGAGGTGCTTACATCCATGGAACTGTTGGGTGTTGTTATGGATTTTCCCTTTGGGATGTGAAGAGGATCATTCTTGACACAACTGACATTTAGAAGTGTATGTAGGAGGATGCTACATGTTATGATTTATTGTTTTCTCTATTCTAGTTTTTTCTTCCTGTATGTTCATTTCCATATGACTTTAGATGTGAGATGCCTTTGTGGAGCTGAGTTGGTCATAGTTTGTGTTCATGTGTTGTCACTTGGGTGATGGCACGAAGGTTCTTGTGCCTCCTTCAGTCAAATATGGAACTTTGGAAGAATGTGGAAGACTATTGAGAGAATTGTTTCTTGCAACATGTGGTTGCAAGTTGTGCATATCAGTGTGGGTATCCCTCGTAACTACATGGTTCCTTTTTTCTTTGTGCAAAGAATTGGTGGACTCGGTATGCTTGGATCACTTGTGATGGTGCTTTGTTTTCACTCATTTGGATAGTACCCTTGCAGTGGGAGTACCTAGACATGTTTGGTCTTTTTTGACTGGTTGACACATGGTGCTTGTTCTTTGTTGTTGATGGCATGAGTTTACTAATGTACATACCTCTGAGGTATGGGTGGTTGGCTTTTTCAGCATGAGCTGTGGGTGTTGTTTTTCAACTGCATGGGTTTGATCAATTAGATGAGGGCAGTCAATTTTGTGGTTGTTGTTCTAGCTGATGGTTTCTTGTTCTGGAGAATGGTTTCTCGTTCTGTGTTCACATTGTGCTTTGTTGTTGTTGTTGTGCCTTTGCCGCCTAAAGGATCAGATGCTTGTGTTCCTGAGACTGGTGCTTGTTCTCCTTGGCGTGTTCCTGTGTTTGGAGCTATTTCCTGAGATGGTGGACATTTTTGATGTCATTGTAGGGGTCTTGGTTGAAGCATGGAAGCTTGGTTTTGGTCCTTGTTCGGGTGTTTGGAGGAAGCCTGAAAGTCTTCGGCAAGTGGGAGGTTGTTGGGAAACTATGCCTCAACTTTATGGCTTGTTTCTTCTTGGACTTAGGTGTTTTCTTCCTCATTCTTCCCTTTACCTCTTTCCGTGGTGGTCTGGCTTGGTCTTGGCGGTACCACGGTGTCTGTTAGGCGGTTACCGCCTTACCGCGCACGGTGAGTTCACTCACCGCGGTGGCACGGTAAGGCCGCTTATAGCCTACGCTGGCGGTTACCTCCTTACCACGTGCAGTGAGTTCTCTCAACGTGGTGGTGCGATAAGGCCGCCAGCAGCTAGGCTCAGCAATTACCGTCATACCGCAGGCGGTGGTCCCTCTCACTGTGATGTCTGCGGTGAGACCGCCAGCAGTGGGCTCGATGGTTACCACCATACCAAAGGTGGTGGTTCCTCTCACCATGGTGTCTATGGTGAGACCACCTACAGTTGGCTTGGCGGTTACCACCCTACCACGGGGTGCCCTTGCGGCCCCTATGGTAGCATGGTGTGACTTCCGGTGGTTTGCTCAGTGAATACCGTTGCACCGTGGTAAAGCATGGTTGATTCGGTGGTAGCACGAGATGGCTGAGGGTGAGCTCGAGTAAGCTCACCACCATACCATGAGGCAACTCAGACAGGGGCACGGTAGTGTGGTGGATTCAAGGTGCGAGCCCGGATGGCCTTATCGCCATACCACAAGGCGAGTCGAATGGGGCAGCAATAGCACAGGGAAGACGAGGGTGAGCTTGGGCGAGTTCACCATTGTACTGCGGCTGGGTCAAAGGAGCTCGTCGGTTGCGTGGTAAGAGCTCGAATGAGCTCAAAACTTAGTTGACTGAGCTGGACAGGTTTGACCGACTGTCAAAAGCAGCGAACGAATTGTTTGGTGACACATGGCAGATCTTTAAGATCTAATTGGCCAAAAGTTTGATTTCCTGATTACGATAGAGCTGCATTATTAAAGTAAGGTTGACGGATGCATCTGAAGCCGATTTAATGTTGTGTGTGGCTTGATGCATTTGCAAGGTCAGTGCATGTTATCAGAGATGGTTAAAGCTTGCAGGTGGGATATTGATTATCCTAATGACCGTTGAATGCTGAGACAGGAAAAATAGGTTGGCATACAGTATAAGAATTGAGTGTGCAGTTCGATCAGGATAATGAGCAATTAGAGAGATGCTGAGAGTGTTCGACTAGTCTTGAATGCGAACACTTTGTTTCTCATTTTTGATCGATGTGAACCTATACTACCTTGAGGCTGGGATGGTTGCAAGGCTAGTTGAGAGTGCTTTGTGAGGAGTTGAAGGTAATCTACATGATATGTCATTGAGGACATTGTAATCATGTGAAGATTATGTTTTGTTGTCTCCTATATTCTCTAGATGAACAAGATGTAATCTCTTGAAGAGCATAGCTCTGGTTTTGTATTGTAACTGTTTTAGTTACTGAATAATACATGTGAGTTGAGTGTTTTGGAGGGTGGGGTTTTTTACCCTAAAGGGTTTTCCTCACGTAAATTTGTTTCCATATGTTTGTCTTTCTTGTTGTATGATTTTGTATCTTGAATCTATGCTTGTGTTGAATCTGTTATAATTAAGCATTTACTTTTCTCAGAGGATCAATGGGGGATTTACTATGCCTGCTTCCGGTTTATGGTATATTTGTTTGTTTCTTTGTTGTGATTTAAATTAAATCACTAAGGCATTGTTGTCTTAGATATTGATCTATGATGACAGAACCGACTCCGTATCCCCAACAAAATAATGTTGATGATATAGAAGAAAACTTTGTGAAGAGATTGAAAAAGGGCACTAGAAAATACAGAGGTAAGTTACCTTTAGAATGTTTTAATTGTGGAAAGATTGGTCATTGTACTTCAAGATGTCCTATCAAAGCTTCAAAAGATAAATATAATACTGAAGGAGAAATGGTGACTACTTTTCATGCTAGAGAAGAGAAGAATAACTAGATCATTGATAGTTGATGCTCAAATCACATGACTGGTGATAAGAGAGTTTATTAAACTTGAGAAATTTCAAGGTCTTGTTAAGTTTGGTGATCATTCATCTGCTAAGATATGTGGAAGAGGTTCAATCAATTTTGACATAAAATATAATATAAATGATGTTCTTTATGTTAAGGTTCTCTAGCATAATTTTTTGAGTGTAGGACAGTTGTATAGCAAAGTATATAACCTTGTGTTATAGGATGATGGTTGTGAGATCAGAAAAGGCTCCAGAACTCTGGTTGCTATAGGAAGAACATATGGAAATTTTTATCAGCTCAAGGGTGCTAATGGTATGTACTTTATGACTCAAATTAATAAAATTTGGCCATGGAATAGAAGAATCAGTCACATAAATTTTGATAACCTAGTAAGGATTAGTTCAATTCAGGATGTGAAGGATTTTCCAAAGATTATAGAGTTTATAAATGTTGTTTGTAAGGAATGTTGGATTAGGAATAAAGCTAGAAAGAGATTCAAAATCAAAGAACAATCCACTACCAATCCTTTGGAGTTGGTGCATATAGAACTTTATGGACCTACCAGAATAATATTTTTTCAAGGTGATGGATATTTCATGCTATTAGTTAATGCTTATTCTAGAATGACCTCAGTTACTTTTCTCAAAGAAAAATTATAAGCTCTAGATAAGTTTAAGGAATTCAAAGATATGGTTGGGAATGAAATGGATATGAAGATTAAATGTTTGAGACCTGACAGAGGTCGAGAATTCACCTTTAATGAGTTTAAAATTCTTGTTAAGTTCAAGGAATAAAGAGGCATTTTTCAGCTGTTAGGACTCCTCAGTAGAATGAAGTGGTTGAAAGGAATAATAGGACTATTCAAGAATAAAAAAGAACAATGATGAGAGGAGAAAACCTACTGAAAGTCTACTTGAAAGAATTAATTCATACTGCAGTATACATACTTAACAAAGCACAAGCAAGAACAAATATTTCAAAGACTCCCTATGAGTTATGGTATGGAAGGACTCCAACTATCAAATATTTTAGAGTGTTTGGAAGAAAATTCTATATCAGGAGAGATGAAGAAAACTTAGGAGGTTTTATGTAAGATATGATGAAGGGTATCTTCCTTAGATATTCTATAGAAAGAAAAGCTTACCAGTGCTATAACAAAGAGGCTGAAAAGAATTGTTGAGAGTGCAAGTGTCAAGGTGGATGAAGATCTAAATAAGATTTCAGTGATGAAAGATGGATATTAATTAGATGAGTCTTCTTGCATAGAAGAAGAAAAAGATAAAGGTAAGGAAATTGAAGTATAGGTTGAAGAGGAAGAAACTCCAGAAAGGATTCTTAAGACCCCTAAGTATGTGCATAAGAATCATTTTGAAGATCAAATCATTTGTGACAAAAACAGAGGTGTATTGACTAGAAGAAAGGCTGCTATGATAGAAGAACAAGTGAACTTATGTTTACTTTCCAAAGTTGAACCTAAAATAATAGGTGAAGCATGCAAAGATGAGTATTGGATCAAAGCTATGAAAGAAGAATTAATGCAAATTGAGAAGAATCAGGCTTGGGAACTTGTCCTGAGACTAGCAAACATGAATGTGATTGGAACTAAGTGGGTGTTCCAAAATAAGCTGAATGAGAATGTAGAAGTTGTCAAGAACAAGGAAATTATTGTGTGTAAAGGTTACTCACAAGTGAAAGAAATAGAATTTGAGGAGAAATTTTCTCCGGTGGCAAGAATGAAAGCTATTAGGATTTTTTTGGCTTTTGTAGCACACAATAATTTCAAAGTATATCAAATGGATGTGAAGGTTGAATTTTTTAATGGTGAGTTAGAAGAAGTTTATATTGAAAAATAAGAAGGATTTTAGTTATCAGATAACCCTAATATGGTATGTTGATTGAAGAAAGAATTGTATGGACTCAAACAAGCTCCCAAAGTTTGGTATGCAAGATTGGATAGATAGTTTTTGTAGAAAGATTCAATCACTTGGTACTGCAGATAGTAATCTTTATTTTAAGGTTGAAAAAGATCAAATCTTGATTGTGGTTGTGTATGTTGATATATTTTTTTGGAGGAAATGAAGTTGTGTGCAAGAGATTTTTATAACAAATGTAGAATGAGTTTGAATTGTCAATATTTGGGGAGATAAATTTCTTCCTTGGACTACAAATCAATCAGATAGAGAAAGATATATTCATTTCACAATCGGTATGTACTCCTATGGTTACTCTAAATCGGTATGTACTCCTATGGTTACTGGTTTCAAGATGAGAAAGAATGATGAATCTCCTAAGGGTAATCAAAGAAAGAAAAAATCAATGATTGGAGGAATGATGTATCTAATTGCCACCAGACCAGATATCATGCATGCAGTTTATCTTGTGTCTAGATTTCAAGAAGATCCTAGAGTCACATTTGGCAACAGTGAAGAGAATATTTTGATACTTGAAGGGAACTCTGAAACATGGCTCGTGGAAAAGAATATTGATTTCTCTCGAAGAGATTATACAAATTTAGATTGGGTAGTATGTGTGGATGAAAGAAAAAGTACAAGTGGTGGTGCATTCTTTCTTGAAAATATATTGGTATCTTGGCTAAGAAAAAGTGGGATTTGGTGTCATTATCTACTGCAGAATTATAATACATTGTGTAGCATCTTGTTGCACATAGGTGTTGTTTATGAAGCATACTGTAAAGGATATCAAAGTGGTATATGATGAATACATTTTTATCTTTTGTGATAATACAAACTTTCTATTAAAATTTCAAAGAATCTAGTAATGCACTCAAGAACAAAACATATCTCAATTAGGTATCACTTTTTGAGAGAGAAGGTCATAGAGAATGAGGTGAAGTTAGAGTATGTGCCTACAAAGGATCAAGTTGCAGATATATTCTCAAAGGATCTTCCTAAGGATAATTTTGTGTATATTTGAGAGAAATTAGGGGTTATTTCCCCTCCTTTCAAATAGATGCATAAGGATATGCATTAGTATAGTGGATTTCAAGATTTATTCCTTGTTCTAGACTGATGTTGGTGACTACCTCTCAAGGGGAGTAAGTAGTAGCATTGTTGGTTGTGACAGTTAGGGGAAGTAATTTTTATTATTATGTGATATACAAATGTTTTCCTTTTTTAGCTATGTCAAAGGATATGTGCATTGCTTTCTAGTTGGTGCAGTATGTTGTGTACTCCTAAGGGGGAGTGTGTAGAGAAGGTGTGAAGAAAGTAGAGTGTAGTAGAAGAAAAGGAAGTTGTAGAGAAGATGCACATGTGTGATTGTTACCCTTTACCATTGATGTCAAAAGGGAGAGATTTAATTGAAAAATATTATGAAGTAAGGAATAGTCAAAGAATGTGTCTGATGGAGTAGTGTGCACTATTATGCAATATGTGTTGGTGATCAAAGCTCTTGTTTTTATTGTTGGTGGTTTTTCATATCATGTGTTGCCATTTATGAAAAAGGGGGAGATTATTAAAAGTCTGTGTATTTTGTGTTGTCGTTGATTTAAATAGGTCTATGATGTTGCATTGATGTCAATCTTAGATTTTCTTTGATTTGTTGCATTATCTTGTCATCAGTAGTCTCATTGGTGTCAACCTCTAATGTTTCCTTGATAAGCATGTGTGTGGTTGAGTTACTATATTATTGTTGGTTTAGTTGTGATAAGGGAGTGTTGAAGATTATGAGATGGTGTTTGTGGTGCTTGGTTTCCAAGTGCTTTTGAAAAAATTTGAATAAAAGAGGAGACAGTGTGGTAAAGAATGTTTAGTGTAGCAGAGTAGTGTTCTGGTTTTTGTACTACATTTCTTTTGTATTGAATATATTCTTATGTAGTTTGGATATGTTGATCAGAAGTGTTCAGAGGTATTATATCTAGAGTTTCATGTAATGGATCATTGTGCAAAGAAAGTTGTGTTCACCAGTGTGTCAACTATGAAACCGGTGTTGTCTAGGAGAAATGGTTTTGCTCCACATTTCTTCGCAGATTGGTTTTCATTCTTGCGGATTTGAGGGTGTTCTTATAGTTCTCATATATATATTTAGTATAATTTTTTTGAAGTTTGGTGCTCCGCAAGGTTGGATTCTTGTGTTACAGTATGTGGAAGGTTAACTAGGTGTATATGATAAGTGTGTTCTTCAAGTGAAAGTTGTTGCAAAGATTTTTTTTTTATTTTAATCTTTTTGTGGAATACTCCAAATTGTGTTAATTTTTGTGTGTGGTATGTGAGTCATCTTTGTATTTAGTGAAGCGTCTACTTAAAATTTTAATGGTGTTTACACAGGTTTGGTTGACCTTGGGTGTTTACACTGGTTGCAGAAATGCTTCAATGTTTTTTGAAGTGTGGAATGGTGTATATGTATGGATTCAGGTCTGAATTAAGGTGTTATGTGGTTTGATTTCATTCCTATTTTCCATGGGAATGCTTAGTGCTGACCTAGTTTGAATTTATATAGTTGAGGTGCATAGCTGACCTTGTAGATTGTATTCAAGGTTGAGGATGGTATATATGTGTGTTGAGTTGATGAAGGATTGTGTGGTGAAATGTGTGTAATGTGAATTATGATGTGAAGTACAAAAGTGTTAAGTATAGTGTGATCCTTAATGGCTAAGACTACTGGAAGAAATAAGCAAAAGGTGTCTACATTCTTCAGAGAGAGTGTGAATGTACTGGTGGTGCGGTGGTGGAACTTTTTTGTTTCTTTGAGATGGATTTCTCATTGTAACAATATTCTTTCTTCTTCTTTATATTCTGACAATGAGCCATTGATAATGAGCCCTTCTTTTCTTCTAGGTCGTGAGCCTATTGTATTTGGTGTTGCAATTACTTTATATCATGAGTTGATCGTCAGTGTGGTTTTTCCCTTCTTGGTTTTTTCACATAAATCTAGTGTTCTCATGTGTATGAATTTGTTTTCATTATTGTTTCTCATGTTTATATCTTTATAATGCATGACAATGGTTTAATAATTGATAAATTTTTAAGGACTAATGCAGATTCGAATGTTAATGAGGGTTTTGATGTTTAATGTACAACTAATTCACCCTCCCTCTTGGTTGTCTTGTGCATTCAACACTTTTAAGTTACTTCATGTTGAAATATGCTATTAGAGTCTTAATTAAAACTCCTAAATGTGCCATTAGGAGCTTGACTAAGGTAGACTCCCAAATATTTCATTGGCACCTTATTTTTCCCTCTTTTCAATCTAATTGGTTATTTAACAACTAATACAAGTGCTAATAATCACATTTTTTTTACACCAACAAGTACAATGAATGTGACTATGGGAGTATATAACACTAATACACTTGAAGGACATTAGTGTGCCACCAAAGGACACTACCATTCTTAGAGGAAACTACCATTCCCAACATACATTATTGTGCCTTCAATAGACAATATCAATTATCACATTTCCAAAATATAATTTAGTCGTGTTTATACTTCTCTTGTCTTATTCTCAGTCATTTATAACTTCTACAAACTTTGAATCAAGCAAGATCTTTTTTTCCATATTTTCTATTTAATTAAATCTAAAAAAATATAAATATTATTAATTATTAATAAAATTAAATTCTTAAACAAATAAATAAAATCTAACTTAAAGATAAACAATTTATCATTGATTTTTTTTATTACCAATAATATAGCTCAATATAATATAATGCACACAAAAAAAACTGAAAAAAATGTGTCCTAAGGTATTTAATAAATGCTTCATGTTCAATAAAATTAAACTTATAAACAACAAAAGTAAACAAACTATCATGATTTGCATCAAACCTTCATATTCCCACCAACCATTAAGATAGTTGGTACTTTTCTTAAGATACTATTGTAATAAAATAAAATAAATGCTTTCACTACCAGAATAAATGTTTCAACAATTAATTTGTATTAGATTTTAGAGTTGAGACGAAAAGAGTTAATACATAATTAAATAAATTAAACAAGATACTTAATTTGAATTTTAATAATAAAATATTAGTAGAAATATTATTAGAAATTGATTTATGAATATGATGAAATTAAGGTCTTATTTGGATGATCACCATAGATTTATGATAAAATTAAGGTCTCATTTGGATGATCATCATCGAATTGGTAAATTGATTATACTCTATCCTAATTTAGATCAATGACTATGAAACTAGTATTCATGCATGCAAAAGTCATTTAGTGTGTGGAATTAAATGTATAATCATAGAAATCAACTAGCAAAAAATAATTAACTAAAATTTTCTTACCTCTATGTTTGTAATTTGAATCTAGAAAATAGTGTTTATAAACATTATTTAAGAACTTGTTAAGCAAGGGTCATGCTCTCCTCAATTAAACCTAACCAATTTAGTGGTTTCAAAATAATGATTGAAAATAGCAAGTAAACATGTAGTATGTCTAAGATGATGATACAATCAAATAATGTAATTACAATGCTCTATAATGTTGTTATGATGCTCTCGTATTAATGTTTTGATAATCTTAACTCCATTGTAGATAGTTTTGTTGCTTCTGGATTCGATTGTGTTGGAGTTTTTTCATCCAGAAGCAGCAAAACTATTTCATATGGATTATGGAAATCTAATTGCATTAATCCATTGTAGATGCTCTAAATAAATTAGGTTTAGACCTTAAATAAACTACCATAATGTACAATTTGAAATTAGTTGCAAAATAATCATCTCGCAGTGATTAGTAAGGGAGGTATTGAGAAAATCAAATTTGAAGGTTTCGATTCAAATCCTTACATCCATAAATAACTTACATCAATTTTATACCTAGAAATCTAAATCAAGTTGATGAAAGACTAGATGAAAAGTCAAATCTAGATCTTAAAGACAAATGACAAAGAAAAGAAATTAAAATAATATTATTCATGAATTTTAATACAAAATACATCATTTTATACATTAATTAATATAAAAAAATAGATTAATCACTATAAATCTAAAATATATTTTTCAAATAAATATATAATTTTTATCATTACAACTATAATTATATTAATAAAAATTTATAATAATATTTAAAAAGAAAAAGTTTTCATTGACCAAAAAAAATATTAATAATAGTAAAGAAAGCATAGTATTATAAATAAATGTAGATACTTGGAAAATTATGAGAATGGTTCAGAATGTGACCTTCCGCATCTAACCAAGCAATATAAGATTTTTAAGTTTGCATACATCGTCTTCGGGCTATTAATGCCGTAAAGAGGTTAAAAAGAATGACGTCACTTAAATTGACTGGTTCGGTGAGCTTTTCGTATGCTAAAACTTAAAACGACAGCAAAATATATTTTTCGTGCTTATCAAATATTTTAATTTAATATTTTAGTGTAAATTTATATTTACAAGTGGTGTATATTTTTTATAAAGTATATACATTTATTTCTTATGTATATTTAAGTTGTCTTATTCATAATCATTTTTAAATATGATATCTTTTTATTTTTATTTAATAGATCAACAAAAATAGAGGTGTATAATTGTGTACAGGAAAAACATCTTCAGATAAAATGATTTAGGTTAATTAAATAAATCTGATGTAATCGCAATCAATTAGTTTATTATGTAAAGGGAAAAATATCTTTATGTAAAATGGTTTAGATTTATTAAATAAATATCATAAAACAACAATCAATTAATTTAGATTAAATGGATTAAGACATGATATTTAAATTTTATGAAAATTAAATAGTTAACTAAATGCAAGAAATTCATAAATTAATAGCATGGATACTTAGCCCTTATGTTCTTCTTCAACAAGTTTGCAAAATTTGTGTTAAAGAAAATATTTTTTTAATTAAAAATAGATTGATATAATCTAGAATCATAAATTTCACTCGATGTGTGTGTGTGCGCGTGCGCACGTGTGTGTGTATGTGTGAGAGAGATTGCATATGTACATAATTGTATTCATATATATAAACAAAAATGTGCAAATACTCATACAAATACTTATGTTTATAAATGAATAGATTTATACTCATCCCTCAAGTTAAATAAAAAATTATGTCTAAAAAGAGTTGGAAAATTTATAAATAGCAAGTTGTTAATTTGAGAGACATTGGCATGTGAACATTAATGTTGAAATAAAAATTGTATATTTTCATTAGTATAACATACCCCACTACAATGAATGACCCTTTTTATTGATGAAGATAGTTTTATAATATTTATGAAAGAAATTACAAAGTTATCCTTCTTATTGTGTCTAAGTGAAGGCCACACCTTTCTATAATATTCCAATACATTTTAAAAATGATTCTTCATCCTATAATTATGTACATATTGTATTGTAATGAGATTTTATGTATAATACAAAAATGAAAGCTATCATTATTATGTTCTTCTTTGTCCTCATGTTTATCCATGATATACAAAATGTATGCCTTACCCGTACATGTAGATTTTGTTTCTTCTTCTTTCCATATCAACCAACAAGTGAGACACACTATATGAATCAATGTCTACATTACCACCAAATGAAAATATGCATGTTTCCAACCCCCAAGAACATGCTCACAATGTTTCTATTGCTCAACCAAGAAAATATACATGCTTGCAACACTCAAAAATTCTTCAATGTTTTCCACACTCAACCAAAGACAACATACATGTTTTACAACACTTAAAAAATTGACATAATGTTTCCCATTATATATAATCAATGAGAACCAACATAACTATGGCAACTAAAATTCTTCATAATATTTCCAATGCTCAATCCCAATATACATCCATAATTATAGCACCCACAAGCATGCCATTATTTATACCATTATTTATATCACTAGAAGAACAAAACCCACATGCAACAATTGTTATACTACCCTTTCTTGCTTTCAAACAATGAGTGGATATGACAATGTAAAAAAATACAAGAAATGGAAAAATTGAAATTTCCCTTTACCTGATGCATTTTTCATCTCTTGTTTTCTAAGCATAATTTTGTATATTCTTACACATAATGAGTGCAACATGCTCCTTTCTTTCTCTAAAAGTTGAATTAGCAATATGAACACTACCTTTAATACATAGGAAGATCTTGGAGTAATAATAAAATGTCCATACAAAAAAATAAATCTCATCTTGATTTCCTATGCAAATCAAGTATATTCTCTATCTAGGCATCAAATGGCACACTCTTATCATCCATTGGTGGTGTAGTATCATGTGAGAGCTACTCTTCTTTAAATTTGATGTTTTGGTATACTTAATTTTTCCAAATGGTTGTTCATTCTTGTCTTTATCTTTCTTTAGGTGAATCTCAAGATGGAGCCTCCAACCTTGAAATGGAAAAAATACTTGTTATCTTTACACATACTAAAATTAATTTTCTTATTAACCTCTTTAAGTATGCCTTGGCCTTTCTCAAAATTAAGGCTACTTTTTCCTTTCAAGAAGTGGCTTTTATCTTCAATATTATTTTTTAAATTGTTGCTCATATTTAGGAGATTTAATATACAATTATCTTGAGCCCTTAAAAATATAATATTAGGGAAATTTTTACCTCCCATGGGATTTTTTTGATTTATGCATTCTCTAATATTTATGTTTCCATAGCTAAGGAATCAAATGGTGGTATTTTATTTCAATATAATGGATTGAAGTATTCATAACCATATGTACCAAGTCGTCTTCCATTATAACCCATCATTGTAAGAAACTTGGCACCTATACCCTTGGTATACAATTTAAAATTATAATTTAAACCATTAGGTTTCAAGTCCTTAAAAATTTTAATCATGGATTCTCTTGCATATCTTTTCAATAGTTTCCTCTTCAATAGAATAGATTGGCCCACTCTTTTTGGTAGAATACTCTTTTTCTTGTGTCCTTGATAGCAGTGTGTCTTTTGTATCAACTCTTGTTGTAATTTCTTATAATCAACTTTAAACTTCATTTATCTCACTCAAAAGGTGCACTTATCTCTAATGAGCTATATTTTCTCCCAATACCAACTCATGGCTTTCTTAGAGATCTCCAAGCTTATTCTTTTGATACATGTGTTTAGGAGAAAAAAGTATGGTCACCAAGATGAATTGATCAAAATGATGGAACACTAATTCTCACTATAAACATGCAATTATGTGCAAGATATGATGCAAATAATAATCATAAATCAATCCTAACTATTATAGCAACTATGAGGGAAGTTTTGAGTGGCTAGAATGATGTGTACCTTGCTACAAGAAGGTTGTTTTTAGGTCACAAAGGACTCATTCGCCTTTACTGGTGAATGGGTCCCTGTAAAGGTTTTTGAAACTGAGATCTGGGTTATGTTCCTTGATGTCTACAATCTCAAATCCTCGATGATCAGCTCTTGAATTCCTAAAACCAATTTTGTAGCTTCATTTTCATGTTCTTGCAATGTAGGTGACAACTTTGGCAATTTTTCTTCAAACTTGTTCTCCACTTGATCTTCAACCTATAAATCTGCAAAAACACATTCATGGGAGATTTTTTTTTTTATTGTTAGTGAATAGGGGTTTTCCTAAGTCAAGCCCCTTTTAGGTAATTAAACCAAATGATGAAATAATGAAATTGAAGCATGAGCATGAAACAATGAAATGTTGATCTACCTTGCAAGTTGTCTTGGAATGTAAATATGCAAAATAACATGAAGTGGCCATGAAGAATGTAGATCTTGATCTCAAATTAGATATGAATCAATGCTACATCAACAATCTTAGATCAACAACATGCTTTAATGTATTATGCCTTTGACATGATGATATGACCTTGAATTGCTACAATGTGGTATTAAAATGGGGAATTAGCAAGGTAAATCCAACACACATCAATGAAATGTATTACATTAATGAATTTGAAATAATAAAACAAGTTGCTACAACTATTCATTCAAAATTGTTCCATTGTTCTCTAATCTTAGGGATCTTCTAATCCATGCTCTCAGATTTGTATGTTACACATGAATTTATCAGATGACAACCTAAGAAATGAGATGATATATGAAATGCAAGACTATATTCCTACATTAAACATGATTATGGAATGTGATACACAATGTTGAAGGGTAGATGATATGCTGCTAAATTTCAAAATGATGCAAAGATGATTGATATGAATAAGATGCAAATCTAAATGAAAGGATGTGAGAAGTGCTACAAAACTAATGCAACAACTAAGATTCTATAAAGGAAATTTGTCATTATAACACTACTTCAAATCAAATGCTAAAATGCAAGACTAAGATGCTATGCTAATGCTCTCCAATGCTATACTGATTTTTGCAGAGTAAGTTTTCTCAAAGATGTGTTATCAAAAGTTGGAGGATGATGTTGTATTTATAGGATTTCCAAGGCATATTGTGATGTGGTAGGATTCAACGGTCAATATTATGATCCGGAGAGATCAACGGTAGAGGAAGAGGAAGTTGGAGAGAATCATGGAGGTTGTCCCCTTTAAAAGAGCACTTTGCCAAGTGTTTAGAAGAATCAAATGGAAGGAGAATCCATGTGTCCAAGGTGGTTTCAAATTTTTTGAAGATAATTTCATTTAAAAATTAGAAATATTTAAATTCATGTGACACATGCTAAGGTGGCAGATGAGGTGGAAGGATGTTAGAAGAATATGTAGAAATGTGACAAAATTGAATTAAAAACTCAATTTTAATGAGAGGGAATTAATCAAATAAAAAAATTAGTTAGATTTGTTCATTTAATTAAATCAAGAAGGAAAATGATTTTAGAAATAATTTAAGAAAGTGAACTATATAAATAAATTTTGCAATTTATTTATAAGTAGAGGAATTAAGATTTGTTAATTAAATAACTAGTATTTAATTAATTGATCCAAAAACTATTACACAGTCAAATCCAGAAACTACATACTCTAATGACATGGACTATGGAAATCTAATGTCTTTGATTAGTATTTAATTAATCAATTATCTTGATCGATTTTAGGTGTATACATTTTTCCCCTCTTCGAAGTGATGTGTTTACACATTGATTCAAAGAAAAAAATTGATATGCCCCAGACACTGATTTTCAGGTGATGACGGATATATGCCCGCTTGGGAGATAAATCGTTGATTTTTTGAATTTTTTGGATTTTTGGAAATTTTTGATGATTTGATGTTGATTTCAAAATTTTATGATGCGAGAATGATTTATCTACCAAAAGTGATAGTGAAATATGTCCTAGTTGATTAGTTGATGAATTAAGCCCCTTTGAAAAAGAAAAGAAAATAATGCCACTTAATCACCCTTTAAAAGGTAAAAATGAGTGAAAAAGAATTCATTTGTGCACTTGGAAGTTTGAAAATTTGAGAGAGAGCAACTTTGAGAAATTTTAGCAAGATGGTGATCCCCATTCAAACACATTGATTTGAGTGTGTGTGACGACACAACCGCTCGTCAACATATGGACCTCTAGTACGTAATTCTAGAAACCTCCTCGTAAATTGTGCACTTCATTTTTCCCACTTTTTTTCATGTTTGCAATTTGTTTTAGTGGTTTAGTGCATAGAAGCCCCAATGTAGTGCATTGGGTTCCTATTCTAGCGCATAGAGTGAATTAGCGCTTAGGGAAATTATTGTAGTGCATAGAATTAATGATGTAGTGCATGCATATTTTAACGCATTGGGTGCAACTTCTAGTGCATAGATGCTAGGATTTAGCACATAGGGTAGATTAGTGCTTAGATATCATAGATTAGTGCATCAAGTAAATTTTCTAGCGCATAGAGGAATCTAGCGTATTTGGTAGGTTTGATGGTGCATCTTGATTTATGGTGCATAAGGACTCTGTTTTGATGCATCAGTGAAGTCTTCTAGTGCATCCATGTTTTTGGCACATAGAGAGACTGTTTTAGTGCATCTAGGGCAGATTGATGATTTTTAGATTAGATTGCCTGATTTTGATGATTTTTTATCGCGTCAACCTTTGATTTGATGTTGTTTGATGATGTTGATAGATTAGACAATAATTGATCTCATGATAAGTGAGATTCAATGATAGGATGAAGATGATTGGCCTCATGATAGGTGAGGATCAATGATTGATTTATGATGATCAACCTCATGATAGGTGAGGATCGATGATAGATTGATTGATTGATAGGCTGATTGATTGATGATTGACCTCATGATAGGTGAGGATCAATGATAAATGCTCACAAGATATAATCAGTCTCATCAGAGCTAGTTAGATTGATAGGTTGACTAATGTTTGATTGATTAATTGCTGATTTGTGATATGTTATGATGATAGGAGCCTTCATCTAACTTGATGTTGTGGGAGTGATTCCCAAGGACATGGGATTTGATACCACATTTAGATCAGGTTGAGCGACATGTGATTGGATGGTGTGGGTTGACTTCCTTGCTAGGTATTCCCCAGATTATGATTAATCAGGGACTATTGACAACTTTGGCAGAGAGGTGGCATAGCGACCACAACACTTTCCATTTACCCATTGGTGAGATGACAATCATACCAGAGGACATCTACCAGATTCTATGGATTCCAATTGTTGGAGATTTGGTTGTGTATGATGTCACTAAGTAGGGAGGGACCGATGCGCTGAGGAGAGTGTTTGAAGATGACTAGATTTGTGGTTATGAGATACTATGGTGAGATATGATTGATTCTTATGCCACATTGCCATGTGTACTTTCCAAATTGCTCAAAGGATTCTAATGTCCCAACCATAGGTCGAAGGGACTGTCGGTTGGATGGGGTCGAACACTAGAGAGCTTGATCCTACATCAAACTTGATATGCATGGGGATCATGTATGCTTACCCATCTGTACCATGATCTTCACTAGGTTGTGTATCTTAGAGAATCTAGTTTGTCAGTAGGGGTCACACTATTACAGATATGGGTGTGGGAGCATATAGTTGTCATGAGGCTAGTTGCAGAGAGATAGAGGCCAGTCGGGAGACCCTATGTTCATGGTTACATAGGTCTAGTTGTCCAACATAAGCTAGGAAAACTAGAGTATTGGAGGAGAGTGCTTGATGATCTATATTCTATGATATGGAGGCCTTATCTTGATTGCGAGCGATGGCCAGAGGATGATACGGAGATGACATATGTATGTATAGCTAGATATTTGATCAGTAGGACACTGTTTATCATTGAGATATTCCTCCTAGGAAAAGTACATCGAAAGTATGGCAAGGTACAGGGCATGCCCTAGGGAGCTTCTCACTATGCACGACGGGGATAGGATATACCAAAGTGGGGTCCAATTTTTTCATATGAGGTCACTTGCCAGGAGTACTATGGATTGTAGCCAGTGATATGGGAGTATCACCCAAAGATTATAGAGGTTTTCCACTCCAAGGATTATGCATAGTACTTCTTCACTCATCCTTTTCCTTGGCTATCGAGTCCATACGAGCACATTTCCCTATTAGATAATGATGAGATGGCACCACCATGTGCACCTAAGTAGAGGAGAGGCAGAGGAGATGAGGAGGAGGAGGAGGGGGAGAGTAGTGATGGGGGAGATGGTGATGATGGTGGAGATGACAACAGAGATGATGGTAGAGGTGCTGGCAGTAGAGGTGTAGCATTTGATGTCAGGGGCCTCATGGTACCTCGACGGAGGAGATCTTTGGTGGTTGCATTATAGTAGCATGTATAGATTAGGGCACCCTCACAATAATAGTAGACACAGATAGCTTCTTTGCAAGTGCAATTTCAGACGTTGCAAGGTCAATTGGCATAGGTTCAGGCCTTACAGGCATAGGTTGCATAGGCACAGGTACAGGTAACCACATTGACAGCTAAGAGAGATGTGAATAGAGAGCAGGGTGACTAGGCAGTGGCCTTGGCTAACAGATTGCAGAGAGTTCTAGAGGGGACTACTATTGGTGATATGATGAGGGAGGTCACTCAGGTCATCAGAGAGGTTGAGTATTATAGGGGTTGATATCATGTAGTTGTTCTTGTAGAGCAGAGAGTTAGTTATGCTCAAAGTATATCAGCACGCTGCCAGTCTCATATCACCAGTATAGGTGTGACACAACCACCACACAGAGATCCATGTCCAAACCCAGGTATAGGTGCAGTAGGTGCAGGTCCATCAGGGGGTGCCACCAGAGGCTTAGCTAGGCCAACAAGGTCTGGGTGGAGCACCTCATAGCTCTAATGCATTGATATTTCTTGTACTTTGAGATATTTGATGATGTATACACTGATTATGATATACTACCACATTTTTGGTGATGTACCTCTTCATATGTTGATATCATTGTACTTTTGACATTATGATTTTGATATTTATATATGACATGCGGCGATGATGATTTTGATCTATATGCATCTATCCTATGATGCTTATGATGGATACCTATGATGGATGCCTTTAATTTCTATGTTTTATTTGCTATGCAATGTTTTTTATGATTATGTATAGATGTAATGATGATATGTTAATGCATATGGATGATGATATGTTAATGATTATGACATGATTACTTATGATATGGGATGGATGCAAATGAAACACAATACAATTTCCTTTTTGGTATTTTCCTGATGTAAATGTATGATGATGTTGCTACTATATGAGATGAATTTGATTATGTAAGTGTGATGTAATGCACTTCTTTTTGTTGTCTCTTCTAATGCAAATATTATGATGTCATGTATGGATGGATGAATGATGTTTTTAATGCATTCTAGTGTATATATGATATGCAAAATGATCATGCAACTATATGGAAATGATGTGTTTTTTGTAATGTCAAGTGTACTCAATCCATTTAATAATAGAGATAACATCATTTTTGAAAATTGTTCCAGCCTTGGAAAATCCTGAAATACATATGCAAAACTAATATGGATGCAATATAATCTACCATGCGGGTCTAAAATGTAAGGTTTCCATTTTGTTTGTTGTGCTTTTTATCATCATTGAGCCTTTATTATGTTGAAAGTTAGTACAAACATCAATGGTATAGTTAGGCCATGATGACCTAAGTACAAATTCCATACAACTTCCGTTGAGTTTTGATAGTGCAAGATAACACAAGCATCTAGGTATAATTGGACTAAGATGACTTGAGCATTATTTGCATAAACAGATAAGAGTTAATCATTTTCCCATGCAAATTCAAAATGTCATCAATGATACTTTGTAGAGCATGTCCCATGACAATTTTCACAGTAGTAATGATTGACTCATAGACAAAAGACAAAGAACATATCATTCTCCTTTCTAGCTCCTCTAGTTCAGTACATCACCGAGGTACACTAGAGAAATGATAACAACAATCAAGATATAGCAGTTGAACATACGTGCTAAAGTGATCCAACTTTGATTCAGAAGATGTTCACCAAAAAATATTTATTTTGTTTGTCTTGATGTTGATCTGGATGGTTGATTGTTTGTGTGTGGTGGAAAATATGCGTATCAAAATGATAAAATAAAACACACATCCATGCAATGTATTACATAAAAGGAATCTAAATAGCATAATTGAAAGCTACAACTATCCTTTTAATTCATTCCATGGTTCTCTAGTCTTAAGGACCTCAAAAATTCATGCTCTCAGATCTTATTAATGTCACACATGAACCTGCAAAGATGACAACTTATGAAATGAGATGCTATTATGCAATCTACATGCCTATATTTTTGTATTTTTGATATTTGATGTTTGAAGGATAAATGATCCTATGATGAGGTGTTGTTAAAATCAAAATGGTGCTAAGACTAATGATATTATTCTCATAGAAATGCTACATGAAATATGCAATAACTAAACTATTCAAATTGAAATTTCCATAATAACTCTAAATGAAACTAAGATGTAAAAACTAACTACAATGCTTCTCCAAATGCTCTCAAATTGCACTATGAATTCTATAGCATAAGTTTGTGATCTAAATCCTTTTGAAAAGTTGTAGAAATGTGCTTTATTTATAGATTTTTCAAGGCTCGAGATGATATGGCGACAATGGATAGTCGAGATTGTGATCCAGTGGCATCAACGGTGGAGCACAAGGAGGTTGGAGAGAATCAGAGAGATGGTTCCCTTTAGTAAAACACTTTTCCAAGTGTTAAAGAAAATCAAAGAGAAGAAGAAGCCATGTGTCCAAATTGGTTCCAAATTGGTTGCAAGTTTGTTGATGATAATTCATATTTTTCAATTTAGAAAATTCAATTTCATGTGACGCATGATGAGGTGGCAGGTGAGTTGGAGGTGGTTAGAAGAAATATGGAGACATGTGTTAATTTGAATTTAAAAATTCAAATAGAAGAGGGAAATGAATTAAAATAACAAATTATTTTAATTTGTCCATTTAATTAATTTAGGAAGAGAGTGATTTTGGAAAATGAAGAATTAAGGTAATGAACCATATAAATAAATTTATCAATTTATTTATAATAGTAGAGGAATTAAAAAATATTAATTAAATAACAAGTATTTAAGTAATTTGTGCTCTGGACCATTTTTACGTGTATACATTTTGCCCCTCTTTGAAGTGATATGTGCAGTCATATTGCTTCAAAGAATAAATTTTCCATACCGTGATGATAAAAAAATTGACATGCCCCAGACAATGATTTTTGCAGTCATGATGAAAGGATGCCCCCCTCGGGAGATAAATCGAGGATTTTTGAATTTTTTTGATGATTTAAATGATTTTTCACTAATATGTTGATGATCATCAGATTTGAAGAGGATGACCTAATTTATTTCCTAATAATGATTTAAAGTTGAGCCATATTGTTGATTAGTTGATAAAAAGGCCCCTTTGAAAAATTAAATAAATGCCACAATAATTACCCCTTAATTAGCCCTTAAAAGGTCAAAAAGGGTAAATTAGAGCTTATTTGTAACTTGTGCATTTTGAAAACTGAGAGCTTGAAGAGCAAAGATGGATAGGATTTCGTGCCACACTCACAGATTCGAGCGAGTTCACCGCCACCAGCGTCTAGCTGCGTATGGACCTCCGGTACGTACCCTAATAACCACTTTTTCAATTTTGAATTTGAATTTTTCCTGCTTAAATTTTATTTAAAAATTTGGTTATTTCACATGTTTTAGTGCATAGGGGTAGAGTTTTAGTGCATCCAGAACCCGATATAATGCATAGAGAACCTGCTTTAGTGCATAGGGTTAGGTTTCAGTCCAAAAATAGGCTAGCGTATTTGGTCTCCGCTTCAGCGCATTAGGTTGCTAGAATAGTGCATTAGGCTTTTAGCGCATCGATAGGATCAAGTAGCACATCCAGGAAACGGTGCATCAGGACCCTGTTCTAGTCCATACGGTCCATTTTCGAGCACATCCAAGAAATGGCGCATCAGGACCCTGTTTCAGCGCATTCGATAAATTTTCTAGCTCATCCGGTAAATTAGCGCATAGAAACTTTGTTTTAGCGCATTGAGTCAAAATTGATGATTTTGAAAGATTCCTCCTAGATTTTGATGATTGATGATCATGTCAGTCGATGATAGGATGATGTTGATTGATAGGTTGATGATCGTCCTCATGATAGGTGAGGAACAATGATAGGATAGAGAAAATTTGATTGATGACCGTCCTCATGACAGGTGAGGAACGATGATAGGTTGATTGATGTTGATCACTCTCATGAAAAATGAGAGTTGAGTGATAGGATAGGTGCTCCTCGAGATTTGATCAAAATCTCACGTGAGCTGAATTGATTAGATGATATGCTTGATTGATAGGCTGATTTGATTGATGTGTTGACTTGATGCTTTAATTTGATTCTAGGAGGGTGGCTTAGGGAACCTATAGGTTCAAGAGTGCTTTTTGTAGACATGGGACATGATCCCATAGCTGAGTCTGACAGACTTTGCCATTATTGACTAGTGCAGACTTACTTCCTTGATAGATATGCCCTAGTACTAGATTAACTAAGGGCTATTGATGACACTTGCAGAGCGATGGCATAGTAATTTTTAGTGTTTTTTAAAACCCAAGCGGATTCCTCAAAGCTTCTATGAATTTGTCATGTTCAATAATGAAATCCTAAGAAATGATTGGCCAACTTAACAAGAAGAATCAATAATGCTTACTTTCTTACACTTTGGGCTCTGCAAGACCCGGGAGGTTGATCCCACAATGTGCTTTTCTCGTAACTAGACAATTTTAAAATCACAGTGCATAACAACGGATAAGTTCCCCATCAGCACTAAATAGATGAAATCCTTCAAGAAATTGGCAATTCCTTCAAAGATCCAACTACTATCAGTAGGGAACTTCAAATACAACAAAGATAGATCGATATGAAGATCATTATGAATAAATGTTCTAAAATCAAATGCCAAAGATGTGAGAAACATGACCATTATTTCAGTATCAGTGTCATATCCTAAAGCACAAATTCAAATGAGAAAGAATTGAACTATAAGGCAATTTTCATCCTAAGCAGTTAAGATCTATATGAATTGCATTATAATTCATGTATATATACCATAAATCTATTACTACTTATGAATCCAGCTACCAACCTACATGAACCTACACAATAACCAAAGCATTTAATTGTTCATTTAAACCAAAGCCACAATTATAGTATAGTTCACAGTAAAGAACAATGAAAATCAATGAAACCAGTCTTTGACCAATATTTCATTAATAATTCATGCCATGTATCATAATTGGAGAGAAAATAGACTCAAAAGATTATCATATTCGACACAAACATGCTTAAGAACCCCATAATTGACCAAATTCTCCTATCTGACTCTAAACTTTAAAACATGGACTCAATGTTTACACTCTTTGTACTACAATTCTACACTCTCATATATTGCATTCAACAAAAGACCTCGTACATCGGCCCAAAATTTCCTTTTATAGAATAAGGGAGCAAAACAAGCTTTAGGCCAAAATATACACATGTCCACACTTGATTGGACCGATATTTTACACATTCCCTTCTATAGTTGTATTTGTATTTTACAATTGGAGGGAAAGCATATAAGAAAAAATTTATTTTCAATTGCCACATAGAAGAAAACCCGCCTTCCAAAAGGCAACCCATTAAAAGGAAAAGCATCTTTAAGCGTTGCAACACTTTATCCACCTCAATAGTAATCCATATCAACAACCTGCACCTCGAGCTGGGAGAAGTATGTGTATATTCAGTTGTAACTTCTGAGGCCAAACTTGTACTATACTCGACCAAGGCATAATTTTCCACCCTGGTGCTCATATCCCAAAATCATTAGTGAATACCATCTTCCACAATTCAAATTTTGCTTCAGATGGTCACTTGAAAGTGATAACCTCATTTATCTTTTCTCTATATGGTGCATATTTCACCATCACTGAAGTAGCTTCCTTATCAAAATCTTATAAGAAACTAATAACAAATGATAGTTTCTCAATTGTATCATTCAACATACCAATATCAATATTCTTGCATATTTCATTTGTCTGGGTTGACATGATGTCATTCATTTAGTCTTTCCAAGCTTGTAAAGGCTTCACCTCATCATAATTATGTTGGATATCTAGTAATGGTGTTAAGTCTAGACTTCATCATATTTGGCCTTTAATTCTTTGATCTTCATTTCCATAGGAGCAACATACCCCTAAAACTTCTGCTCCACAATCTCATTAATAGATTGATAAGTTGGAATAACCCTAAGATACTTATCCTTCTGATGCTTTTCTCCTACTTCCATGAACTTTAATTGTTTAGCTCTGGGACTCCACTTATCTAGCAATGGGGTAGCTAATTCTTTATCTCTTGGGAACAACCTATGTGCTTGCAACATTAAAGCCTAACTTGCATGGACACTATTTAATTTTCCTTGGACTTTTCTATTCAAGTGTCTCAATACAACATCTACAATTACTGAATTGTTTTTCAATATAGATTCTTGGGACTGTTGCAACAATTCTTTATACTCCTCAACTTGGTGGATTAATTTCTCCCTTTAAAGCCCTCCTCCTGGGCTACTTTCCCCCTCAATTGTAATGGGCTTATGTCCGATATTATATGGAATGATTGCTAAGGATTTTCCTTATGAGGGAAGCTAAGGTTGCTCCATTAGTGGATCATAAATAGTATGGCTAGAGCTAGCTTGTCCTTGATAATTCCATGTCTCCATTTGTTGCTTCAATAATTCTAACTCAGTTTCTAATTCTGCAACTCTTTGTTGACTCTTATTGTACTCATTAATAAGGTCATTATATTGGCCCCTCAAAGTATCTCTATCCTTGGTCAAATCCTCAACAGTTGACTTGGTGAACTTGGCAACATTCATTCCCATATTTGTTGCCTCCAATTTTGGGGTATCAACAACTCTTCTCACAACTAGATGACCACTGAAATTAGTCGGCTCTGCAACTATTGGTTTTTTGGATCCAGTAGGTAATGACCAAATTTCCAAGGCATCTCATTCCTCAGTAAAGGCTGAGCCTTTGAGTGCTAGTGTAGCTTCTTCTTCAGTTTGGAGAAGTGGCCTATTGGCCATTCTTATTGTATCGAACACCATAGCATAAGTGATATCCCATTCTGGGAGCAATAATACTCCACTCTTTTGCACCAATGCCCTACCTTACTCTAGTGTCATCTCCTTGAAGGTTTCCCTCATTTGCTGCATGACATTGGATTGAATAAACTTTTCTTGAAGATCTAGATGTAGACTCCTTTCTTGAGCTACCTTCTCAGTGTACAATGGAACATGTGCCCTCCATACAAAATCTTTAAATGCATTTGTTTTAACAAAAGAGTCATCCCTCATGAATTCTCTACAGGCCTCTATTCTCATATCATCAGTATTAGTTATTCCCCTTATTTCATCTTTCCCAAGCCTTGGAGAAATTGCTCTAGTACTTGATGGAACATCCTATGGGAAAGATGGCATTCCTTGTTGCAACATCCTTTAACAAGTCAGCATCCAAGTATACATTTGGTACTACCAGCTTGCCAAGGTCTAACCTCCAAGGGTTACATAGAGGGGAACCCAAGGTCCTGTTTCCAAACCAATTAGAGAATAATTGCCAACCTGTATGTGGTACTTCAACATCTCGAATTACACAATGTTTATCAATTAACCCTTCCAAAACCTAGGGTCTGTAATACAAAGCCTTTCCCTCAATTTTCCTATTAGTGTAGGGTTTCAATATATCTATGAAATCCTAAGAAAAGGATCTAGTGAGAGGTTCAGAGCCAGAACTTCAGGATTTGGGCGCCATTGCACAAGACAAATTAAAGTTTGGCCTAGGATTTTGAAGTACTGAAAGGTTTATGGGGTTTAGATTCTAGCTTTATAGCCTTAAACACAGTAATTTCACAAATTGAAAGGTCTTGGCAATTATTTTCAAGCTTTAAAACAACTTTAAAGAAAACAAACCAATGCAAACTTTAAAACAAAACAAAATGAAATTCACACTTGCCCTCAACAAATCAACAAGGTATTTATTGAAAGAAAGAGAGCGCAGTGGATACAATACTTATGGTTTTGCTTGCAAAAAAATTTAGCTTGCAAAAAAATTTAATGGCAGTTATGTTGGACTTACAGGAACTTGCTCGTGTCGCTTGGTGTTTGGAAAATATTTCTCAAAGTGGAATTAAACACGGAAATAGAAATTCGAGAAACTTTTAGCATTAAATTTGGTGGCTCATACTAAACTCCACCATTACTATTCACTCATGCGAGAAAAAATGACTATCGTACAACACTAACCTATTTTGAATATCAGTCGTCGATCTCAATCCAAGCAAGCAAGAACAAGTGACTCAAATTGAGTCATTACAATTTGAAAGTGCCACGTTCATCCACCAAATTCTAAGCGAATGAAAAATCACTGACGAGACACCACCTCAGCACAAGTGGGTCCCACCCTGAGTCACTTCATACTTGGTATTGACATCCATGCGTCACTTTCTTGCACACTTCGCAACATCTTTAAAACTATTATTTTAATCATGCGAGGAATGACCTTGATTTATCATTACATGACAGTCGTTGATTCAATAGCCTTCATTAGACCGCTGGTAAACAAGGACTGGGTCCCATGACCATAGGTGACATGTGGAAACATGTCGCACACCTCGTCATTCATTCGTTATATCATACAAAGTCTTTGTGAGGCCAGTAGGGAATGGTTAAGATCAAGCCTATCAATCTGACTATCCAAAAAAATTGCACATGCAACAATTGTTATTCATAAAAAAGGGGACCGCCTAGGAAGATGGGGCAAAACCCTTAAGGTAAGAAGTTTAGATGCAAATCTAAAATGAAAATTTATCAACCTGAAATTAAGCGAAGATTAAAGCTTTGTCTTAATATGGAAAAGACTGACGAGCCAAAAGGCTCAAAACTTAAAAGGCTCAAACCATGACTTATGCAACCGATGACTTGGAACAATAGGTCAACGTAGGATTAGAACATCCAAACCAAAATGAAGAAATAGAACAAAAAGAAAAGGTTTTTTAAGGCTAAAACCCTAAACCCTGAAGTAGACCAGTGGTGCCAAACACCAAGGAAACAAGGGATGAACCAAATTGTGGAAAATTTTAAGAGCTCTACTAGTGACCATAACACCTTTCATTTGGTGACTAGTGCGATGACAGTGACACCCGAGGACGTATATTAGATTTTGAGGATACCAATCATTGGTGATTTAGTCGTGTACGATCACGAGGAGCAAAGAGGGATTGATGCCATTCGAAAGTTATTTCATGATGACCAGTTCATTGGATACGAGATATCTTGGCCGGAGTTGATTGTGACCCGTCAAACCTTACCCTGTGTGCTAGTGGGATTCAATGGTGGATTTATGTGCCCTGACTATAGGTAGAAGGGCTTTTTAGTTGGTCGGGGATGGGTTTTGGATATTATGATTGCTCATGGTACGCGATATGTGTGGGGTTCGTGCATGCTTACACATTTGTATAACGATTTGCACCAAATAGTTTACCTTTGGGCCAACAGTCTATCAACATGATGTACATTATCATAGCTCTGGGCCTAGGAGCACATAGCTATTACACGACCAGTGGAAGGAAGGGCTCAACCAGCAGGATGATTGTATGTTTTTGGTTACATAGGGCCACTTGTCCAACATAAGCTAGGAATGTTGGAGTATTGGAGAAGAGTCCTCGATGATTTGGACATAGTGATATGGTGGCCATATCTTGATTGCGAGGTATGGCCTGAGGATGACACGGAGATGCCCTATGTCTTTTGCAGTAGGTATCTTATTGGTCAGACACCCTACATTCCTAAGAGATTCCTTTTTGAGAGAGTGTATAGACAGTATGACAGGGTTCAGGGGATGCCATAGGGAGTGGCACACTATGCTTGCCAGTGGTAGGACATTCCAAAGTGGGGGCCAGCCTTGGTTTATGATATAGCTTGTGGAGAGTACTACGACTTACAGCTTATTTTGTGGCAGTATCATCCCAAGATCATGGATGCGCAGATGATGATAGATTATGCTGAGTATTTTTACACACCCATTTCCATGGATTTTGGAGGTTGGGAGGAGGGTAGGACCGACCATGCAGAGGAGAGGGGATGGTGGTGAGGAGGAGGCAAATGGAGATGATGGATATGATGGAGGTGATGATGGGGGTGATGGGGGTGGAGACAGAGGGTGGGATGGACGAGGTGATGGATGAGGCGGTGGGAGGGATATGCCAAAATTTGGGGTTATCCCCAAGAGGAGAAGATCAGCTCCTATCAGGCATCAACCAGTAGTTCTTAGGATTCCCTCTCATAGGTAGCAGATGTAGATTGTTGGCTTGCAAGCTCAGGTGTAGACACTTTAGGGGTAGATAAAAACACTACAGGCATAGTTATCCCAGGCACAGGCACCTACACAGTTATAGGTATAGGGTAAAATGGTACAGTTGTAGGCCCAGGTAGCCACCCTTACCGCCAAGAGAGATGTTTCCAAGAGATAGGGAGAACAGGCAGTGGCAGTGGCAGATAGGATCTAGACAGCTTCCAAGGGGGTTGGTATAGGTGACCTCATTCCAAAGCTTAGAGATTCTACCAAGGAGGTAGAGTATTATAGGGGTAGGTACTATGAGGTCGTGCCAACCACACAGAGAGTTAGTTATGCTTGCTCTAGATTTGGTCGCTCCCAGTCTCATACTACCAGTAGGGGTGTGACATAGCCACTGCCAGGAGGCCCACCAAGTAGAGGTCCACTAGGAGGAGGACCATCAGGGGTAGGCAGTGTTGTGCAAAGGCCCACAACTTCTAGAGGTAGCACCACAGGATCACATGGTCATATTTTATATATTGTACTTTGATTCAGAGACTTGGCTTTGCCACATTTTTCATGTATCATTTCTTAGTTCATTTGATATCATTGTACACTTGAAATGTTATTATTTTGAGGCTATATGATATGCAGTGGTGTTTGGTGAACTATATGTTGATGCTTTTACTATGGATGTTTATGATAGATGCATTTAATTTATATGTTCTATGTGATGATGATATGTTATTTATGATTATGCATTAATGAGATGATGATGCTATGCTTTTATGTGTTTATGAATGATGTGTTTATGATGATGAATGAGATGGATGTGTTGTATATGTATAATTTTTCATATGTATATATCAATGTATGGATGCAAATATGAATACAAAAATGATATTTTATTATGGAATGCAAACGTATGTTTTGATGCATGGACATGTATGGTTTAATGTACGGATGTATGATAAATGAATGAATGGCTTATGAAACATGATACATGCAAATGTATGGATTTATGATAATGCTCTTTTTGTAGATTTTTTATGATGTGCATGAATGACCTAGATGCATGGTTGATTATGTAAATGGATTATGGTTATGAATGATGATTACGTATGGATGGATGATGGATGAAAATGTGTGTATGATTTTATGTTATTTCCCTATGTGATGTTGATTATGTAGTGAATATGCAATGAATGCTATTTTGTAAATAAAATGTAATGCATTTTTCTGTATTTTTGGTATTTTTAATGCAAATGGATTATAATGATGATGTGATGTGATTATGACTGAATGCATATATGAATGGATTATGGATGAATGAAAGAATGTATTTATTATGACCTTGATGTATGATATGGATTATGAATGATGATGGTATTTATTATTGGAATTTTTCATGATGCAAATATTATAATGAATGAATACATGAATGAGTTGTGATAGTGGATGTATGATAATGCTTTCTAATGATATGATATAGAAATTTCAATGCAAATGAATGATTTTTTTTCTATGTTAGGTATACTCAATCTTGTAGTGAGAGATAACATCATGCTGAGAGGTACCAGCCTTGGAAAAAATCTATAATGCAAATGCAAAACTATCATGAATGAAATTCTATCTATGCAATGTTGTCATCTTATTCACTATGCTTATTATCATCATTGAGCATTTTATTATGTTGAAAGTTGGTACAAACATCAATGGTAAAACTAGACCATGATGACCTGAGTACAACTTCCATACAACTTTCGTTGAGATTTGATAATACAAGATAACACAAGTATCTAGGTATAATTAGACCAGGATGACCTGGGCATCACTTGCATAAACAAACAAGATTTAACCATGTTCCCATGTAAATTTAGAATTTCATCAATGATACTTTGATTTGATTTGGATGATTACTTGATTGGATTGATTGATGTTCGATACTTAGCTTTTGATGGTTATCATGATTTTTTTTTTGCCAAGGTTGCTTTGTTGTTTGTGTTTCTGTTGGTTTTAAGTTGCATGGTTGTTTTCCCCTAGTGAGATTAGGATTTTTCCCCCAATGAGAACAAACCAAATTTATTATGGCTATGTACAATTATGACCAAGCCAAGGTGGGACATGACCGCGGCAGCCAAATATGTACATGAAGCTCATTATATGATATGCTTGAATGTGTAGTGATGGCTGAATTGGATGGTCACAACACACTCAAATAGACGGAGAAGCCGACTTATCAAAAATAGCGTTTGTTTACTAGGTTTTCACTACTTGCTTTTATTGCACTTTTAAAATTTTATGATTTTTTTTTTATTGTTGCCAAGACGCCTGTTTGCCAGGTTTTCACCAAGGTAATGATTTTTCTAATTTTTCACTTCTTTTTTTAATCTTCTTTTATTTTTACGTTGTCACCAAGACACCTGTTTGCTAGGTTTTCATCAAGGCAACCATTTTTCTAGACATTTTCTTCTTTTTATGATTTCTTCAAGACTTTTTCTTCTTTTTAGGATTTTTTTCAGGACTTTTTCTGTTTTTTAGGATTTTTTCAGGACTTTTTCTATTTTTTATGATTTTTTTCAAGACTTTTAGGCATGCACTAAATGCATTATGTGTAGAACTTCTTCAGATGAAGGATTTTCATAGGTTCTTCAAATAGATCCCCTTCTAGTGTGGACAACTGATATTCCCCTGATCCAAAGACTAAAACAATAATGAAAGGACCTAACCAATTTGGCTCAAATTTTCCTTTCTTTTCTCAATCCTGCTAATTTCAGGGGTTTTCTTTCAATACCAGATCGCCTACTTGAAATTTCCTAGGTTTGACTTTGTGATTGTATCTTCTTGACATTCTTTGTTGATAGGCCTTTAGGTGATCCACTGCAAGTTGACGATGTTCATCCAACAATTCTAGCTCTTGCATTCTAAACACACGGTAATCCTCATTTGAAACGAAACCTTTCAAAGACACATAGAGTGATGGTATCTCAATCTCAATGGGCAAGACATCTTTAGATCCATAGACCAAAGCATATGGTGTGGCACCTATGGTAGTGCAGATTCTTGTATGATAAGCCCACAAAGCAGGATTTAGCTATTTATTACAGTCACTTCCAACATCGTTGACAATTTTCTTTAGGAATTTTTGGATGGTTTTGTTTGATGCCTCTACTTGGTCTTTCCCTTGAGGGTAATAGGGTGTATAAAACCGATGTTGTATATGAAACTTTTCACAAATTTCCTGCACGTCTTGGTTCTTAAAAGGTCTACCATTGTTAGTGATAATGGATTGAGGGACACCATATCTATAGATGAGGTAGTTCAGGATAAAGGATGAGATTTTCTTCCCTATGATGGTGGATATAGGCATGGCTTCGACTGACTTCGTGAAGTACTATGTAGCTGTGATAATGAACTTGTGTCCATTAGATGAAAATGGGTGATTTTTTCCTACAAGATCCAACCCCCACTGACAAAATGGCCATGTTGATGCAAAAGGCTGCAACTCTTGTGCTCATGCATGAATAAGATTATCGTGGATCTAGAATTTTTCACATGACTTGACAAATTGGAAGGCCTCTCTCTCCATAGTCAGCCAATAATATCCCAAATGGAGGAATTTCTTAGCAAGGGTTAGACCACTTGAATGAGTACCACAGATACCCTAATGGACTTCTTGTAAAATCATTTCAGACTCGTCACTTTCTAGACATCATAAGAGAGTTTCATCAAGACCTCAGTGGTATAGTACATCCGCTATAAGGATATGATGGGCAGCTTAGCGGATGAAGTTTCATTTCTAGTTTCAAGAGAGATCGGGGGGTAGAATATTATCTTTCAGGTAGGTATAGAGGTATTAGCATTGTCTAGGTCACATAAATGGAGGTATTAGCATTGTCTAGGTGGCATATGAGGCAGGATTAAGGATAGTCATAAGTAGTGGTAAATAGTTATTCCACCATGAACTCATAACGGCTTCATTTTTCTGGAATTTGGAGTAAAGAACCAATGGAAGCCACATCATCAGCAACTTTTTTATCAACCTTTGGGATTTGAGCGAATTTGATATCAAAAAAATATTTCTTGAAGTTATCAATCATCTTTTTATAGGTCATCAATTTGTCATCCTTTTTTTGGTAATCATCATTGACCTGATTGATGACTAGTTGAGAGTCCTCATAGACTTGCAACTCTGTTATTTTCCATTCTACTACTATTTTGATGTCGATGATGAGGAACTTGTATTCTGTTGTGTTTTTGGTGCAAGGAAACATTAGGCGATATGAATTTGGAATGGTGTGGCCTAGAGGAGTGCTAAATAGAATTCATGCTCTTGATCTGTGTTGAGCATATGAGCCATCAAAATACAATACCCACTATCGTGTTGTGATTGTTAGAACATCTCCATTTGGAAATTCGATATGAAGAGGGTGGTCATCATGAATTATTTCTTCCGCTAGTTGATCGGTGATAACTTGTCCTTTGATTGCTTTCCTATTGACATATTGGATATCAAATTCAATGAGTATCATCACCCACTTGGCCATCCTTCCTGTTAGATTTTCTTTGCTAAGGAGATATTTGAGTGGATCTATTTTGGCTATGAGTCTGATGGTATGAGTCAACATATAGTGTCACAATTATTGTGTAGTGAACACTACTGCTAGACAAGCTTTCTCAATGGGTGTATAGTTGATTTCATAACCATTTATAGTTTTTTTGATGTAATAGATTGCTCTCTCCTTTCCTGTTGAACCTTCTGGTGCCAACAAAGCTCGCAATGATTGATCAGTTGTGGCGATATATAATAAGAGAGGCTTTCCTTCTACTGAAGGTGCTAGGATAGGTGGACTCATCAGGTATTGCTTCATTTGGTTGAAAGCTTCCTCACATTTCTCATCCCATCGAAAGGAAACATTCTTGTGCAACAAATGGGTAAAAGGATGAGTCTTATTGACCAGTTGTGATATGAATCTTTTGATTGACTGGAATCTGCCTTGAAGGGATCTTAACTGACTGATATTTTTTAGAGGTGGCATTTCCATGATAACTTTCACTTTTGTAGGGTCTACTTCAATACCCTTTTATGACACTATATACCCGGATAGCTTTGCTGATGTTACCCCAAAGGAAAATTTCTTTGGATTCAGGCGGACATTGAACTTCTCTAGTTGAGTGAAGAGTTTCTCCACTATCTCCAAATGTCCTTCTCTAGTGTAATATTTTTCCAAAAAAATTTCCACGTAGTCTTTCATGAAGGTATACATCATGTTGTGGAAGATGGTTGTCATAGCTCTCTGGTATATAGCCCCTGTGTTCTTCAATCTAAAGTGCATGACGTTCCAACAGAAGCTTCCACATGGGCAAGTGAAAGTTGTCTTATCCTGGTCTTCAGGTTCTATCTTTATTTGATTATAGCTGAAAAACCATCAATTAGTGACAACATGTCATGACCTGTTGTTAAGTCTACAATGATATCAATGTTCGGCGAGGGGAATCATCCTTTGGGCAAGCCTTGTTGAGGTCCCTAAAATCTATATAGATTCTTATGCTGCCATCAGGTTTTGAAATAGGTACAATGTTGGATATCTACCGTACAGAGTCAATGGGTCTGATGAATCTGACATCCAATAACTTCTTTAGTTTCACCTTCACCAATAGGGCAATGTGGGGATGCATTTTTCTCAATTTTCGCTTGACTAGCTTAATTCCTGAAGGAAGAGATAAATGATGCATGATAAGGTCTAGATCTATCCTTGGCATGTTTGCATATGACTAGGAAAATTTGACTTATCATTCTTCAAAGAACTTGATAAAGTTAGGCTTTTCCAATTCTATCAATGATTCTGCTAAATGGAGATTTTTCACTATTTCTGCATTGTCAACATTGATGGACTACGTTGGTTCAATCAAGACTTTCAATATTTCTTGGAAGTGCTCAGGAAGATTTCAAATTTCCTATCCTTCAGCGCCTCAAATAGGTTTTCACCATCAGATACGCTCTTTATTTTTACTCTTTCTTGATCTGATACTCTCATGAAATGGTTTTCACCATCAGATCTTTCTTTTGTTTCATTGATTTTGTAGCTGGGAAATTTGGCACTCCCCTATCTAGAAGCTTCATTATGATGCTCAATGGTGGAACCCATTTTAGAAGTAACAACACGAAGGAAATTGATGATGGCCTCATCATTTGAAAAGGTGGGGATATTAATAGGGTCAGTTTGGTCCCAATCTATAAGTTTAGGATGTACCAATGGTAACAGATCATCAAATGGGTTCAGGTCAGAGCTCGTAAGGGTCCTAATAGCAACATTGTCTTCAAATAATACCATGGAAAGTTCAAGTTCTATGATGTTACTCTATTCTGAGTGATCCGTCTCACTAGGATTTTGGTCATCTTCACTTGAGCCATCGATATCTTGTGATCCTAATTCAAATGGTCGTAACCCTGAGTTGTGTCCCTCCTTGCATGTGGGAGTGTACTTGTGTATGACATCAATTTCTTTATCATGGCAAGTCTCTTCTGATAGTGAATCCCACTCATATTCATTATAATTAGTTTCATAATGATCACAGGCTTGTAGCTGTAGGATCCGTTCAACAAAATTTTGTTTTTGGTCCTCCTTTCTTTCTTCATCCTTTTGATGTTCTTGATATCCTAACCCCGTCTTGTCTTTTGGATTTTTTATAATGGGTTGGATGGGTTCTATGATACCTTCTTTCCTTTTTCCAATAGGCCCTTGTCCATCATATCCCATTTTTTTCTAGAATTGAGAATCCTTTGCCATATTGAGTGGTTTGGACATTAGCCATTATCGTTCGAGAATCAACTTCATCCTTGTAGAGCAAATTCAGAATTTGTTTGTCATCAAATTCCTCTGCCTAGGTGCTAGATTTTATGGATCGACCATCAAAAAGTGTGATAGGTTGTGAGATCGATTGTGAGGAGGTTGATGGTTGACCATGGGATTTTGGTGAAATTAATTACGAGAGGCAAAGGGATTGTTTAATAAAGTATTCACCTACACCTTTATCCTTGACTTGGAATTTCTTCTTAAACTATTTGGCCAAAGTATTGAGCTGGGCTTCGGGATTGATAGATGCGAAGGGGCTAGGTTCTTCTTTTTTCTCAAGTTGGTTGGATGAGGAACTTGGATGACTTATTTCATTGGAGGATGTGGCTAGCAGTTTTGATGATGGATTAGCTTGACTTGGATTATTGGAGATGTCAGAGGTGAAATCAGAAGCTTCTCCTTTATGAGTCACAAACACATCCTGGATAGCCTTAAGGGTATTGCAATGTTGGGGACTATTGGAATCAGCAGGAATGGTAATTTCTTTCCCATTGCAAGGAAATTTTAGACACTGATGGTATGTTGAAAAGACAACCTGCATTTCAGGGATCCAAGGATGACCCAAGAGTATATTTTATGTCAAATCCTTATCCAAGACTTGGCAAACCACATCTTTCTTAATCAGACCAATCTAAATTGGTAGCATTATCAACCCCTTTGAAACTCTTTCCTCATTATCACATGCTTTGATGGTGATCTTTTTCCCTACATCTATTACAATTTCAGAGAACCCTAGTGCATGGACAAGCTTTAAGGTATATATATTAAGACCGGATACTTTGTCTATTAGAACACGCTTGACACGAATTTTATGGATTAGGACCTCAATATGGAGCATTGTGTTATGAGGATGGGTGAGAGATACATCATCATTTTCTGAAAAGGATAAGCAATGAGGCGCAACTAGATGTCCCACCATGGCTTGGAAAGTGTAGACTTCCAAATCATTTGGTACTATTGTATCAACCAGGGATTTTTCCAAGATCTCCTTGTGGGCGGGTGAGATTTTAAGAAGCTCCAATATTGATATTTGTGTAGGGATCTTTTGGAGTTGATCAACAATGTTATATTTATGGGAACGGGCATCAGGTGTTTTAGAACTGATTCCTTTCAAAACATATTTGGTTTGGGCTCTTGTGGTCATGTTTATAGGTACACTGTCTTGTTTTCCTTTGATCTTGATGACATTAATTTGATTAGCTATTGCAACCATGTCTTGTTGGGTACTGTGGATTTGATTAGAGAGGATGTTGGTGTTGTTGATTGGATGATTGGTTGCAATAGGATATGCTGTGTTACTGATTTCAATGTCATTTGTGTGATCTTCAATGACAGATATGAGAGATGGTGTCATCGTAAACATAGTTCACCCCTTTTCCTTTTCCATTTTTGTTAGAAGATTCTCCCTTATCATAATTGGAGAAATTTTTTTTGAATACCCCATGATCAGTGTTTGCTTGGGATTCTTCAATTTGTATGACCTTATTTTCAATCAAATCTTGTATCTTGTGTTTCAATTGCATGCAACTATTAGTTAAGTGACCTTTGCATCGATGAAATTCACAAAAGTGGGCTTCGAGTAGAGTAATGAGATTTTATGTGATAAGTTCTTTCAATGCGGATTCATAGGATTGACCCAAAGGAGTAAACTTTTTGTGGTTGTTCGATGTTTGGTATGGTAAGGTCCTGGATGTTGTGTTGCTTTGATTTTTTTGAGTATTGCCTTGGTTCATATTTTGGGTATTCTTTTGATTGGTGTTCGAGGTGCTTCCTAACAAATTAAAGATTGGTTTAGCATTATGGGCTTTTACTGAATTATCATTGCCATTGTTCTTGTATTTCTACCAAAACTTTTGTTTATCATTGTTGGAGAAATTGTTGGAGTTGTTTTCATTATAGATTTTCAAAATGCCCCTCTTGACCAAGGCTTCCTCAATTTTGATCCCATTTTCAATTAATTTTTCAAAAGTGGGAGGACATTGTAATTCAAGCCTATAAGTCATGTCATCATTTAAGTTGTTAATAAACACCTCCATCTTTTATTTTTCGGGTATGGGGTAGGGATACCTCGCGAATAACCTTCTCCACCTTTGCAAGAATACTAGGAATGATTCCCCTTTCTTTTGTTTGACATTGCAAAGGTCTTTCATTGTGATTTCATGTTGAATATTATATGAGTATTGGGTGATAAACTTGTTAACTAATTCCTCAAAATATTTGATACCTGAGGGTAGTTGTGAGAACCATTGTATACATTTTCCTCCCAAACTACGTGTGAATAAGATCATTAAGTAAGTGTCTTCATGGGAAAATTCAAGACTCATAGTTCTAAACTCCCTTACATGATCGATGGGATCTGTTTTTCCGTTGTACTTGTCAAATTTGGGGAATTCACAATGTTTGGGGAATGGTATCATGTTGACACTTGGATCAAAAGGGTAAGGGCATATATCTTGTATTGAATACCTCTTAGTGGCCCCAGTTTGCATGTTTTGCATTTTTTTTTTGAGGGCTTGTATTTGTTGTGTTAAGGTAGTCATAGGGTCATTCATCTTGGTTTCCTTTCTTGTTTCAGTTAGTATTTCGGTTTCTATCTTCTTAGGAGTTTTTTGCAATTTGGTGATACCAAAATCATCGGGTAGTTGAACTCCTTTGTTTGCTAACATCAAGAGGTATCTTTCCACATCCTTTTCGAAAACCTTTTCTAGAAATTTGTCAAAATTTGGGTCTTGTTGGGCTTGTTGGACATCTTCTTCATTTACCTCCTCCGTTTCAGTTGAACGGATATTATGAAAGGGGTTTTCTTCTTGTTCAGCCATGGTATCTTGGGTTTCAATTTATTTTTCTTGGAATTTTAGCCTTTGGGATCTTGTTTGGATGGGCATATAAGTGATGAAAATTTTCTAAATGTTTTTGATCAAATTTTGGGAGTGCCAAAAGGATTGGTTAAAATCTGATTAAGCAAGCTTCATTTCAGGATAAAGGATGATGAATCCTAATGGAGGATAATAAATCCTGATGGTGAAATGTAGTTGCTAGCCCAAAAATGCATGGAATGAAAAAGAAACTTTTGGATGTTTGATCAAAATTTAGATGAGAGATGTTCACTTGAAAATGCCGGTTTCAACAAGATTGAGCTCTATTGTATAAATTGATTGGGATGATTAGAATATTGTATTGTTGGTTGTAGAATGATGGAATGATGAATGGGTTGACTATGATTATGCCTTTGTGAAAGAGATCTTCGTTGATAATAAGCTTGTGAAGATAAAGGCTCTAAAGAAAAATCATCAATGTATCCCCTATCAAATTTGTGATACCTATGGATGAAAGTTCGATAGTCAAGCAAGACCTTCCTACTTTGGTACAAGAAGCATCTCCTTTTCAAAAATTTCTTATAGCCAAGTTATTTCTTTGGTTTCTTGATTCTTTTGGCAAGGGATTTCTTGATAAATGTGGTTGATTTCCAATCCCTTAACATAAAATGATTGGTGTAAATGTCACAACTTGATTTAACAAGGAAAAGATGTTGTTTGAGAGGGAATATCTAAACTAGATGTTAGCTGACAAGTAGAAGGTCAAACTTAGCTGTTTGTTTGAAAATTTATCAAATGTGCTAAGAAAATGCCCTTATGTGTCAAAACTCAGATGTTCTATGGAATGGTACAAATGTCCTATAGAAAGTTCTGGATGCTCCAGAACAGGCTATGTATGCGCTATGGAAAGGTATGGATGTGTTGCAGGATCCAACAAATGCGTTGAAACAGTATATGTTGGGATATGAGTAGAATGCACCAGAACAATAAATGCATGCGCTGAAATATGAAATGTATGCACTAAGACAGTTATTGCATGCACTGAAATATGACAGGGATGTGGTGGGGCAGTCACTAGATGCGTTGAACTGGAAAAATATTTTTTGATTTTTGATAGTTTGATAGATTCTTCTGATTTTTGGCAATGAATTTGAACTGTTTGGTTGAATTATCTTCTGAATTAATGGTTGGATATTTCATAGTGTAGTTTTTTCTTGAATTTTGATTTAAAACACATAGGTGAAGACACATCAAACAAGCACAATCCTAGGCTATGTAAGGCAATATTCTTTTGGATTCCACGTGGATTTTACTCCAGCCACACTTATTCTTAGCAGGTGATTTAGAAGCTTGGCCGCACAGGCTCCCCCTTACAGTGCACTCACTTCTCAGGCCAACCACAAAATCCCATGAATCTCCCATGGCAAGTTTTTCACCTCTACTAAAAACTGTGAAAATGTGGATATCTTGGCAACAACCGTTGTTGCACCAAAGAATAGATGAGGGTAATTTTTGGCTTACTATAACAATGGGGTTTTAGTACATAATTTTTGTTTGTGGGGGATCATCCATGTGGCAAGATACCATTGTTGCCCTTCTTGTCAGAACAATCCTCATGATACTCAAACTTTCCTCGAGTACCCACATTTATATCCCAAGTGGAAGTCGCTTGGCTTTAGCGTGTTCCCGGTTGGGTCGTTCCCTCCTTTTGAAGTGGGGAGGCAGGCCCTCTAAGGTTCAAAATACAAATAAAATGAATAGGTCTAGCTTTCTGATCACCCAGTCAAGGGGAGAGCATACTCACCTACCATTCCAAACACAACAAACATGGTGTAAATTTATCCTTCCTAGTTATGCTAGGTTCCTAACTTAACCAAAGGAAATAGCAACTAGATTTAACCTTGCAACCACTTGCTAGTAGTTTTAATCCATTATTCTTTGGCAGAATTATTTTGTTTGTTTCAGCAAGGTCTTTGACTGTGTGTAAGGTTCTTGCAAAACAAAAAAGCAAAGATTAGTTTCGAGAATATAGAAAATTTGCAAAAAAAACCAGATGCGCCATTACAGTGACCAAATGCACTAAAACTCAGACCGAATGTGCTAAACTATTGAATGTTCTAAAAGAACAACTGAATGCGCTAAACTAGAAAAACATAGAATGAAATTTAAAACCCCTGATGGGCTGAAAGAACAAATGGATGTGCCGAAACAACAACCAGATGCGCTGAAATAGGAGCCAGGTGCACTGGAAGAACCACTAGATGCGCTGAAATAGGAACTCAATGCACCGAAACAAAAGTCAGATGTGCTTTGAGAAAAAATTATATGCACCATTTCGAAATATTTGATGAAAATTACAACAAGAAACTTCAACATAAAACATATTTAAGAGGGGCTAGGCCCCACGGTGGGTGCCAATTTATGTGTGGTGGAAAATATGCGTATCAAAGTGATAAAACAAAACACACATCCATGCAATGTATTACATAAAAGGAATCTAAATAGAAAAATTGAAAGCTACAACTATCATTTTAATTCATTCCATGGTTCTCTAGTCTTTAAAGACCTCCGAAATTCATGCTCTCAGATCTTATTAATGTCACACATGAACCTAGAAAGATGACAACTTAAGAAATGAGATGCTATTATGCAATCTACATGCCTATATTTTGTATTTTTGATAGTTTATGTTTAAAGGATAAATGATCCTGTGATGAGGTGATGTTAAAATTAAAATGGTGCTAAGACTAATGATGTTATTCTAATAGAAATGCTACATGAAAGATGCAATAACTAAACTATTCAAATTGAAATTTCCATAATAACTCTAAATGAAACTAAGATGTAAAAACTAACTACAATGCTTCTCCAAATGCTCTCAAATTGCACTATGAATTCTCCAACATAAGTTTGTGATCTAAACCCTTTTGAAAAGCTGAAGAAATGTGCTCTATTTATAAATTTTTCAAGGCTCAAGATGATGTGGCAGCGATGGATGGTCGAAATTGTGATCCTACGACATCAACGGTGGAGCACGAGGAGGTTGGAGAGAATCAGGGAGATGGTTCCCTTTAATAAAACACTTTTCCAATTGTTAAAGAGAATCAAAGAGAAGAAGAAGCCATGTGTCCAAATTAGTTCCAAATTGGTTGCAAGTTTGTTGATGATAATTCATATTTTTCAATTTAGAAAATTCAATTTCATGTGACACATGGTGAGGTGGCAGGTGAGTTGGAGGTGGTTAGAAGAAATGTGGAGACATGTGCTAATTTGAATTTAAAAATTCAAATTTAAATAGAAGAGGGAAATGAATTAAAATAACAAATTATTTTAATTTGTCCATTTAATTAATTTAGGAAGAGAGTGATTTTGAAAAAAGAAGAATTAAGGTAATGAACCATATAAATAAATTTATCAATTTATTTATAATAGTAGAGAAATTAAAAATTATTAATTAAATAACAAGTATTTAATTAATTTGTGCTCTCGATCATTTTTACGTGTATACAGTTTGATTGGTTGATGTTCGATGTTTAGTTTGATGTTTAGCGTGATTGTTGTTTTTGCCAGGTTGCCTTGATGTTGCTTGTCTATTGTTTTAAGCTCAAAACAGGTTGCCCCCAATGAGAAACAAACCAATTATTATAGATATGTACATTCAATAACCAAGCCAAAGTGGAACATGACCGCAGCGGCCGGATATGTTCACGAAGCTCATTTTATGATGGGCATGTATGTGTGATGATAGAAAAAGTGGATGACCAACCTATGTTCCAATAGATGGAGAAGTTGACTCATTGCAAATAGCGTATGTTTGCCAGGTTTTCACTAGCTTTTACTGCACTTTTTCAGATTTTATGTTTTTTTTGTTGTTTTCAAGATGCCTGTTTGCTAGGTTTTCATGAAGGAAATGATTTCTTGATTTTTCACTTTATTTTTGTATTTTTCTCTTTTTCTGATTTTTTTGTATTTCTTGAGGACTTTTTCTGATTTTTTTGTATTTCTTCAGGAATTTTTTTTTTTTTTGGATTTCTTCGGGACTTTTAAAGGTATGCAATGGATGAATTACGTGTAGAAATTTTTGAGATGGAGATTGTTCATAGGTTCTTCAAATAGATCCCCTTCAGGTGTGGATAGTTTGTATGCTCTTGATCCATAGACTAATACGATGACAAAGGGTCCTAGCCAATTCAGTTCAAAATTTCCCTTCTTTTCTCTATCTTGTTGATTGCATAGGTTTTCCTTCAGTACCATGTCACCCACCTGAAATTTTTTTGGTTTGACCTTATGATTATAACTTCTTGAAATTCTCTGTTGATATGCTTTCAGGTGATCAACTGCAAGTTGACGACATTCACTCACCAATTCCAACTCTTGTAATCTAGATACTTGATAGTCTTCATCTAAAATGATTCCTTTCAGTGACACATGGAGTGATGGTATCTCAACCTCAATAAGTAAAATGGCCTCTGATCCATAAAGGAGAGCATATGGTGTGGCTCCTGTAGAGGTGCAAATGCTAGTGTGGTATGCCAACAAAGTAGGGTTCAGTTGGATATGCCAGTCACATACAACATTGTTGACGATTTTCTTTAAGATATTTAGGATGGTTTTGTTTGAGGCCTCTGCTTGGCCATTCCCTTGAGGATATTATGGTGTAGAAAGCTGATGCTGGATATGAAACCTTTCACAAATTTCTTGAACATCCTAATTCTTGAAAGGTCTACCATTATCAATGACAATGGATTGAGGAATGTCATACCTACAGATGATATAATTTAGAATGAAGCATGCAATCTGCTTACTAGTGATGATATTTAAAGGAACAACTTCAACCCTCTTTGTGAAATGCTCAGTGGCCATGATTATGAATTTGTGCCCATTGGAAGAAGATGGATGGATTTTCCTCACAAGGTCAAGTCCCCACTGACAAAAGGGCCATTTTGATGTAAATGGTTGGATTTATTGTGTTGGTGCATGTATGAGGTTACCATGTATCATCTCTTGATAAACTGGAAATACTCCTCCATATTAGGCCAGTAATACCCCAAACGTAGGAGTTTCTTTGCTAGGGTAAGACCACTTGAATGTGTTCTATAGATAACCTCATGAACTTTCCTAAGGTTGTTTCAGACTCATCTCATTCCAGACATCGAAGGAGAGTTCCATCAAGACCTCTTCGGTAAAGTACATCCATGATAAGGGTGTGTCAGGCGGCTTGACGGATGAAGTTTCATTTTTGGTTTTGTGATAGGTCGGGTGGGAGGGTGTTAACTTTTAGCTAGGTGTAAATCTTCCCATATATTGAGGTATCGACGTCAAGTAAATAGAAAATGACTTGGGACTCAAGATCATCATAGGAAGGGGTAAACACTTGTTCCACCATGAACTCATAACGGCTCCTTTTATATGGAATTTGTAAAAAAGAAGCAATAGTGGCAATAGCGCCAGCAGCTTTGTTGTCTGTTTCTTGAGATTTGATCAAATTTGATAGCAAAAAAATATTTCTTAAAGTCATCAATCATTCTTTTCTAGGGCATAAATTTTTCATCCTTTGTCTGATAGTCATCATTGACTTGATTTATGACCAGTTGAGAATCTCCATAGCCTTGTAACTCTCTAATTTTCCACTTTATAGCTATTTTGATGCCAATGATAATTGCTTCATATTTTCCATGTTGTTAGTGCAAGGGAACATCAATCTGTATGATTTTTGAATGGTATTCCCTTGAGGGGTGACAAATAAAATTCTTTCTCCTGATCCATGTAGAGTATATGATCCATCAAAGTATAATATCCATTGTTTTGTTGTTATGGTGAAGACATCAACATATGGGAACTCAATGTGTAGAGGATGATCATCATGCAATGGTGCTTTAGCTATTTGATCCATTATGGCTTTCCCATCAACATACTGGATGTCAAAATAACTTAGTATCATTAACCACTTCGCCAGCCTTCTTGTTAAATTTTCCTTGTTGAGTAGATATTTCAATGGATCAATTTTGGCTATTAACTTGATGGTATGAGTTAGCATATAACACCACAATTGTTGAGTGGCAAACACTATGGAAATAAAATCCTTTTCAATGGATGTGTAATTTATTTCATAACCATTTAAGTTTCTACTGATATAGTAGATTGCCCTTTCTTTTCCTCTTGAATCCTCTTGCGCGAGCAAAGCTCCCAATGATGCCTTAGTTATTGTTATGTATAGTAAGAGTATCTTTCCTTCTGCTGGTGGTACTAAGGTGGGTAGAATCATTAGGTATTGTTTTAATTGGTTAAAAGAGGCTTCAAATTTCTCATCCCATCTAAAGGAAACATTTTTATGTAGCAAGGGAGTAAAAGGATGAGTCTTGTCTACCAATTGTGAGATGAATCTTCAGATAGACTAAAATATTCCTTGGAGTGATCTTAGATGACTGATGTTTTTGGGAGGCAACATCTCCATGATTTCCTTAACTTTCACGGGATCCATCTCAATGCCTTTTTCTGAAACTATATATCCCAAAATATTTGCAGATGTCACCCCGAATACACATTTTTTTGGGTTCGGTCGTACATTGAATTTTTTCAATCTACTGAAGACTTTATCTAGGATCTATAGGTGTCCTTCTCTGGTGTATTATTTGGCCAACAGATCATCTACATATTCTTCCATGAAGGTGTGCATTGTGTCATGAAATATTATTGTTATAGCTCGCTAATAAGTAGCTCCTGCATTCTTCAGTCCAAAGGGCATGACATTTCAATAGAATGTACACCATGGGCATGTGAAGGCTATTTTATCTTGATCCTTAGGTTAAATTTTGATTTGGTTATATCCTAAGAATCCATCCATAAGTGACAACATGGCATGTCTAGTTGTTAGGTCTACGATGATGTCTATGTTGGGTAGACGAAAATTATCCCTCAGACAAGATTTATTGAGATCTCTAGAATCTATGCAAATCCAAACACTGTTGTCAGGTTTTGAAATTGGTACAATTTTGGAGATCCACTTGACATAATCAATAGGTCTGATGAACCCTACATGCAATAACTTCTTTAGTTTTTCTTTCACTAAGAGGGCAATATGTGGATGCATTTTCCTTAATTTTTGCTTCACTGGTTTTACTCCTGGTGGTAAAGATAAATGATGCATGATTAAATATGGATCCATCCTTGGTATTTTTGCATAGGACCAAGAAAAGTTTATTTTTTTCTCTTCAAAGAATTTAGTGAAACTTGGCTTTTCTTGTTCTGTCAAGGATGTTGTTAGATGTAGAATTTTAACTATTTTTGTTGTGCCAATGTTGATGGATTGAGTGGGATCAATCAATAATTTTGATCTCTCTTGAAAGTGTTTAGGGAGAGTGTCAAATCTCTCATCCTTCGGCGCCTCTGAGAGGTTTTCACTATTGGATGTGCTCTTTATTTTTACTTTTTCCTGATCCAATACTGTCATAGAATGAATTTCACCATTAGATCGATTTCTCGTATTGTTCATTTTGCAGCTGAGAGATTTGACACTCCCCTGACTGGAAGCTTCATTCTGAGATTCAGTGGTGGAACAAGTTTTGAGGTTTTTGACATTAAGAAAGTTGACAATGGCATCATCATTTAAAAAGATTGGGATGTTGAGAGGTTCAATTTGGTCTCAGTCGATGAGTTTGAGATGTACTAGAGTTAGGGAATCGTCATATTGGTTTAAGTCAACGATAGTGAGAGTCTTTATGGAAACATTTTCAAGTAATCCTATAGCAAGGTCAAGGTCTATAATGTAAATTTCCTCTGAATAATCTATCTCGCTAGGAGTTTGATCATCTTCACTTGAGCCATCGATAGGTTGTGATCCAAATTCAAGTGGTCTTAACCCTGAACTTTGTCCCTCCTCACGTATGGGTGAATACTTTTGTATCACATCAATTCCCTTGTCATGACAAGACTCTTCAGATAATGAATCCCACTCATATTCATTTGAGTCAGTTTCATAGTCATAACTAGCTTGCAGTTGTAGGATTCATTCAATAACCTTTTGGGTGGTTTCTTCCTTTGTTTCCTCTTTATATCTTGGTCATGTCTTGTCTTTTGGATTGGTTAATATGGGCTGGATTGGTTCCACAATGCCTTCTTTTCTCTTGTCGATAGGTCCTTGTCCTTCGTATCTCGTTCTCTCCAAGATTGAGAATCCTTTTCCATACAATGTTGTTTGTACATTAGCTATTGTTTCCTAGGATTTGGCTTCATCCTAATTGTAAAGCCAGTTCAAAATTTATTTATCATCAGATTCCTTGGCTCCAATACTTGCTTTTATGAATCTACCATCGAAGAGTGTGATAGGTTGTGAAGAATATTGTGTTAAGGTTGATGGTTGACCATAGGATTTTGAGGAAGATAATTGTGAGAGACATAGGGATTTCTCAATAGAATATTCACCCACACCTTTATCTTTAACTTGGACCTTTTTCTCAAATTGTTTGGATAAAGCTTTGGTTGGGTTGCATGATTGGTGGAGGTAGAAGGGGTAGCTTCTTCCTTTTTCTCAGTCTATTTAGGGGAGGAACTTTGTTGGATTTCTTTATTTAAGGATGTGGCAAGCAGTTTTGATAAGGAATTTGATTGCCTTGAATTACTTGGGGTGATGGATGGGGAAGCGAGAGATTCTTGGTTATGGGGCACAAAGACATCTTGGACTGACTTGAGGGTGTTGCAGTACTGAAGACTATTATAGTCAGTTGGAATGGTAATCTCTTTCCCATTGCAAGGTAATTTCATACATTGATGGTAAGTGGAGGGGACTGACTTCATCTCATGGATCCAAGGATGACCCAAGAGTATATCGTATGTCAAGTCTTTGTCAAGAACTTGGCAAATTATATCTTTTTGAATTGGCCCCACCTGAATTGGAAACATAATTAATCCCTATGAATATCTTTCCTCATCATCATAGGCTTTGATGGTGATCTTTTTCCTTGCATCTATTGCATTCTCATAGAATCCCAGTGCATGGACAAGCTTTAAAGTACATATATTGAGACCGAATGCTCCATCTATTAGAACACGCTTGACTCGACTCTTATGTATTAAGACTTCAAAGTGGAGTGTTGCATTATGAGGATGAGTGATGGATATGTCATCATTTTCTAAGAAGGATAGGCAATTATGTGCAACCAAATGCCCCACCATGGCTAGGAAGGTACAAACTTACAAATTTGTTGGTACGGTTGTGTCCACTAGGGCCTTTTCCAAGATTTCCTTGTGGGTGGGTGAAATCTTGAGGAATTCTAATATAGATATTTTCACTGGGATATTTTGAAGTTGATCAACAATGTTGTGTTGATGTGACAGGGTAGTGGGTTTTTTTGATGTGCTTTCTCTTAAAACATATTTGGATTGTGCCCTTGTGGTTGCATTCATGGGTATGTTGTCTTGTTTCCATTTGATTTTTATGACATTGATTTGGTTCTCCATTGTGACCGTGTCTTGTTTGATGTTATGGACTTGATTGGATGTGATGTTGGTGTCATTGATTTGCTTTTCATCTATGATGGTGTCTTGTCCATGTTGAATTGGAACATCATTAATTTGATTGTTGGATGCAACAATGTCTCGAGTTTCATTGATCTTAATGTCATGTGTCTGATATTCAACTGCTGAAATATGAAAGATGGTAGTATCTTGAACATAGTTTACATTTTTTCATTTGTTGTTCATTGTAGATGATTCCCCTTTTTCATAGTTTGGTAAGGAATTTTTGAATGCACCATGATCAGTGTTTGCTTGGGGTCCTTCAATTTGTATGATATTCTAGTCTATCAAGTCTTGTATCTTGTGCTTTAATTGCATAAAGTTATTTGTTTGATGGCCTTTGCATCGATGAAATTCATAGTAATGGGAATCATTCCACCATCACGAGTTCACTTTTGGCTCAAAACCTTGGGTGTCAAGTAAGGTGATAAGATTTTTTGCAAGAAGATCTCTCAATGAAGACTCGAGTAATTGATGTTGTTGGTCATTTTTTTCCAGCTAGGCTTTGGAATTCTCTAAGAGATAGCCAATCTCTATGTTCAAGAATCACAAAAGCTAGTGGCCAACTGATAGATAAAACTTCTCAGGGCTTTATCCCTACTCTTTAGGATGTGTGAGTCCAAGGAGGGTGTTCCTATTTGTGTTCATTTGATACCCATTGCCACAAGAACACTTCACACACAGATAAATTCCTACTACTTGTAGATATACAAGATTTATTAAAGGGTTGGTTGACCTTTACATAAATGATCCCATATTTTCTAGGAATACAAGCATTATATGATATTTGCATTTCAAAATAAATAATATTTGAATTATATAATGTTCTAACCTTGAATCCACATATAGGTGCCTTCTGATTTTAATTATTTAAAAGAATCCTAAATGAGCTAGCTAGTGCCTCATCAAACTGGGTAGGAGTCACATATAAAATATTCAATCATACATCAAATTTAACCCTGATATCACCAAATGACTCTCACAATGCATTACATCATAAGACTTCATAGTATTCAAAGGAACACTCCTTATCAGATCCTTAGCACATTATCATAGGCTTACAATCCTTTCTCAAGAATTTGATTAACTCATTAAGTTAAGGAAACTAAAAGAATCATACATTCAAATAAACCATTGAAGACAACTAAAACAACCCTCGATAATTTCATTCATAGTCTGTCACAACATACACAGGAGAGCAATTGCCTTAAATTTGTAGATTTCTTTATATATTAGTAATTTCGTAAGACCCATTAAGACTATCTCATATACATACCCTACCCAAGACAATTTGCTAGCTAACTCATCCTACATTCTACATTATGTCCATTCAGTACATACCACCTAGACCTCTCGGATTCAAAAATTTGACCCTTGCAATGAGCCTTGAGATCTCCTTTATAGAAAAGGAGAGCGACAAGCTTCGGGCCCATTGCCATTACATTTCAAAAAAAATTCATTTCAAAATGGAATTTCATCCATATTTCGCAATTCCCACACAATTGGATGTAATCATTCGGTGAACAGGGGAATCAAAATAGTTACAACCCTCGTAGCAGTCGATACCACCATAACCACAGAAAAATGCCACCAAGGACTTGTCACTTTTTTCCATGTCACGCCCATGAAGAAACAACATCAGCACAAAATTGGAAAACCAGAGAACCATAGTACTATCCAGAACCCAAAGAAATACCACGACCACGATACAAATGGTCGCTCTGTGTTTTCACCTCAGTGGAAGGAAAAAACACCACTTTAACTTCACCAACACCCTCCTCAACACCAAAACCAGGAACAACACATGGTGCCACCAAGGTAATTGGAGTTACCGTGAGGACCTCTTCATCTACACCAACCAATTCAGTGAGAGTCGTGAGGTAGTTACGATAATCAAAATCAATCTTAGAACCATCGCTACCAAAGCCAGTGGAGACATCAATGGGTAAATTTTTCTACCCTAGAGAGCCTCGACTGAACCTTGGCTTATCCTCCAATCCTTCACCACACTCTACAGACCTCTTTTCCTTTCCATAGCTCATCACCTTTGCTCGTGCAACTCGACCCTTGAGTTAAGGATTGCTCCTAGTAAGACCTAAGAGGGACCTTGTTTCTTCTTCCTTCAATCCAAGAGCACCAGGAATGGTGCTCTATTCATGTTGTTTTGTCTCCTCCTAAGACCTGCATAATAGTGAACTAGAGGCAATTGGCTTGCTCATCTCGCACTCGAACCCAACACCTTTACAGATCTAATAATCACCAAATGCAGAAACATTGAGGAATTCAGACTTATTTTTGATGATGCAAATGAATAACCAACAAGCATTTATCGAGGAAATTTATGCAGTGATCATCAATGCTCCAACTATAGTACGAGTGAGCAAATGATTACTCGCTGATGTCAATTTCACCATTGTTAGTTTCTAAGTTCATGGAAATCGATGTACTATTCATCATGATTACTAGGAGATAACCTCACACACACACGAAAATCAGGTTGATATCCATCAAAAATCTTGAGCCATTAATATTCACCATTTGCGAAGCTCAAACAACCATCACATGGCTGGTTTGATGTTTTGAATTTGGGCCATCTATGCATCAGTGAGTTGGCATGTTGAATGACTCGGATCAAGTGAAACACCTTTGAAAAGTCCATGTCATCACATGATAGGCTCATTGGCCAATGACACACCTCCCAGTCAGAAAACATGTACATCACTTGTGGGCCCCAACCAGCCTCCTTGTGCTGCCAAGCAAGTCCACGCTTCACTCATTCGCACACCTTGTAGCACTTTTAAGACCCTTATTTTAATCATGTGTGGTTGGCAAGGAATGGTCACAATTAATCCTCATTATCACATGATAGTTGTTGATTTGAAATCCTTTATTAATACTGCTGGCGAATTCGGACTGGGTCCCATTACCATACATGATAAGTGTCAACATCTCGCACACCTTTCCATACTTTAGTGATGTCATAAAAAATTCTTGTGAGGCCAACGAGAAATGATCAAGATCAAAGCCATCGATCTGATAGTTCATAAGCCTGCACATGCAACAATATTATATGTAAAAGGGGACCGACTATGTAGACGGGGGGAAACCCTTAAGGCATAAAATTTAGACGTAAGTCTAAAGTTTTGGAAATTTATCAACCCGACATTAGGGGAAGATTAATATTAAGTCCCAACACATAAAAAGATCGAGAGGCTAGGTAAAGGGGGCCGGTACATGCACGACATAAAAGGCTCCATCGATGACTTAAGTAATCAGCTACCCAGAGCAATATGTCAATATGAAAAATTAACGTGTGGGTTCAAAAGATGTGAATATTTTAAGAAAGTGCAATAAACCCCTAAACCCTAACATTTGACCCCTAAGCACAAGGGTAGTAGCCAAATAAAAAATTTCATTGAACCAACCAATAATTGTAGCAATTTTCAAAGCTCTATCAGTGACTCTAGCTCAAGGACGCATACCCCTGGTGGGTATGGTGAGAATTCAAATCCCTGGAGAGTAGACCAAACACTGAATTAGATGGGTGCCCTGAAAACTACTCCATTATGCTGCATTAGAACTCATTTTAAAACTTCATTTGGTGGCCCCAGGCCCCCAACAAAGAAATACCAATATTTATTCCTATCAAAAACAAAGTTCTTTGTTGTTTGTAGTAGTTCAAGTCTACAAACATTGTCATGAACTACCCACAAACTAGCTCAGTCACTGACATGTCCCACTATATCACTGTACTTTCCAATGTCACCACCAATTCTATCAATCTGCAATATTGAAATAGACACTAACTGAAATTCATAATCATTGTGACATTTCACCTTGGCCAACTCGCTTTCATGTTCCACTAGATGCTCACTCACTTGAGCTAAGAAATAGAAGAATTCATAGTATATTTGATCTTTGACATCAAAATTGTTTACATCCAAATCAGTTTGCACCTCAAACTGAAAATTCTCATAAATAATTTGTTGTTCATCATGCAGATAATCTTCAAATATGTTAAAGATAAAAAATGCACATTCTGGAACATCCCTATATTGATCACTACAACATGGGCATATTGTTTGACATTTTGGTTCAAGTACACCAAAACACACCTTGGTATCATAGAAATGAGGATCATATGCACCATTAACATCCACGAAATGAGTAAATGCATTCATCTCAGCCTCACTAACATGTTCTAACTCATTCTTCACATCATCAGTCAACTCAATAGAAAATATCTCAAGGGTAGGTTCAAACAATTCTACATCAATAGGGGCAGCATGAATACATTCATGTGCATTGGTAATATTATGTGCAATATCAATTGATATGTGTGCTAACCCAAAAGTGAAAGACTCATTGCTAGCTGAAAACTTCTCATCAACAGTAAAACTAGAATTTTTATTTTCTTTCACATAAATTTTTTCCTCAAAGGATGAAAACATGTCAATGTTCACACAAGGAACATCACACAAGAAGCAATTATACTTAGATTCATACTCACCAGCATGAGATTCATTATTATTTGCATTTCTTGTCTGCCTAACACATGGATCAATAATTTATGTAGTATCAACACAATCTGAAGATTTATTGTCATGTGAATCAACTAGCCCTTCAATGTTATCACTGGGTAATAATGTTGACTCAAGATCCATACATTTTTTATAATACATTGCTTGATCATTCCAAAATGAACCCCCTATTTCATCATCATATACAACATCATCATCTTCACGTATCACAAACATTTCCACCTCTGCCTTACATAGACAATCATGAGCAGTAAGGACATCAACACATTCATCAACATGTTTATTATACTTAGCATTGTGATCCAGATCAGCACATTGAGCATACATATCCTTATCTTCAAATTCCTCATCACTGACATAATCATCATTCTCTATTGATAGAAAACATTAACTGCATTCCTGATATTCATCACATGCAATTTGTCCCTTCACTTATGGATAAGTGACATCATGAGCATCTATATCATTGCATTCATCAAGTGAGGAATATGCTTTTGTATCATCCTCAAAAAAGAAATCAGAAAAATCATCCTCACTATGAAATTCATCACAAGAAAAAACATCACCACATAAACCATGTTCAAAGTCTTCAGAATGAATACTTGAGGTTGTACTTTCAAGATCATAATCACTTGTTTGTAATGAAATATCAGTAGCACATGCATTATAATCATTGATCACAACATAACATGGAATAGCATTTTGTATCTCATTCACTTCACCATTATTTAAAATATCACAAGAAAAACATTCTTGCATACTTACTTTGTTATCATCCCATGTATCCTTTTCTTCATCACTGTTGTTTGTGAGTTGACTACAATGCTCACCTTCTGACATATTATTTTTTCTTGTTTGCATTGTTATTTGATTCTTTTCAAGAGGAAAACTGATGTCTCTCTTTTGAGAATCTACATCTTGTGCATAACCACATTTGGTTGATTCTATAATCTTTATCCAATTAGATACTTGGTCAAAACTATGGGGTTTCAATTCTCATGGAAATGTACTCAGCCCAGATTCATAAATCTCACAAAACAAATCAATGCACACAAAATCCTCTGGTCTGAAATATTTGGGGATATCTATCGAAGCATCCAAAAATCTCAAAAATAGTTTATGTGGTGATTCCCCCTGGTGTCTCTTCATTTCATACACTTCTTGCACACAATTATTTTGATCAAAATTGCTCAAATTTTGTTGATGCTCAACTTGGAGCTCACTATGATCTTCATACTTTCACGATGGAGAAATCATAACAGTAGAAGCATTGTCATCTTGACAATCATTTCCATTATCTAATCCTTGAACTCTATTTGTATATGGTGCATTGGGATAAGCAACACTTGCAACCAAATACCCTTGCATCATTGAGTACTTCAATTTTTTTCTCAATATCCATGGTAGTTTGATATGCCTGATGTAATGTTGCGGGCTCTTTATCCCTTAATAGATAGCTCATTTTTTTTATTAGATGCGCCTAAGTATACGACCAAACATTCAGAATCATTTGGTCTCATACTTTCTAGAAATTCCCTTATTTCCTTTGCAAATCAAAGATTGAAACAGGGACCAACTCATCTCCATTTCTATGGATTTCCATAAAGTCTTTTCTTACCACACTTGGATTTACCCTTTCACCAAATTGTTCAACAAATGTTGTCATAAATTGGTTCCATGAAGCAATAGAATATTTCGACAAATATGAGAACCAATCTCAGGCATCATCCTTCAAAGATTGAACAAAAAAATACATGACAACATCCTCATGATTCACCTCATAATCCCCCATCACATCTATGAATGTTTGCAAATGTTTTGAGGCTAATTCAGTACTTTTCCCTGTGAACTTGGGCAAATATTTCCTAACATTTTTAGGAATCAGGTTTGGGAAACCTTTCATACCACTGAAAATCAATGGTATATACCTTTCAATCATAAAATCCCTTTGAGGGCTTGGTGAATATTGTTTTCCCTGCATACTTTTACTTAATATTTCACAGGGAAATCCTTTTACATCCATATTCAATCATTATCAACTTCATACATGGTTTTTAATTACATCATTTACTAATTCAACCATGATTCTAGAATATAGATTGAATCATTATGCCTTAAAGCTTTCTCAGAGGCATAATTCAATCAGAAGCATACTTCTCGTATCATTATAATCATTACACACTATAAGTATGAAAATAACTATTATTATTCCCCGTCTTAATACAATTTCATCTATTAGGGAACCATTTATCATCTCAAGCTTTGAAAATTTCTCATAAACTTATTTCAAACTGAATAATGCTTTCTTTAGATTTATGAGAATACCTGGAAACTTTGTAGCAATCATTAACCTTTCCTCCTGACTGCAAATTCTGCAAATCTGGAAGTCTTCTTCACAATTCAGATGGTTCTTTAGATAGAGTCACCACCTCCTTTACAGAGGATTGGACTACAAAGAAAAATGAAGTTCTTTCAAGAGTAAATCTCATTATGGGTCTTCTCCAACAGTGCAGTCACTAATAATACTGCAACAACACCACTTCCAGGTCCAAAAATTTTCAACATCTAAACCAAATGTTCAGATTCACCAAATACTTGACTCTGTGATACTACCATCTATGCCTAGGATTCCTTTCTATTTAAATTTCTCAAAAGTTCTCCCCAGTAGATTCCCCATTCTATTGGTCATTTTTCCAATTCTCTCAAAGATAGCCAATCTCTATGTTCAATAATCAAAAAATCTAGTGGCCAATTGATAGATAAAGCTTCTCAGGGATTTATCCCTACTCTTTAGGTTGTGTGAGGCCAAGGAGGGTGTTCCTATTTGTGTTCATTTGATACCCATTACCACAAGAACACTTCACACATAGATAAATTCCTACTACTTGCAGACATACATGATTTACTAAAAGGTTGGCTAACCTTTACATAAATGACTGCATATTTGCTAGGAATACAAGCATTATATGAGATTTTCATTTCAGAATAGATAGGATTTGAATTATATAGTTTTTTGACCTTGAATCCACATATAGGTGCCTTCTAATTTTAATTATTTAAAAGAATCCTAAACGAAATAGTCAATGCCTCATCAAATTGTGCAAGATTCACATATAAAATATTCAATCATACATAAAATTTAACCCTGATATCAGTGAATGACTCTCACAATGCATTACATCATAATACTTCATAGTATTCAAAGCAACACTCCTTATCAGATCCTTAGCACATTATCGCAGGCTTACAATCCTTTCTCAAGCATTTGATTAACTTATGAAGTTAAGGCAATTAAAAGAATCATACATTCAAATAAACCATTGAAGACAAATGAAACAACCCTTGATAATTTCATTCATAATTTGGCACAACATACAAAGGAGAGAAATTTCCTTAATTTTGTAGATTTCTTTCGATATCAATAATTTTGTAAGACCCATTAAGACTATCTCATATACATACCCCACCCAAGATAATTTACCAGCTAACTCATCCTACAATCTATATTATGTGCATTCAGTACATACCACCTAGACCTTTAGGATTCAAAAATTTGACCCTTGCAATGAGCCTTGAGATCTCCTTTATAAAATAGGAGAGCGACAAGCTTCGGGCCCATTGCCATTACATTTCAGCAAAATTTCATTTCAAAATGGAATTTCATCCATATTTCACAATTCCCACACAATTGGATGTAATCATTTAGTGAATAGGGGAATCAAAATAGTTACAACCCTCGTAACCAGTCAATACCACCATAACCGCAACAAAATTCCATGAAGGACTTATCGCTTTTATCCACGTCACACCCAAGAAGAAATGACATCAACACAAAATTAGAAAACTAGAGAACCATACTACTATCCAGAACCCAGAGAAATACCATGGCCACGATACAGATGGTCACTCCGTGTTTTTTCCTCAATGGAAGACAAAAACACCACTTTAACTTCACCAACACCATCCTCAACACTAGAACCAGGAACAACACACGGTGCCACTGCGATAATTGGAATTACCATGAGGACCTCTTCATCTGCACCAACCAATTCAGTGAGAGCCACAAGGTAGCTATGATAATCAAAATCAGTCTCTGAACCATCACTACTAGGGCCACTGGAGACATCAATGGGTGAATTTTTCTGCCCCAAAGAGCCTCAACTGAACCTTGGCTTATCCTTTGATCCTTCACCATGCTCTACAGACCTCTTTTCCTTTCCATAGTTCATCACATCTGTTCGTACAACTCGACCCTTGTGACGAGGAGTGCTCCTAGTAAGACCCAGGAGGGACCTTGTGTCTTCTTCGTTGGATCCAAGAGTGCCAGGAATGGTGATTTGTTCATGTTGTTTTGTCTCCTCCTGAGACCTTCTCATACCCATCTTCATCGACCTACATAAAGACGAACTAGAAGCAATTGGCTTGTTCATCTCGCAATCAATCCCAACACCTTTGCAGATCTAATAATCACCAAATGCAGAAACATAGAGGAATTCAGACTCTTAATTGTTATGATGAAAATGAATAGCCATCAAGAATTTATTGAGCAAATTGATGCAATGATCATCAATGCTCCAAATGCAATACGAGTGAGCGAATGATTACTCGTTGACATCAATTTCACCATTGTTAGTTTCCATGTTCATGGAATTCGACATACTATTCATCATGATTACCAGGAGATAACGCCTCGCACGCATGGACATCAGGTTGATATCTATCAAAAATCTTGTGCCATTAATATTCACCATTTGCAGAGCTCAAACAGCCATCACATGGCTGGTTTGATGTTTTGAATTTGGGTCGTCGATGCGCTGGCGAGTTGGCATGTTGAACGACTCGGATCGAGTCAAACACCTTTGAAAAGTCCATGTCATCACATGATAGGCCCGTCGAACAATGACACACCTCCCAGTCAGAAAACATGCATGTCAGTTGCGGGCCCCAACCAGCCTTCCTGTGCCACCAAGCGAGTCCACGTGTCACTCGTCTACACACCTCGCAACACTTTTAAAACCATTATTTTAATCATGCACGACTGGCGAGGAACAACCACAATTAATCCTCATTATCAAATGGCATGCATCAATTTGAAAGCCTTTATTAATACTACTAGCGAGTTTGGACTCGGCTACATTACTGTACATGACAAGTGGAAACATCTCACACACCTAGACATACTTTAGTGACATCATCAAAAACTCCTTCGAGGCCAGCGAGAAATGGTTAGGATCAAAACTATTGATCTGACGATCCATAAGCCTGCACATGCAACAATGTTATTTGTAAAAGGGAACCGACTAGGTAGATGGGGGCAACCCTTGAGGCATAAAATTTAGACGTAAGTCTAAAGTTTTCAAAATTTATCAACCTGACATTAGGTGAAGATTAATATTAAGTCACAATGCGGAAAGAGACTGACAAGGTAGGTAAAGGGGGCTAGTACACACACAACATAAAAGGCTCCATCAATGACTTAAGTAACCGGCTACCCAGAGCAATAGGTCAACATGAAAAAATAGTGTGAGAGTTCAAAAAAATTGAAGATTTTAAGCAAGGGCAATAAACCCCTAAACCCTAACATTTGACCCATAAGCACAAGGGTAATAGCCAGACAAAAAAATTCAAAGAACCAGCCAAGATTTGTAGCAATTTTAAAAGCTCTATCAAATGCAAAGGTGTGAATTTACTACGATTTGATGGCTTTTGATATGGTAATGGTCGAGATAGGACATTGTTCTGGTTACTATTTTGATTGGTGTTGTTTTGATTGGGGGTTTGGTTGGTTTTAGGTGTCATTCCCGAAAGATTAAAGATCGATTTGGCATTATGCATTTCTTAGAGCATCATTTCCAGTATTCTTGTATCTTTTCCAAAACTTTGGTTTATCATTGTTGTTATAGTTATTGGAGGAGTTAGATGAGTTGTTTTCATTGTAAATTTTTAAGACTCCTCTCTTGACCAAAGCTTCTTCGATTTTGATTCTATTTTCAATTAGTTTCTCAAAGGTTGGTGGACATTATAATTCAAGCCTATAACTCATATCATCATTTAGATTGTCAATGAACACTTCCATCTTTTCCTTTTCTAGTATAGCATGAGGATACCTTGCAAATAATCTCCTCCACCTTTGTAAGAATACAAGAAATGATTCTCCCTTTTTCTTTTTTACATTGCAAAGGTCCTTCATTGTAATCTCATGTTGAATGTTATAAGAATATTGTGTGATAAATTTGTTGACCAATTCTTCAAAGGACTTGATCCCTAGGGGTAATTGCAAAAACCATTGCATAAATTTTCCTCCCAAACTTTGGGGGAAAAATCTCATCAAGTAAGTTTCCTCATATGCAAACTCTAGGCTCATGGTTCGAAATTCCCTTATATGATCTATAGGATCTGTTTTACCCTTGTATTTATCGTATTTAGGGAATTCACAATTTTTGGTAAATGGAATCATGTTCGCACTTTAATCAAAAGGATATGGACATATGTCTTGTATCGAGTATCTTTTCGTGGTTCCCTTTTGCATGTCAAGAAGTTGTTGTTGTAGATTTTTCATTTGATGAGTTAAGGCAGCTACTGGATCTGTGTTTGGTGGATTAGTCTCAGTATTTTTGGGTTCTCCTTTCAATTGATTAATATCAAATTCATCGAGCAATTTGACACCTTGTTTAGCCAGCATTAAAGGTATTTTTCTCCATCTATTTCAAAAATCTTTTCTAGGAATTTGTGGAAATTTGGATCTTGTTGAGCTTGTTGGATGTCTTCCTCATTTATTTCCTTAGTTTTAGGTGTGTGAAATTTATTGAATGGATTTTCCTCAACTTCAGCCATGGTGCTTTGAGTTTCAAGTTATTTTTCCTTGATTTTATGTCTTTCTGATCTTGTTTGAATAGGCATACAAATGATGAAGATTGGCTAAGCATTTGATCATTGTTGGGGAGTACCAAAAGGACAAATTAAATCTTATTATTCAATATTTGTTTCGGGATGAAGGATAATGAATCTTGATGGTGAAACTTAGTTGCTAACTAGAGATAGGTGTGATGATAAGGTACTTTTAGATGTTTGATCAAGGCTTAGGTAAAGGATCCTCACTTACAAATGCTAGTTTCAACAAGTTTAAGACTCTGGGGTATGCTCAAGGAATGATTATGTGTTAACAGGGATCCTTAATCCTAGGTTCAAACTAATGAACAGGGGATGAATTTAGCTCTCTATTTTTTAATTTTAATTTACTTGATGCACCAAAATAGTGCACAGATGCACTAAAAGATAGATACGCTAATACAAAGGTTGGATGCACCAAGTTGTTCTTTAGATGCATTCGAGAATGAACTAAATGTGTTATACAGTGACTCGAATGTACTAGGGTAGAGAAGGTATGCACTAAAATATGGGATGGATGCACCAAAACAGGACTTGGATGCACTAGGAAATGTTATGAATGCGCTAGAACAGCAGCCATATGCATTAAAAGGGGTGTTATATGCACCAAAATATGGACTCAATGTGCTAGAAGATGGAGGGTATGTGCCAAAACATAACCTAGATGTTCTAGTAAATGACACAAATGTGTTGGAACATAACCTAGATGCACTAAACTGGAAGTATTCAATGTTTTCTGACAGTTTGATTGATTTTTCTTATTTTTCCGGCAGGGAATTTGATTGTCTAATTGGATGTTCTTTTTTAATCAGTGGTTGTATAATTTTGTGTGTGATGTTTTTTTCTGAAAAATTGTTTTAAAACACACATGTAAGACACATCAAACAATTACGATTCCTAAGGTTGTGAACGAAAGTATTTACTAGATTCCCACTTGGATTTTACTCCAGTTGTTCTTACTTTTAGTGGATGATTAGAAGCTTGACCACACTGGCTCCCCCTTACATTGCACTCACTTCTCAGGTCATCCAAGCTTTATTTCTCATGAATCTCCCATAACAAACTTTTTATCTCTACTAAAAGCCACAAGAATATGGGATAGCTTCAGAGGTTAGACCTCTTGCACCAGTAAATAGAAAATGGATTTGGCTTACTATAGCAAAGAGGTTCTAGTATAGGAATTCCATTCATGGGGGATCATCCATACAACAAGAGACCATTGTTTCCCTTCTTTTCAAAACAATCCTTGTGATACTTGAACTTTTCTCAAGTACCCACACTTATATACCGGGTGGAAGTCGCTTGGCTTTAGCGTGTTCCCGATTGGGTCATTCCCTTGGGGTGATTACCTCTTTTCCCACCAAGGTAGGCCTTCTAAGGATAAAATGAAATAAAATGAAAAGAATGGGTCTGGATTTTTGGTCACCCAGTTAAGAGGAGAGCATATGCCTACCACTCAACAATCATATCAGACATGGTGTTTGTTTTCCCCTAATTAAGCTATGTTCCTAACTTAATCCAAAGAAACAACAATAAATCCCTACAATCAAATGTTAGTAGTTTCAAATTTGAATTCTTTGGTAGTGTTTTATTAGTTTCAGTAGAGTCTCTAACAGCATTTACAATACCTATAAAACAGATAATATAGATTAGTCCTTGGAATTTTAATTTTCTACAATATAAACTAGATGTGTCATAACAGAGACTCTATGTGCTAAAGAAACTAATGTATGCGCTAGAAAACCCCATGTATGTGCTAGAAGACAGTCTATATGCACTAGGAGAATAGTTGGATGAGCTAGAATATATCTCGGATGTGCCGTAACAGGAATTGTATGCGCTAAAAGGTGTTTCGTATGCGCAAAAAGAACTCGCAGTCATGCTAAAACTTCTCACATTTGAACCTGTAAAACACACTTTTCCAGAAAACATTAAAAATAGGGGTCAGGCCCCATGATGGGCGCCAATAAATGTGTGGTATTAAAATGGGGAATTAGCAAGGTAAATCCAACACACATCAATGAAACGTATTACATTAATGAATTTGAAATAACAAAACAAGTTGCTACAACTGTTAATTCAAAATCATTTTGTTGTTCTCTAATCTCAGTGATCTTCTAATCCATGCTCTCATATTTGTATGTTGCACATGAATTTATCATATGACAACCTAAGAAACGAGATGATATACGAAATGAAAAACTATATGCCTACATTAAACATGATTGTGGAATGTGATACGCAATGCTGAATGGTAGATGATATGCTGCTAAATTTCAAAATGATGCTAAGATGGTTGATATGAATAAGATGTAAATCTAAATGAAAGGTTGTGAGAAATGCTACAAAACTAATGCAACAACTAAGATTCTATAAAGGAAATTTATCATTATAACACTACTTCAAATCAAATTCTAAAATGCAAGACTAAGATGCAATGCTAATGCTCTCCAATGCTATACCGATTCCTATAGAGTAAGTTTTCTCAAAGATGTGTTATCAAAAGTTGGAGGATGATGTTGTATTTATAGGATTTCCAAGGCATATTGTGATGTGGTAGGATTTAATGGTCAAGATTATGATCCAGAGAGATCAACGGTAGAGGAAGAGGAAGTTGGAGAGAATCATGGAGGTTTTCCCCTTTAAAAGAGCACTTTTCCAAGTGTTTAGAAGAATCAAATGGAAGGAGAAGCCATGTGTCCAAGGTGGTTTCAAATTTGTTGAAGATAATTTCATTTAGAAATTAGAAATATTTAAATTCATGTGACACATGCTAAGGTGGCAGATGAGGTCGAAGGAGGTTAGAAGAATATGTAGAAATGTGACAAAATTGAATTGAAAACTCAATTTTAATGAGAGGGAATTAATCAGATAAAAAACTTAGTTAGATTTTTTCATTTAATTAAATCAAGAAGGAAAATGATTTTAGAAATAATTTAAGAAATTGAACTATATAAATAAATTTTGTAATTTATTTATAAGTTGAGGAATTAAGATTTGTTAATTAAATAACTAGTATTTAACTAAGCAATTGTCTTGACCGATTTTAGGTGTATAGTAACAGCTACGATAAAATTTCACTAATCTTCCTTAGAATTCCTTTAGAATTCTCTTGTGAACTCTTGCATAAGTGCTCTTGATTGATTAGATGAAACTATGTGAATTAACCTTATATTATACTAAATCTAAGAATTAACCCCAAAATTCAAATAATTCAAGCCGACATCAAATCTAGGATTGAAAATCATTAAAATCCCACCATAATTAAATTCAAAAAGGGGTGTCCTATGTGAGGAGGACCGATTCGCCACTAAAGGTGAATGGGTCCTAGCACAACTTTCTAGGACCATGCTTTAGGGGGGTGAAATAACATCAAAAACTCATTTCAAAAATGCCAAGAAAGGGTGTCCTATGTGGAGAGGACCAAATTGCCACTAAAGGCAAATTTGTACTAGCACCCTTTTCTAGTACCTCAAATTTTCCAAATTAAATTTCATGCAATACCATTAATGGGTGTCGGGATAAATCCTTCAAAAGGTGTAATTAAGAGGACTTGAATTTGAATTGAAGGGCCAATTAAGCTCAATTAACCACAATTAATTAAAGAAACCCTAGATAAGTGTGAAAGTGAAATACAACACTTTACAACACCCCAAATAAGATACAATTTAAGTCCATTTTGTTAAAAAGGGCCCTAGATTCAATTTGAATGTGTACAACACATTGCAACACTAAATCAAGACATTATTAACTTAATTTTATATCAATTATTCCCAAATTAAGCGTGAAAAAGGATTACTTTTTTTGATGCTATAACATGGTCATTGTTGGGATTAAGGTGTCTCAATCTTAGAGTCCTAATATTGATTTATTTGATGTAATTAATCTATTTATTTGTATTATTTAATTGCCTCTGGTGTCATGTCATTAATCGAGACCCATCGGTTGGGTGGCATCCCCGTTGGAGGTGACTGAATGACACATAATCATCCCATGTGGACATAAGCATCCTACTTTTGAATCTATGACACAAATATTCTATGACGCGTCATAAAGACATCTTTGAATGCATGGAAAAAATTGGCGCCCAAGATGGGTTATGAAAGGATGTAAGAGAATCGACTATTTTTAGCCAATTATGACAGATTCTCTGACAAATCCTATGACAGATTCTATGGCATATTTATGACATATTCCATGATAGTTGTAAGGCATTTTTCATAAGTTTTTTTAAGCATATTTTGGGTGCCCAATCTTGGAAGAATAATATTTGCATGTTAGACACTTGTCATGGGTGTAAGGGAATGTTGTACATGTGTCCAAATGCATGTCTAAGGCATTGGAAATTGTGCCATATGGATTTGGACACCCCTCACCTTCTAGATGCTTCTTGAAGCTTGTAACACTCTATTTATTGAGTTCCTTGAGTTGTAGAATGCATAGTTTATTTGTAGGTAACTAAGTGTTGTTGGATATGGTTGAAAAGAATAAGAACCAGCAGTTGGAGATGGCCAATACTCTTGGTGGCCTGAGTTGGTTTTTTCTTGTTGCTTTCTATTTGGGTTCAAGTGTAGGTTATGTTTTGTTTTGTTGTTGGTTGGTTGTTGGGCGTTGTTCGTGGACTTTTGTTTTATCTTTGTTCAGCATCCGCCATTTGGAATTTTTTGGTTGTTGGGTTGTTGTTAGTGGTTTGTTCTAATTATCCTTTGAGGCAACATTTTGTGTCTTTTGTTGTAAAAGGTTTCGGGGTTGATTTAAAACCTATTTTTCTCCTATTAATCAAAATGAAGTGTTGTCGGATTGTCTCCAAGATAGGTGTTTGTGATGAAACACTTGTTGAAGAAGCTTTGTACTTGGTGATATCTTGTATTCATTATTTGAAGTAATAGAGAAAGTAATGTGCTTTTGGAGGGTGGGGTTTTTTACTCGAAAGGGTTTTCCCCACGTATATCTGTTGTTATTGCATTTGTGTACTTGTTGTTCTATTTTCATTATTCTCAATGTGCTTCTCTTATTATAACTGAATAAGGTGTTAAAATGAAAATTTGTAACTCTCCCCTACTTAGATTAGTGTAGGAGGTTGTTTCCACTCACCCGGCTTCCTTTCAGTCATGGCTACTCATTTATAACATGTACACATTGAGAAGAATTCAATAAAATAATAGTTATACACATAAAAATTATATGTGTGATGCAATATATCCTACAACTACCAAATAAATTATAACTTTGATACCAATTAATTTATGTTTTCCAGCATTAACTAGAAAGAAACTAGGGAATCAAAATTTTATATTATTTTTCTACTCAGAATCGAAATGATAAATAACTATGGGAGGAATTAGAATTTTGTTACACAAAGAAATAAAGATATTGAAATGTTAAATATGACAGAAAAAATAGACTAAGGTAAAACCTTACGAGGGATGAAAAATCTAGTTGGTAGAGTAAATTATTCTCTACTAGAGTGAGTTTCTCAAAATCAACGAATAAAAAGTGTTTTATAACCCTTTTCAATCAAATCACTACTTTTGAAAATATTCAATTCTCCTCCTCCCCTTTTCTTTCAATTCCCAATTTCTTTGTATATAATGTTATAATAATTCCCTTGCATGCACAAAGCTTTCTACTTAAGAACTAAAGAGATATGGTTACTCAACCATTTCAATTTTTTCTTACTTTTCTAATTTGGATGATATCACTTTCAATAATAGGTAATTTTGAAAATTTCCAATTAATTAAAAAATAATAGTGACACTTTCAAAACCACCTCAATGGTTTTATTTAACTTCTAGTGATATTCTTAAAACTAATCTTGTGGAAATTTTTTACCATTCCTCTTATGGAAGTCATAGCTTTTGCATATGAAACCTATAATGCCCCAACTTTTAAATCAAGAAATAATTATACAAAACACATACCAATAAAAAAATTAATACGATTGTAACATTCGTGTGTCATAATTGTTCTATTACACACTAAAAATATTGAGACATCTCATAATGTGACTCTAGAATGCAATGCAAGATCACCAAGCCATGACCACATATGGTCAACATGAACCAAAATAGAAAACACAAGAAAAATAATTTACAAATTGTGTGACCATAACACAAAAATCATTTAAAGAGCTCGATATTGTCTTCTCTAAACTACTCACACTCATAAAAATCCAAGAGATGATAGAGATGGTAGAAGGACATTCCCACAACCTTGAACAAAATAGTAAATTTCCACAATGTCATAGATGCAACAAACACGAACTTGGCACACACATGCCCAATATTAGCCATGACAAGATCCTTGAACTAAGAAGTTATACATGCAATGAAAACCACTAGGAACAATTATCTTTCAAGAATTTTTTTAAGTCTAGGAAACACTCATCTAAAAGTTGTTATAAAACAACTTGGACAATAATAATATAATCTAAAATATGTTGTAAATACTTTATAATAATATGCCACTTCAAGGGGGATACCTCCAATAGTCTTCAATAAGAACACAATATTCAACATGATGATAATATACCATACTTATGCATAGGATATCACCCAGTCCAACCTGGATAACCCTATATAAGCCTTAGGCTGACCTAAATAGCTAAATAATAATATAATAATGATAATATGACTTAATTAAGTGTTAAGGTAGCCACAATCCGACTACTCATAACACTATACACACTATAGGGTTAGGATTATAACAGTTCTCTCCTCTTTACAAAATAATTGTCCATAATTATACTCCTTTAATATAATATTTCTCGTGAATAATATATATCCTAGTCCTTCATTTAACTTACCATTTCCCTTGGAAACATCCTCTAACATCTATGTGTCACAATGGTATCATGGTTAAGGTAGAAGTCAACTTAACAATCAATAAATTTCACAAAAACATTCATAAAGAGGATTATGACAGCATGGTCCATGTGAAGTTATTCTTTGAAAATAAATATTATCATTTTTTTATAGAAAATTTAGTCAAGGGTTAGAAAATATAGTGAAAATCATTCATCTCAAAGCTTTTATATAGCAATAGTTTGAAAAAAATAAAAAAAATAAAAGGAAAAATCAAAATATTAAAGAGAATTTTTTGTCCAATGGTGAATACCATTCCTATGGAATCTTAGGAAACTACCATGATTAAACCTAGAAAACATGTATCATGTATAAATTAGAAATCTATGAGTTCCCTACACTTGGGGGTAAGTTGTCTCATCTACCTACAATATCCACCCTTCAAATTTCCTATCCAACCATCTATGTTATTTTAATAACTTTTTACTAAAATAATTTTTTGAAAAATAAATTCTACGAAAGCATACTTTAGACAATTCTTTTCAATTTGAAAAAAAAATCAAAAAATGATAAGTTTAGGTCATCTTATGCATGACATACACGATTTTTTAAAACAACAAATATGGCCAATAAAAAATTCAATAAAGAATTACAAAAAAATAACGAAAGTGTGCTTTAGTGAGTTACAAATCTTTTCCCAAAAGGATTTAGAAAAATATGATTATTTAGGTCAATATATGGATGATGTACATTTGCATGGTATGGTAAAAAAAAGTGACTTTTAAACAATGGGTTTTAGAAACGTCTATTGAAAATTAATTTGTATCATCTAGATATTGAAATAAATTACATATTTGGAAACTAGACTCTGAGTACTACATTTTATGATCAATGACTTTTTTTAATATTCCATCTCTAAGTCCTTCAAATTTTAAGGTCAAATGTGACAAATTCTGAAAATTAGGGAAAACACTACCACTTTTTGACCAAAAAGTGGACTCAACTTCTTGCACACACCCACATGCTCTAGACACTTCTTGACATATCCCATCAATTGTAGTAATTCATCCCTTCTTCAACTAGCATCATGATGTAGCATCATGATTAGCCTATCTAGACTAGCGGCATGTTGTTCCTATGCAATGGAGTCCTTGGATGTTACATCCTAATTCATTTTCTAAATGGTGCATCAATTCCATTTATTATTTAAAATCCTTCCATCATTCCATCTATTCTACCCTCCATCCTTGCTCCAAGACTTGGTTTTCCCTTATCAGTAGTTATAAAATTGAGATAACAAACCCCATCTAAAATTAAAAGCACAAGACTACCCAAAATAAAATCTACTCAAATTCTAACACATTGCATCCTCATGCATAATTCAAAATATAAAGCCCCTAGTCATTTAGAAACATCAATGAAGAAAAAATAATCTAAAAATAAATCTCACCAAGCAACTTATCACCCATCCAAAATCATCCATAGGCTTTGTTACTCGTCTTCCTATTAGCCTCATATACTCTTAAATGAGAAATCACATCATCATTGGTATGTATCCTTCCTAATCCTTATCGTGTTATCAAGATATATCACTCCCATATAATAATACTATTATCGCCAATCAATCTTTGGCTTTTATCTTGACCAACTGAAAAATCTTATTTATTTTTCATCTTTTTATGTTCTCTTTCTTATGCATCTTTTGATTTTTTATTTTTATATGTGTTTGTCTTTTGGGTGCATATTTTGATAATCAACATCATGGTCTTCCATATGGTGGTGTTATCTATCAATTGCCTTCTTGTGACTTCTTTTTTCTTTGAGTTAGTCCTATGGTGCATCATAATAATTTCATCATGGTTTTATATATCATTGTGCATCCTATCATATTCTATTAAAAACATCAAGGTTTCTCATAATCCAAATCATTAGCATGTACCTTAATGATCATCATCTTCCCCACCCTTCTCATTTTTTAGCTAATCCCATCTCCCTATCCACTTCTATCCATTTTGAGAGTGCACTCATGTTCTCCATCCATAATTTCCCTCTCAAGGGGGCATCCCTAAATTTATCCTAAAATCCTACAGCTTGGGACATGTTCCCCTTTTCCCATTGGGTGCCTATATCTACTTTATTTGAAATAATGTAATTTAATAACACCATTTCAAAGAGGAAAAATTTAGAAACTTTTTCTCAACCATCACCTAGTACCATGTCACATCCTAATTATAACCCATTACCATTTCCTAGTCCCCTTCCAAATTCCCCTTTCATTACCCATCCTTAACTTAAAATAATTATCTCCAAAAATTCTATTTTCTATTAAATAAATTAAAATCCATTTTATTCTCCATTTATTTATATCTAAATAATACCCATTATCTATTTCCAATAACCCATAAATATCCACTCAAGATTCATGTCACAAGTATGAAGGTGTTGTCATTCATGTCAACAAGCTTGTGTTGTCATTGGTGACAATTGTATAGTGGTTGTTTCTTTGATTAGTTGCATTATGTTGTCATTAGTTAATTTGTTTATGTTAACCTCTGGTGTTGCTTTGATAAGATTTTGTTTATGGTTTAGATGTCGAGGATATTGAGAAAAATGATAAAATAAGGAAACAGGGTGTTGTAGAGGTGTTCTAGTTTTGCTTCACATTTCTCCTGGGTTGAAGGTTTGCTTGCATGATTTGGATATGTTGAATAGAGGTATTTAGAGTTCATATATCCATAATTTCAGCTTCTGGATCAATGGTCAGAGAAAGTTATGTTCACCAATGTGTGAACCGGTTTCACATTGTTTCTTATAGAGGTGTCTGGTAGAAATATTTTTGCTTTGTGTTTCTCCATAGTTGTTCTTTAGGTCTTGCAGTTTTGAAGGTATGTTGATGGTATTGATATCTTTCCTGTGTCAAGAGGATTTGTGATTTGGTGCTCTGGATGTTGGATTTCAGTGTTGCAATGTTTGGCAGTGTAGTTTGAATATACAAGTTGTGTACATTCTTAAGGTGTGAATTGTTGCAAAGGAGGTTGATAGATTTTAGGTTGATAGCGGAATATTATAGGTTGTATTGAAGCATGGTGTGTGGTTCACAAGTCATCTTTGGATCTGAGGAAGAGTGTAATTCAAAGTTTAATGGTGTTTTCACGAGTAACAGTCGACCTAGTGTTTACACTACATTCAAAGATATTCAAGCATTAATGAAACTATAGCGTGGCATGTGAGAGTTAATTTGCATCCCAATTAAGTGTTGTATTGGTTCACTTTCATTCTTATCCACCATGGGAATGCTTAGTGCCTACCTATTTTGAGTTTGTTAAGAGTAAGGCGAGTGTAGCTGACTTGAAGATGTTTTTCACGTTGTGGATGGTATAAATACAAGGTAAATTGATGTGAGAGGAAGTGTGGAATAGATTTGAATGTGGTGATGTGAAATTAAGTGTAAAAGTGTGAAATGCAATGGGAGCCATAATGCAAGATTTTTGAATGTAGTGAGTTGAGGTATCTTGATCTCCTGAAGGCTGCAAGTATTATTGAAGCTGATGTGGTGGATTTTGTATTGCATTGAGATCATGTTCTTTGTGTAACATTCTATCTTCTTTCTTCTTTCTATTCTGGTAGTGAGCTTGGGTTGTGAACCTTTCTGTAAAGTGTGTCATATTCTAGCAATGAGCCTCTTTGTACCAATTTTGTAATTACTTATATTGTGAGCTAATCCTCATCGTGTTTTTTCCCTTCTAGGGTCTACCTCGTGAATTTGGTTTTCTCTTGTGTATGGTGTTGGTTTTTTTCAATTTTCGTTATCTGCTTTTCATGTTCAAACATTATAAAAATTAAGGGTTTCATGAGTGCATGTGGATCTGATTATTGTTGAGGGTTTTAATGTTTTAATGTTTTAATTTGGTACAACTGATTCACCCCCCCATCTCGGTTGTGTTTCTCATTCAACAGATTCTTTTGTCACCCCCCTCATTATGCCACCACTATTTTTTACCCTATGCACACCTATTTATCCAAAATAAATAAAATATATTAGATAATTATGCTCACCCATTTGTAACCCCCATGACTATATTAGTCAATGACAATTCCCTACTTTCCCTCATTCGATCATAATCATCCATTGAGATTGAATCTCCACCGTTCATATTCTTCTTTCCAACTCTTTAAATTAATCCTTTCATCCTCCATTTCTATATACACAAATGATGATTTTACAAGTACATGTTGATTTGAGCATCCATATTCTAATCCAAGAGCACATCCAACATAGTTGAGGTTTGTATTTGGTATTATTTTTCATATTTTTAGTTTATATTTACATTCCTTATTGTTCTATTTGAGGTATTTCCTTTTATTTAAAATAGGATTCTTAAGTTTTCATTTTCATTTCCTATTTTTATTTTAAATCTAGAGATACACATACTATTGAATTCAATTTAAAAACATGAAATTTGGTTCTTCTACATCACAAAGATAAGAAAAAGATGGTGGAATTGTTAAACCATGATTGATAGTTTATCAACTCAATGAAAAGTGTGTCTCTATTTTGGATAAAGTGAATATTTTAGGGTAAAATAGAGAATGTGGGTCCAAAATCACGGGATTCACATGCCTTTCTACCATTTTTTGGAATTCCAACAAACATGAGCTCATTATAATATGAGTGTACTATAATGTGCTTACATTTATACTTGCTTTAATTATTTCAATAGGAGGAGAGGGAGAGAGAGGGAGGAAGAGGTATAGAAAGAGGGAAAGGGAGGGATAGAAATAAGGGGAGATAGAGGGGGACAGAGATAAGGAGAAATATGGAGGTAGAGAGACAAATAGTCATATAGATATAGAGTTCTAGGGAGGAGAGGGACAAAAAAAGGGGAAGAGGGATGGATAGAGAGGTAGAGCTGAAGGTAGAGGGAGAGATGAAGAGGGAGATAAATAAATAGAGATGTAGATGGAGAGATAAATATAGAGATAGAAAGGTAGGAATACAAAGAGAGAGGGCAAGATAGAGTGGAAGAGACAAAGAGATATAAAAAAAGAGGGATGGAGGGACGGAGGGAGGGATGGAGGGAGGGAGGGAGGGAGGGGGGAGAGAGAGGTAGAGAGATGGGTCTAGAAAGAGAGAGAGATGGAGAGGGAGAGAGATATCTCAATATAGAGAGAGGGAGAGAGAGAGAGAGAGAGAGAGAGAGAGAGAGAGAGAGAGAGAGAGAGAGAGAGAGAGAGAAATAGAAAGAGATATGGAGATATAGAGAGATAACTAGATGGATAAGGGGGAGAGAGGTTAGATAGAGATAAGTAGATATAAATAAATAGGGATGGAGAGAGGGAGAGAGAAAGAGAGAAAGAGAGAAAGAGTGAGAGATAGATAAATATAGGAACAAAAGGAGAGAGAGGTAGAGATAGAGTGGGAGAGATAAAGAGAAAAGGAGAGAGGAGAGAGAGAGGGGGGAGAAAAATAGAGAGATAGGTGAATAGAGATAGAGAAAGATATGGATAGAGAGAGAGAGGAGGGAGGGAGAGAGAGGGAGAGATATAGATAGAGGGAGATATGTATAGATAAAGAGAGATAGAGATATATGGAGATAAAGGTAGAGAAATATATGGATAGAGAGAGATGTAGAGATAATGATATATAAATAAGGAGGGAGAGGGAGAGATAGGGAGATAGAGGAGGCAAGAGTGAGAGAGAATGGAGGTGATAGAGACAAGTAATAGAGAGAGGTATAGAGAGAGGGAGAGATAGTGATAAAGTGAGAGGGGAGATTGAGTGATTGAGATAAAGATAGGGAGGGAGAAATAGAAAACTTGTGCATGTATAAGGGAGGGAGATATATATAAATAGAGAGAGATGGAGGTAGAGGGAGGGATCTTGAAATATAAATATAAGAGAGGAGTAGAGGAATATGTGTGTGTGTAGAGAGAGATATAGAGAGATGGGGAGAGAGATAAAGAGGGAGAGATATGAGAATAAATATGGAGAGAGAGAGATAGAGATAGAAAATATAGATATAGGTATACATGCCTATTTTTAGAGGGAGAGGGAGAGAAAGGTGGGGAAAGAGAGGTAAATATGAAGATAGAGGGAGAGATAAAGATAGTCAGAGATAGGGAGGTAGGAACAAAGAGAGGGAGAGATAGAGAGGAATAAATAAATAGATATAGAGGGAAAGGGAGAGATATATAGTGATAGAGAGATAGAGATAAATAGATATAGAGGGATAGGGAGAAATACTTGTAAAAAGATATGGATAATGAGATATAGATAGAGAGGTAGAGAGATGGAGATATTGAGGGGGAAAGAGTGAGAAATAAAGGAAGTGATAGAGACGAGTAATAGAGATGGAGAGGGATAGAGAGAGGGGAGAGATAAAGAGAGGGAGAGATAGGGATGGATGGAGAGATATATCCCTCTATTTCTATTTTTATCTCTTCCTCTCTCCATATCTTTATATCTCTATATCTCACTCTTTCTGAATCTTTTTATCTCTCCGTCACTCTTAGTTTGATTTTTTCCTCATACAAATATGAATGTGCTATAACACACTTGAATTTTTATCTACTTTGGGTATTATGTAATGCCCCACCATCGAACCCACAAAACATTAACTCAAAAAGACATGGAATATATATTTTTGAAGCATAGGGTATAACATCTACAACATTAGTGCAACTAGGTACACTAAGACAACACATGATGTCCCATCACAATGTGGCATCACACAAGTAGAAGAATACTACTTCAAAACACCCTTTGACCCATGAGGAATGTTGAAAACACAAACATGATCACCAGTGAAGGGTTTCAACCTTCCCAAGGCTTCACAAGACTGGGTGAACAATCTCCATAGGCCTAGGTTTGACAACTGAACAACTTTGATAGAAGGCACACAAACAATGCAAAAGATACCATAACTTCTCAATGATAACACATATAAACATGCTATAAAATTCCCAATACTCTCGAAGCCATGGGGAACATCTTTTCACAAATTTTTCTCATACGGGGCCCTGAAGTACTTGTTGTTTGATGAATGGAAGGACAACAATGCCCAAATGGGACACTAGTGCTCAGGTGTGACTACAACACCTTGCATCGGTGTCGTTTATAGGTGTTGGTGTCTTTTTTTTGCACCATAGTCCATTCTAGGTACTCTAGTCCTTTCTAGTATTGTGGTCTTTTCTAAGCACTAGTGTCTTAGCCAATGGGTAATTTTAGACTAGGGATTGACCTCCAGAACCCTCCAAGCATTGAGGAACAATCTATAAATTTCTACGACACCCTATGCATTTTAAAACATCAAAAAATGACTTGGGGTCAAACAAAGAGTTTGATTTCCTTGGTCTCTTAACACCACTCACAAGTGAAGGAGAAGAAAGGGAGGAGTGTTAGTACCTCCCTAAAACTCCTAACTCCTACCCTAAGAAAGAAAATAAAAAAAAAAAAGTTTACAACACATTTTAGCTTTTATAAGACCTTACAAGAGACTTCAAGAGGGCTCCTAAACCACACAACAATTTAGGAATAGGATCTTAGGAGTATGTTGACTACATGATGGGTTCACAACACCATCCAAGACTACAAGATGAATCATTCATTTTAAACCCAAGGAAATTTCCCTACATTCATTTTACCATCACATTGCATAAACACATAATCATCCATAATGCAATTGTCATTGATTCCAACACTGATTCACATAACTAGGATTATTATCACTATCCACTATCTCTTGGATTATAATCCATAACAATGAGAGGTCCAATAAGTCATGATATTGCAATTACATAAAATAGGACTAAAATGTCCTTTAAATATATAATTTTTCATTTAAATGAAAGTAACTAATTACATAAAATAAAAATCCAAGTAGAGCATGGTACAATGGAAATATTGATCCTCGAACCTCTGGTCCCCAATAGTGGTTACCATGCCACACAACCATGTGGTACTTGTAGGTTCACTCCACCATGCTAGAATATAGTCACAAGGCCCAATCAAACACATACAAGATATATGGGGAGACGGGTATACACTCACACAAGACATAGAGAATACATGGAATATAAGAATGTAATTAATTCAACACCAACATAAAAAGGAACTAAAACTTCTTTCAAGTGCTACCCAAACTAATCCAAGACTAGATGTTAGAGATCTAGTTAGGGAGTGTCATCATGGTGCTCATTTCAATGGAATCATGTGGAATCTAGTACTGCTCTCATATAAATGAGGATACTTTATATTACAAGACCCAAGCTCCTCTAGCTGGCATATCTTCCCAAATATTCTTAGTTTTTACAAGCACTCAAGGAATGAGAGGGGCATCCATTATATTTGTTAATGAATTACTCACGTTTCATTAGTTTTAACTTAAATAAATGCTTCCCTACCCATATCATCCTACAAGCCACTTTGGGCTAGGTACATGTTGGGATCCACTCCCTTAACCATTGAAGGGAACACAATATATTGAGAGGGGGGTGAATTAGTATATCAAATCTAATTAAAAATATTCAATTTAACATGAATTACCATTAGTCACTTCTCCAAATATGAATCAAAATAGCTAGTATCAATCAAGCAACACATATGCACATATTCACACAATGAACACCAGATATATGTGGAAATCTAGAATGGGATAAACCACGGTGAGAAGAGTTTCTTGGATCTACTCTCCAAATCTAGCCTCATAGAAACAATGAATCACTTATAATTATGAATTAGGAACCAACCTACCAGAGACACCAATCCTCTACTATATTTGTAGGCACCAACCTATTGGAGACACCAATCCTTGATACAAAGATCTAAACAACAACCCAATAAGTAAGACACCAATCCTACCAGATTACATAGATAAGGTTTGTGAATATTCAATGTTGATCACACAACTTACACTTGATTTAATATTTCTCCAGACACTCTCCTACATAACTTATGATCTTCTAATGATGGCACACAATGGTTGAGATGCAACTCTTATTACATCACCTATATTTACACTTGCTCGCACAATTACACTCACATGCACACTTGTAAACTATGATGAATAGTCATTATATACATCCCATTATATCAATATCATTTCATGCAGGTCAAGAATCCCTTAACACCATCCACAATTAGTCAGGTTGGCTAAGTTGGACTTAAATTTAAATTTGTATGAAATGTGTAGTGGGTCGGTCCTAAATCAAATTTATTTCCGCTAATAAAACATGATGTTGTGTTTTTCCTTTGGGGACCTTAACACGGTCCTATTTCACCTTCCCACACTACCTCCAGAGATCACATGCTACAATTCATTTCCACAAAGATATGGAACATCAAAATGGTTAATTAACTAGCATAGTGACCCTTCTATCACTTCAAACCTTTTTCCTGATGAGCATAAATTATAGAAACTCTGGAATAAGAGAGACCATGTGTAGACATACTCTCCTTTCAAACCATAGGACATAACTCACATCTATAAACAAATGCAAATCAAAACATGTTACCAAAATAATATCACTATCTAGGTAACACACCTCAAACATTCTAGATCAAAGTTCCAGATTACTTCTATCAACATGAGTAAATGTAGTATGATACTACAGACATTCCTCGACTGATTCTAGCACCATGGCTAGCCCAATATACATCCATAACTCAAAATGAAATGATAGAAGTGTGTTAATGGAAAAATTATCCCTTTTTCCCTTAATTTGGAAATAATTAATATTAAAATGAGCTTAATGTTGCCTTGATTTAGTGTTGTAATGTGTTTTACACATTCACATTAAGTTTAGGGCCCTTTTTAATAAAATGGACTTAATTGTGCCTTATTTTTAATGTTGTAAGGTGTACCTTTACACTTTCACATTGATCTAGGGCTTTATTAATTAATTGGGGTTAATTTGTCTTAATTGGCCCCTTTAATTCAAATCCAAGCCTAATTAAATGCAAATTTCGAGGGATAAAACCTAACATTCTTAAATGCCATTGCACAACACTTAATTATAGAAGGTGTGTGTCTTAGGTAAGTGACCTAGGACCCATTCACCACATGGTGAATGGGTCCTCACTAGGTCCTAGGACCCTATTTTCACATAACATTTCACCTTGGTCAAAGTGTGTCCTAGGTAAGTGGCCTAGGACCCATTTGCCACATGGTGAATGGGTCCTCACTTAGACTTAGGACCCCTCTTTGAAATATGTTTTTAGTGGTATTTTAATCATTTCAAATCCATGATTTGATGTTAGCTTGTGATATTTCAAATTTGAGAATTAATGTTAAGATATGTATAAATAAGAGGTCATTTCACTATGTTCCACCTAGAAAATCTAAGACTTTCAAGCAATCAAGCAATTTTCACAAGAGAATTATTGAGAGCAATCAAGGGAAAATTTGTAGAAGAATATTGCACCAATCAAGATTCCTATTTTCATGTCAAAGATGGATTGCATCATGCATGTTGTTTAAGCTAATGTGTTGATGTAGCATTCAAGATCTATCCAACATATCAAAGGCATTGTTTCACATGTTCGTGATCAAGATCTACATTCATTGAGGCTACTTCATGCTAGTTTGTAGATTTATCCAAGGTTCAAATAAAGGTATGGGGTGAAGCCAAAATAGTGGTTTACAATTCCAGTGAGAAAGGAAAACTCACAAAAAATGACCCCATGCCAAAAAATGTGATTTTGGGGGTTCATACGAACCTATTGGTTCGAGTGAACCCATTCCCTAGTTTCCCACCCAAAAACCAAATAAAAATGCATTATGTGAGGTGGTTCGCTCGAAACCCCCCTTATCCCTCATTCTCCCCCTCAAACACAAAAAAAACCTAAATTTTTTCACTTTGAAGCTCGGTTTGAACATGAAAATGGTGGAGACTTCACAAACCCAATTGGAATCAGGTAGTCCTCGGAACGAGCTATCCAATGAATATAATTTTGATATGTATTTGTTTTTTAGTTTATTTAAATATGGGTTTTTCACCGAAAATGAAGGTCTTTGTTCTGCACATGTGGAAAAATATCAGATTATCAAAAAAAAAAATTGAAAAATATGAGTGCACCAGATATTGAAGTCCTTGATCCAACAAAAAAAAAAACTAATATATACAAAAAAAGTTACGCATTATACGGTCACACTATGTATAAACTGTAATTTGTTTGACTTCGAAACTTGATTAAAGAAAAATATTCAATAAAAAAACTATCTAACCAAGTGGAAGCACTAGATATCGGAGTTACAAATCTAAATTCGAAAGAATTAGAATTTTATCCTTGATGGAAAAAAATTTATGCATTATACGGTGTGCGTCACTTTTTAAAGATGCTATTTTCTGAAAACAAAGATATTTTCGTGGGAGATGGAAAAAGAAGTGCAATCTGATTCCAAAAAAATATATATATATATTTTTAGAATCTACAAAAAAAATGTGACGAGACTCTAGTTTGCATCATCTTCAAATTCCTCACAGTTTAACCGCTATAGGTGTCTAAATGTGAAGATTTAGTTAAAAATAATAATTCCAGTGTCTAGTTTGGTCAAAAATTGTAAACCACTATTGTGGGATCACCCTATGGTGAGTTATGACATTGCATTTTTTCATTCATCATTCCTTTATGTTTCATTTCATTTTAAGGTTTAATTACCAAAACAGGGTTTGACCAAGAAAAACCCATATTTCCTAACAAAACAACATTTTCTCTTCTTTGATGTGTGATTGTAGGTTTTAGGTTGAAGATCATTTGAAGAGAGAAAATTGCAAAGATGTCAAAGTTGTCAAAGTTGCAAGAAAATTTGTCAAATCATGGAAATGAGCTACTAGTTTTATTTCTGACTTTTCGACAGTGCCCGACTAGAATATGGGGGTACAAACATTGAAGAACAAAGCCCAAAAATAGATTTTTTGGAGCCCTAGCTAGGACCCATTCACCATAGGGAAAATGAGTCCTCGATGAGGACTGAAAAAACACTTCTGGTGAAAGGTACACAACATTTGACCCTTTCCAGATTTGCCTTTTGACTGGTAGTTGGGTTAGATTTAATTTTTGTTTCTCATTTGCACATCATAGCACACATTTTGAATGAAACTAAGGAAGAATAGGTGAATCATATGTTTCATTATGGTGAACCTATTTTCCTCCTTTTCAAGAAGTAATTAAGATTTAATTCTCACAGATCTCCTAAATTCTCACCAATCTAAAAACATCACTCCTTTGACATTAATAAGCACCTTTGACATCAATGATAGCATATGTTCAACAACCATCTTTAATACCTACGTCCTAAGCACATCAAACTCTCTAATGAGTGTGGTATGAAAAATAATGTATAATTACATTTTTCAACCAATTTTCACAACAAGATTCCAGAAGATTTATTTCAAAATTTCATGAAGTGCACCATCATTCATGCATTCTAAAACATCATAATTCACATGAAACTTTCAAAATTTTCCAAATTTTTAAATGACCAAAAACCAGAAATTTCTTTAAAACACCAATAAAATAGCTTGGATTTTCTAAAAAAAAAAAATTCTAACAATACCTTTTGGTGCCAAAATTGCCCAACACCCATTCTAAACTATCAATTTCACTATTTACAAAAGCAATTTATCTCACGTTGTAGCCCTTCATTTCATCCATTATTTCCCAACAGCCGGGAGGATTTGTGCTAGGGAGGGAAACTGTTGAAGGGGAAATTGTTGCTCATGAAGTATTACATTCAGCTAGCATGAACCATTTACCAGCTTTCATCAACAAATTGGACATGATGAAAGAATATGATAGAGTGGACTAGAATTTTTTGATGAAAATACTCTCAAATTTTGAATTTGACAAAAAGTGGTGCAAATGGATTCATTCTCCTTTGTTAGGGGCTAAATTTTTAGTTATTATTAATGGTTCTCCTTCTAGATTCTTCAGTGCAACACAAAGGGTAAGGAAAGGAGATCCATTATCTCCATTTCTCTTTATTATCATGGAAAATGCTTTAAGTAGAGCAATTCATCAAAGGCATTGACAGGGATTGTGGCATGGGATGGAGATTCCTCACACAGGCCTCTCAATAACTCACTCCCTCTTTGTTGACGACACAATTCTATTTGGGAAATCTTCTATGGTAGAAGCTTCTCAGATAAAAGAGGTCTTAGAAAAATATGCATCAACATCTAGGTAAAAAATTAATGCAGAAAAATCTAAGATTTATGTATTCAATACAAAGGCAGCAATAAAGAGGAAAATTGTAAAGTTATTAGGGTTTCAGTTGGCTGAGCTTCTTTGTACATATCTGGGAATTTATTTTTTTGTAGGAGCTAATAATATTTCATACTGGGGATAAGTCATTGATAGATTAAATTCAAAGATCTTGGCGTGGAATGTAGAATTGATAAACCAACCTCACAAACCCCAGTAAACACCTGCAAGCAATAACTTGTCACAAATAAAGAAAGACGTTCCAGAACAACAAAGATGCTCTACAAGCCTCAAGAGAAAAATGCATTAAGAGAATGAATAATTAAAATGAGATCAATCCTTAAGAAAGGAGACCAAACCCTAAAAGGAAACCCTAGTGTGCACACTTAATAATTGATAAATAGTTAATTATTAATGTGCCTAAGTTTATCTTAAGTAAAACTAAAGTGATAAGTGACTTAATTAATTAACCACTATGATTAAATTAATTAAGTGAAATAACTTATTACTCCAACACCCCCCCTTAAGATGAACTTAGGAAGCAGCTAAAACACTAGGAAAAGATGCATGAAAGCAAAGATGGGTCCCGACAACAAGGCTTGATCAGGTACCCATGTACAAATGCAATGCAAACTAAAACAAACGGGGTAAAGGATAAAACAACATGGGAACAAAACTCCTCCCCAAAATAGAATGTAGAAAACAACTAAGTGATGAAAGATGGAGGACTCCATAAGACCCCCAAGGACACCATTAATCACAAAGATACATGAAAGAACCCCCCCAGAAGAGAAGAAGAAAGAGACCACATAGCCCCCCATAATGAAGTAGCTCCAAAAAGACTGAAGAAACCACATCTCCTGAAAGAATTGAGAGGTAAGAAGTCTCATGAATGCAATCTTTGAAGGTGAATCAGCTGTAGCCCAAGATGTCTCCACAGAAGCAAGTGTGACCTCAACCAATGAATAATTCAAAGGAGGTGAAGACTGAAGTGAAACCTCCAAAGATGAATGATCAACTAGGTCCTGGTGAACTGAAACAAAAGAAACCACATCTGTAGCCATAGAAGTATCAGCAACCACAACAGGAGGTGGAGGATATGGAATGGATGGCTCAAGAACTGGATCCAAAGTGAGAACACCAAGGTTCAAGAAGCCAAATGTCTCCTTTGTATGATGATTCACACTAGAAGTGTGATGAGTAGTTGTAGGAACAGAAGCACCATCAGAAAAAAATCTGCAAAGGAATAAAACCAAGATGATTGATCCACCACCCCATTAACAATAACCGCTCTACTCTCCAAGTCTCTGAAGATAACTGAATCAGGTGTGAACTCCATAGATCTCCTATTGCCTCCATGTGTGATCTGATATATGGAAAGAAGGTTGTTCGTCAAATGAGGAACACATAAGACATCCTAAAAAGTGTTGCCCCCAAAACTAATAGACCCCTTCCCTATAACACTCATGTATGTATTGTTTCCCATCAAAATAGGAGACATAGTGCAAGGCTCAAAGGAAGTGAACATAGACTTTGAATATGCCATATGATGAGATCTAGAAGCCAACTCCCTAATCCATGACCTGAATATGCACAAAGAGCATGTCCCTTTATATCTGATGAAGTATGTAAACTAGTTGTGCCCCTATCAGACTATTCTGAAGAAGAAGAATAAGGGGAAGGAGATGATGTAGACATCCAAGAAGGTAAATCAATATGATGTTTCTGAAGAAGATGCTTCAGCTCATCAATGTCCTTCTTATAGAAACTATGTTATGCATGTCTTTCCCTCTTGCAATATGCACATGTAACCTTTTTTTAGATGATTTCCCCTTAGAAGAGGAATATGAATTTGAGGACTCCTTTTGTTGCTCATGAGATTTGGAATCCTTTTGTTTTTATTTCTTTCCTTGTCCACTAGAAGCCTTATCATCTGTGTGCCCTTGAGATGCAATAAGTGTCTGTGACATAGAAGGTTTCAACTTGCCCATGCTAGCCAACTTAGCTTGCTCTTGAGTGAGAGATAGAGAAAAGTCATCAAGAGATGGCATAGTGAACTGAGTACCAAGGGCATCTCTAGTGGTATAAAAGGTAGATACAAAAACTGAATAATTTGGTCCAAGCTTAGAAAGAATGGACAATATCAACTAAGAGTCTTGCTTTTGAATACCACACTGTGTCAACTACAATCTAAGAGATTTGAGTTTTATGAAGAACTCCTGGATGGCATCAAAATCCCTAGGATTTAAGCCAATAAACTCATCCTCCAACTAGAATCCTCTCATAGTATCTTGCTTCCCAAACAAAGACCCTAAAGTAGTCTAAATATGATGGGGTGTAGTGAAAGACTCAACATGAAAAAGAAGATTAGAAGAAATAGACAGACATAAAGTACCAAAATCTTCATCACACCTATTAAACCATTTTCTCTTTTCAGTAGCACCTGTCGGTTCAACTTTTGTACCCATGGTCACCTTGTACAACCCTTTATGCATCAAATGAATCTTCATTTGTTTTATCCAACCAAAGTAGTTGAATGGAGTAAGGGGTGCAATATTATGTGAATCCATGACAAAAAAACAATAGTATATACTCTCAAAGCAAAAAACAATTCTCTTTGATCTCAAAAAAATAGCCTGAATTACACATTTCCCAAGAAAATAACCAAGAAAGAAAAAGTTGAGATCTGACAAAAAATTAGATACCTAGTAAATTTTTTTGGAAAATTAGGTCTAAGATCTATGTAGATCATTGAACCAGCTTTATGGTGCCTCTTAGTTTGCGCAAATCGAAGTCCGGATGCAAGTGTTACGCTTCCCGGAGTGAAAAAAACTACTTCTCATTTTAGAGGCCGAAAAAAGCATCAAAAATGCAAAATATGAAAATCAAACCTACACCTTTGGATAGTGTCTGGAACTCGCTTTCCAATGGTATCTCATTTTTGAGAAATGGACTCTGTATGCTCAAGATACGACCATTTTACTAAAAATGCTCTTTTTGGCTTTAAACCAAATATTTTATTAATTTAAAGATTAAAAAACTAATAAAATATTTAGTTGTACCTTCATGGCATGAAAACCGAGGCAGCACAGAAATTAAGAGGGCATGGAAATTGAGGAAAAAATAACATAAAAACTGAGGTAGCTCAAACAAAAATGCTAAGTGCCCAAAAAAATATGGCACGAAAATCAAGACGTTCGTACGGATCAGTATAGTTCTACGAATTTTTTTCAGCGTTTTTGAAAATCCCCAAAAACACAAAAAATATCAATTTTCAGCAAAACCCTATTATATTTTATATGAAAATATGGGTTTTTGGGTCTTCTGAGTGCACTCGTGAAGTTCGTTTTGCACCAGCATGCACCATTTAAGAGATCAAGGTCAAAATTTCTTAAAAAATGATGGAAAAACCCTCTGATCTAGCAAAAAATTGTCGCAGCTTCAAACCCTCACACTTAAAAATCACTGTAAGGCAATATCCTTCCAAAGACGAACATGCAGTTGCAGATCTGAAGCTTCGATACCATGTAGAAGTTGATAAACCAGCCTCACAGATCCTAGTCAACACCTACAAGCAATAACTTGTCACAAAGAAAGAAAGATGTTCCACAACAACAAAGATGCTTTGCAAGCCTCAAGAGAAAAATGCATTAAGAGAATGAATAATTACAATGAGATCAATCCTTAAGAAAGGAGATCAAACCCTAAAAGGAAACCCTAGTGTGCACACTTAATAATTGATAAATAATTAATTATTAATCTGTCTAAATTTAGCTTAATTAAAACTAAAGTGATAAGTGACTTAATTAATTAACCAATGTGATTAAATTAATTAAGTGAAATAACTTATTACTCTAACATGGAAGGCTAGGTGGTTGTCTTTAGTAGGAAACATCATGTTGATTAAAACAATCCTATCAGCCATCCCAAATTACTTCTTGGTAGTTCTTAAAGCTCCAAAATTAGTTGTGCTAGAAATTGAAAAGATTATTAGAAATTTCCTTTGGAAATGGAACATGAATGATCAAAAAAAGGTACTATTGATCTCTTTGCAAAACATGGTGATGGACAAGATGAAAGGAGGAGCAGGTATCCAAGATCTTTTGAACAAAAATTTAGATTCTGGTGCAAAGTTGGTATGGTAAATGTACAATAAGTCATATTCAAAATGGTGCAAGTTAATGCAAGAAAAATATTTAGACTATGAAAATCCAACAAGAATCTTTACAATCTCAAACCCACCAAAAGGGTCAACCATGTGGAATTTTCTAATCTCTTGTAGAAAATTCATCAACTCATACTTAATATGGGAAGTTCATAATGGGGAAGAGGTGAAATTTTGGTTGGATTCATGGAATGGCTTCCATCAACTTTAGAATGTTTAGGATCTACAAGCTACAAGGGACATTTTAATTGTTTAATGGGGGAAAAAGCTCAAAGATTATTTTGGGGAAGTGAATATGTTAACAAGAAAGGTTTCTTGGAAATATTTGTCATGCACTGTAGTTATGTCTACACACTAGGTTCTCATTCAAAACTTGTTAAAGGATAGAGTGGTGTTCTTTTCATCCAAACCAGACAGGGTTATATGGGCCTCAATAAAAAATGGAAGTTATTCGGTAAAGCAAGGGTACACATCTTTATTTAATAATGTTGATCATTTACTATCTTAAAGAGCATATTCATTTTGTTGGACTGATAGAGTGCTCCCCAAATGAGGAAAATTTGCGTCGTTAGTTCTAAAGGGAAGAATGTTGACAAGTGAGAGGTTAATAAAATAGGGGATGGTGGATCCTTTTAATTGTGTCTTATGTAACGAAGTATTAGAAGATACTGATCATTTGTTCTTAAATTTATCATATGCACAAATTTGTTGGGAATTCATCAAACAAAAACTAAATTTGCATCTTCCACTACCACAAACTATTTGGGAATTATTTCAAAGTTGGTCAGTCTTATATAAGAAATCTTTATTTGTTAGTATTTGGAGATTCATTCCTGCAATAGTTGTTTGGTCCATTTGGTGGGAGAGGAATAAGCGTATATTTAGGAAAGAATTATCTTTAGTCAGTTGTACTAGTTTGATAATTGAGAAAATAGTGTTAGAACCTATTAATGTGTATGTTCAAGAGTGCAAGAATGTTAATTCAATGCTCACAAATTGGGATAGCAGCATTTTACAGAATTGGAAGTATATAGTCTTGCCTTTTAAGGGTAGCCTACACAAGTTCATAAATACAAAGTTGGATAGGATTTTCATTAAATGGATGCCACCACCTCAAGGTTTTCATAAGTTGAATTTCAATTGTGCTTCAAGAGGGAATCTGGGCATCCTAGGGGCAAGAGTTTGCATTCGGGATACATTTGGTACAATGTTAGTGGCTAAGTCCTTTCACCTCCCTCAGGATACAAAAAATATAGTAGAAGCTCAAGCAATGTTGTTGGGGCTACAACTTTCTATCAATATTGGCATTCCAAAATTACATATACAAGGGGATTCTCTGATTATTATAAATTCATGCAAAGAAAGGAGTTAGAGTTGGAATCTGAATTACATTCTATAGAAGGTATGGCTTTTGATAGATTAGTTGCAATCATATCACATTACTCATACATACTATGAGGGTAAAAAGGTGGCAGATTGTCTTGCAAACATGGGTTGCGACAATCAGGTGGTCTCAATTTCAAATAATAGTAGCAGTTTAGGAGCACATCCACATTTAAATAAGCTAGTTAAGTAGGATAGAATTGAAACACAATTAAATATGGGTGCCTAATTGCTAGAAATCAAAATTAGGGGAAGCAAATTAATAAATATGGGTGCCTAATTGCATTTCTTTGGTCCTTAATTTAAAATTTCACATAGTAAACTTAATGGCATTATTGTTAATTAAGCTAAACAAGTGATCATAAGGGATAAAAATTGAAGCACATTTTTTTCAACACATTCAAATGAAGGTACAGGGATCTACTCAATGCACACATGACAAAGAGTTCACTAAATCTTGCACATATCAAAATTAATATAGGGAGTGGTGAAATGATTATTTGGTAGGAAACATGCTCTGTAAAGATTTACTTAATCTTGGTGAAGATTTGAAATGCCAATTTTAAGCCTGGTGCCAAGATATAATCTACAAAGCTTGTATATTTTAACCTTTTCTTTTAAGCAATTTTATTTAACATCGTGTTGTAGGGTGTACAAGCCTTAGTGTGCAATGATGGTGAAGTTAAATGCTTAAGCGTGTGATTTACCTATTTCATGCTAATTCTGCCATATTTCCACTAGTGATGTTGGGGAAATTTTCCCTTGACACTTCCTATTATATAGGCATGGATATACTTTTGTGTATGGTGCCATTAAAAATACCCTTGAGATGCAGAGTTCAAGGTATTTCCAGCAATCCCTTGATAGGCATGCTATGGAATTGGATGAAGAACTAACATAAATGATAAGTACAAGGGTGAGTGTGATATTGGATTTGCTTTCACATGAGCATGATGAACCTATTCTTCCAATTGCAGCCTCTCAAGACCCCACAGTTGTTGTGCGTCAAGATTCTTAGGAGGTGGCCTCTCGAGACCCCACTATTGTTGTGCATCAAGATTCTCAAGAGGTGTTGGCAAAGGAAATTTTGAGTGGCACTCATTTCCAAAGTCATGGAGCCATCCTCAATCTAAATGTAGCCTCATTTCAACAGGGTGGGTTTGAAGATTTAAAATAATATCAAACTGAAAACGAAGTGCAGGTTGCTCAGATGGAGGAGTAATGTTGACGCGTCAACCAAGTTTTTTGACTCTGTTTGTTTTGAAGTGTTAGTTTGGGTATAGTCTAGAAATTACCCATGTATGGGAAGTTATTATGAACTGTAAATTCATAGTTGGGTGATAGAATTGCATATAGGCAATGTATTCAGTCAATAATTTTCGGGATTAAATTGGTTATCATCTTACTGTCTAGTTGAAAAATAGCAAATGTATTTTTTTCTAAATGAAACTATTTCATATGTAATAATATATATACAAGCATAGTTCCTTTTGCTTAAAAAAAACTATCAATTTCATTTTTCTATTCATTATCAAAAATTTGGGCATTATAATCACATTTTTGGGAAAAATGCAAAAAAAAATCTACAAACTAAATTCTATAACATGAAAATTCACCAAATGAAAAGAATTGGGAGGTTTTAACACTCCCCTAACTCTATTCTAACCTTTCAAAATAGAAACCAATGAGTAAATGAGAAGAATTTAAAAGAATACCCTAATTTTTACCAAAATTCCAAATGAAGAATTCTTCAAATGCACACCATGAATACTCAAACCCACTCAAAATCATATTCCCCTTCCAAACCTATTCTAATGGATACAACCTAATCCAATTCCCTTCACAATTGCTCCCACAATCCACAAAACAAGATTTCCCAAGAGGAGGGTTTCTCCACACACCATTTCTTCACAAGAATAAAACATAACATAAAAGGACCTTTTGCCTATTTTACTTTTTTGAATTTCCAATTAAAATAATATAGATTTATTTTTCCTTTTCTTTAAATTACATTTCTCTCAATTTTCCCCAAAATCCCAAATAAAAATTAAATATATTCTTAACTAACACTCAACATTTAAATTCATGATTTAAATCCATGCAAGCATATATTTGAATTAAATTTGTAAAAATAAGATTTTAAACAAGATATCACATCAAACATTAATTAGATGTCCATATAGTGTATGGTTTTTGGAATGATACCAAAGATGACATCTAGGTCAATATGGAAAAAATAAATAGGGAGTCACACTTGAATCAAGAACGATGGGTGAGGTAAAATATATATGGCCAATGTGACATCTCCCATATAACCACTATCAAGGAATAACTTAAACCTGTGAAGCCAAACCTAGAAAAATTTATTGTACCTATATCCACTCTGTAGTGTAGAAAATTGTATGCTCTTGAAAATAGTGCAATTCCACACTTAATTTGGACCTATTTTAGCACCCTTGCATTAAATACCCCTTTAAGTCATCATTAATAGGCCCCTAAGACCCTTTATTTTGGATCTCAAGGCTTATTTCAACTAAAAACCCAATAAAATCATCAAAAGCACTTAAATTTCTAACAACCCACCCCAAAAATCTAGGGTGGGACTAATAAGCCCCCTTGGGCATATGAGTCCCCCTAGGTGGGACCCATACACCAGAGGTGGCGTATGAGTCCCATTTAGGGATTTTTAAGGGTTTGAGTGGGAAATTTAACTTTTTAATTCAAAATTTTGGTTGATGTCAGCTTTTGAGATCTAAATAATGGTAAATTAGGTGTAAATGCCTATATAAGCAAGCTTCTAAGTCATTATTTCATCTAAGCAAGCCTTTTAAGAGAAATTTCAAGATCCAAGCATTCAAGAACATTTAAGCATTCTTCATAAGAGCATTCAAGAATAAGTAATTAGCAAAGTTGAAGCCTTGGAGTAGCATTAAATTTTTTTTGCAAGTCTTCAAGCTCACTTTCATTCAAGATCTAGCATTGTCAAGGGTTGATTGTGGTTTCCTATGGTGAATCATGATGGATTCTAGGTTGGGGAGATGCAACTAGCCATCAATCCAAGCCCAATGACTTGTTTCCTAAGTGATTCCATCCTCCAATATCATTTTACATTCAGCCTAAGGTACATACATTACTAGGGATCATTTGAGTGATTAGGGATCTCTCAAAGTGAGTCATTCATGTCCATGTTTCATTCTTGCATCTCATTCTAGCACATTATAATAGGGTTGCATTTCATTTCATATTTCCTAATCTTAGACACGCTTAAGGTTAGGGTTTACATTCCTATTTACATTCATGTTTCATTGTTCCTATCAAGGTTCAATTACCAAACTATGGGTTTGACCAAGGAAAACCCCCCATAAGCAAATCAACTCTATATTTTGTTTTGCAAGTATTTTTATAGGTTCGGATTTGGAAATTAGTTTAGAAGGGAAGAGCACTGATTGGAGCATAGACCTGAACTTTGAATTCCTAAAAAATCGAAATGAAACTAATACACTAGAAGTGGCGTATGAGTCCCACTATAGGCATTTTTCCATTTTTTTGTAGATCTTGACTCTACACTACCAGAAACCTGCTCCAAACCAGCAACCCTAGTCTAGGATTGGTACACCTAGGCTGGCGTATGAGTCCCAGTGTGCCAAAATTTTAGGATTTTTAGTGTTTCAGAGCTCACTCCAACCTTCTTTAGGTTTCCAGGTGCACACCTCTAATCTTGCAGTTCTTTGTTTTGTTTTACATGCATTTTTAGGTCATTTAGTGAAAGGTTGCATTTCATTAGGTTTGAGCATTAGGTCTTGCATTCATTTGTCTTTCCAAGTCCTAGCTTGGTGGTGAACCCATCTTTAGCTTACAATCAAACCCTAGGACAACCCTATTGCAAGATCTCTTTTTCTTTTGCATACATTAGATTGAGATCTCTAGGGTTTTCCTTGAATGAGAGTGAAGAAGATTGTTATTCTATCTCGTAAGTATAAAACAAACAAAATTCTTCCTTTCACACTCAATGCGCATCAAGCGTACCTATGCATATGCATAATATTTGAGGCACATAAAATTATCGCATGGGTTATACAACATAACCATAAAAAAATCATCGAAGTATATATGTGAATAATCAACAAAAGACAACAACATAATCCATTATAGGATAATAATACTATAACTTTCTTAAAAGGTGCACCCAATACTAATGCCAATAAAAAACAATGATAATACGAATAGTCCTGGATCAAAATATAGAGGTACTGGTATACGAATCGAGTCCAAATTTTGAAAAATAAAACACAAACATGAGAGGAACTATATATTAACAACCCTTAGGGTTGGATTTCCACTTGCATGTCAATGCCCAAAGGCATATTTTTGTAAATTGTAAGAAATGACTAAATATCGAGTGTGCTCTCAATCAATTTTACACATCTTTCAAAGTTAAGCCAAAAACTATCACAATAATTTCAAGCTCTCTCTTACCTTTATAACCATGCAATTTTTTGCACATTTCAAATATGCTAAGGTTTTTATCTTTAATTTCTTTTGCTAGTGTCTTCTTTTTTCGTTGAAAAACTATGTATAGTATTTTTGGTTTCATTTTTTATCCCTTCATCAAAATTTGAAACAAATCACATTTTTCTATTCTAGACTCTATTATATAAACATTAAAAAATGAATTTCAATTATGTTCCAAAAAATGGGGGGGAGCACACTCAATTTTTTATTTTTCAAGATGTGTCCAGTTTGAAAATTAGTAAAAAAAATATAATTTTTTAAAACATTAATAGAAAAAGCAAGCATAAAATACATGATGTTAGCTAAATTTCATTGAATCGATTTTTGAAATACTAAAAAAGGGTTAACATTTTAGGGGGAGCACACCAAATGTTATGTTATATTTTTTTGACAAAAAAACTTGTTTGAATATCTTAATCTTCATCATTTAAAAAAATAGTATTTTAGAAAGTAGATTGAGAGAACTAAGACTCTTGTTCTTGTCACATCTTCAGAGTTTGAACATAAATATCTTCAATTTTTCATCCAAGATCAAATTTTTCCAATCTAAAAAAATGTGGCCACTTAAGACCCCCTTTTGGTCCCCATTTCCATGCACTTATCATGTAACTATAAATGAAGGGTATGCTATGTAACAATATATGAAAGGTTTTATCTTGTGCATTTTTGTATAATGAATGTCTTCATGGTTGTTTGTGACAATTAAAGGGACTATTTTAATCATAATTAGATATTTTCTTTTGCGACATTTGTTGGCATGAATTATGAGTATAAGACACTAACACACTCAAAGGATATTATTGTGCCAAAAAAGGACACTAGCACTCTCAAAAGACATTACCATACCCATAAGATAAAATTTTGTGCCTTAGGTGGACACTACTAACTATTACGTTTCCAAAATATGATTTTAAGAAACTTGAAACTCCTCCTGTCATGTTCTCAACCACTTACAATGATTAATATTTTAATTAAGAAATTTTAAATTAACTCTATCCTCTTTACTCTTGCACTACAAGTACAACATCCACTCCATGTTTTTTATTTAACTAAATCAAAAAATTTATAAATATTATAAACTATTGATAAATTAAATCATTAAATAGATAAGCATAATTTTGGTAATTAAAAAAGTATTAAATATCATTAGTTATTTATGTATAGTTATAAATAATATTATTCGTTATTCTATATAATATAATGTGGAAGAAAAGAAATTGGAGAATTTTTTAATCCAAGAGATATAACAATTGCTTATTTAAGCTAAGTAAAATTAAACTTAAATCAACAACAAAAGTACACAAACTATCATGATTTGCATAAAACCTATTCCCATCAACCATTAAGATAGTTGGTACCTTTTTTAAGATACTATTATAGTGAAGATAAATGCTTTCACTACAATTAACCTAGAATAAGCATTTCAACAATTAATTTGTGTTAGATTCTAGAGTTGAGACCAAACGAGTTAAATACATAATTACTTAAGTAAATTAAATAATATCTACTTAGCTTGAATTTAAATGATGGAATATTACTAGAAATGCTATTAGAAATTGATTTATCGATATGCTAAAAAATAAGGCCTTGTTTGGATTATCACCTCATAATTGATAAATCAACTTTTCTCTATCTTGGTTTAGATCCATGATTGTGAATCTAGTCTTCACGTCTACAAAAGTCAACTAATATGTGGAATTAAATTTGCACTCATAGAAATGAACTAGTAAAATATGATGACTAAAATTTGTTCACCTCTATGTTTGTAATCTAAATCTATAAAAATGGTGTTTATAAACTCTATCTAGGAACTTCCTAAGTGAGGGACATGTTGTCTTCAATTAAGCCCCTAGGTAGATCAATTCAATGGCTTTAGAATAATGATTGAAAATAACAAGTAAGCATTTAATATGCCTAGAATTATGATGCAAGAAAATATTGCAATTAATTAATATTGTTGTGATGCCCCAATGTATTAATGTTTTGATAATCCTAACTTCATCCTAGATGCTCTAAATAAATTAGGTTTAGACCTTAAACAAACCATCATGATGTACAATTTGAAATAAGTTGCATTATAGTCAACTCATAATGATTATTAAGAGATGTAAATATGGGCTAAACTTAAGAAATACAAATTTAAATGTTCAAGTTTCAAATCTACAAATACAAAATTAACTTAAATCAATTTTATATCTTCAAATCTAAACCAAGATGGTGAATGATAAAATGACGAGTGATATCTAAATTTTAAATGTAAACGATAATGATTAGAAATTAAAATAATATTATTTACAAATTTCAACACAAAATATATCTTAATCAATAAATAAAAACAACCAATATATATATATATATATAATCATACTTTTAAAATAATGAGTTTCCATATAACCAAACAAATTAGAAAGAAAACATAGTACTTTACAAAATATGTGAACTTCCACCTAATAATATTGGAAAAAAATTCAATAACTATAAATAAACCTGTATTTTGGAAATTATGAATATGGTTGAGAATGTCCTTTCGCATCTAGCCGTTGAACGAGTTTGAATACCGTAGAGTGGTAGTGGAAATAGTGAAGTGAAAGAGAGTTGTAGTAATGAATGACGTCACTCAAATTGATTGGTTAGGTGAGCTGCTTGTATTCTAAAACATATACGATAGCAAAATATATTTTTCATGTTTATCAAATACGTTAATTAATATTTTAGTGTGAATTATTTTAGTGTGAATGTATATTTACAATTAAAATTGATGATGTTCTTTTCTAAAATGTATAAAGGGATTTACTATTTTATTTTGTGTAGAAGGAAATATATTGTTATATAAAATGGTGTAGATTAATTAAATAAATTTAATGGAATAGTAATCAAGATTAAATGAATTAAGATATGATATTTAAATATTATGAAAATTAAATAAAGAAATTCATAAACTAACTATACGGGTATTTAGCTCTTATTTTGTTGCATTGAGATTATTTCAACAAGTTCTCTTCATATTTTTTAGTTGTTTCACTAGACAATTTATAACACTAATTTGTAATCTATTACAAAAATTAATTTGATATAGTATAATCATAAATTTTATACTATATAGCAAGAATGTAAATATGTGATCATATATAAACAAAAATATACATATACAACTACAAATATTCATTTATAAATGCATGGATTTATACTCATATTGTTCTAGTTAGATAAAACATTTGTATGCTTAAAAAAGTGGGCAAATTCATAAAGAGAAGGTTCTTAATGAGAAACATTGGCATATGAATATTAATGTTGAAATAAAAATTATAGCCTTTTATTACTATAGGAAATCTATGCAAGGACACTAACGAATGACACCAATAAATAATAAAATATAACAAGAATACAATAATTCATTTATAACAATTATTAACCAATAAAAATAAATAATATAGTTATATTATTATTTTATAAAGAAAAAGTTTATATATGAACGTGTATGTGTTTGAGGACATGTGCTAGATATAATTTTATAGAAGGATTAACATGAGTATGTTTAAAGTTTTATCTAAACTATTAGTTTCTTAATTTAGTGGGAAAAATAATTCTAATGTATTGGAAGAAGGGTGTCATTAATGATTTAGAAGGTGGATTGATTATGGTGAATAAACTAGATCCATTTATTGTTAGACTAAAGGTTTAATTGAATACCAATTTGTAAGATTACATAATAAAATAAATAAAAATACGCATGCATTCATACACCATTTACAACCATTCACACATGTATGAGATACAATCTAGCCTCTTTTATATTCTTCATGTTTTGATTACATTCTCTTTGTATATGCTCTATTACATCATATTTCACTATTGTATCATCCCATTATGTTATGTTCTTGGCTAGATATATCCTTTATTGTATTTTCTCCTATGTTTTTTGTTGTATTTTCTACATATATGTGGTACACATACATTGCTATCATATATTTTCAAAGTATAGGGATGTGTCCCTAGGCTTGTTCTTTGTTCCTTATAGAGACAATGTTGAGCAAATGATTGTATTGCAATGTTTCTTTCTAGCTCTTGTAACTTGACTTCATCACATCATATTTTTATGGAATGATCCCATCTAATTCCATCTTTAGGCACCCTTAAGAGTTCTTACCATTTACCTCCAATAAGATATCATTTCAAGATTTGACCTACTTAGAATAGATTATTATAATTTTAAAATTTGCATAAACTACAATTATTGCATTATGTTTTGGGCTTGCTTTAGTGTCCATGTAATACCCACATTTTTTAATTCCTTGAGATGTATGTTATCAATATTTTATTTTCCAACTGTATCATGGGATGCATAGGTCATGATTTTAAATGTTGCTTTGAGTATTTATCAATGTTTTAGCTTCATCATTTTTTGTAATAGATATTGTTGTAATTCTTGATTATGCATTGGTTGGCATACTTGCCAAAGTGAATATGGTATGCTTTTTATATTGTGTGTTTAGGCTACTTGGATGTTTAAAGATGGTTTGGTGTTCCTTTGTATGTCATTTGTTGGTATTGTTTGTGTTGTGTTGCATGCATGGTGATGTGACAAGTTCCTTGTGAGGACTTGATGCATTTTACTATGTGTCGGTGTATGCATTGAATATGTGGGAGCCCTTATGCATAGATTTTGTGTTTGGCATCCAAATTATGTTGTCTAATTTGAGATGCATATGTTATGTTTTCTATGACTAGATTATCATAATGTCTTATCACATTGGTATATTTATATATTCTTGGATCATAGATTTTATTATTACACTGATTTGAACATCATGTGTTTTATTTAGATATATATATATATATATATATGTATGGATATATATATATGTATGTATACATTTACATAGGTGGTGAAACAAAGAAAAAGAGCGAAGGTTCACCAAAACATAAGGTTTTATACTAAATTTGGAATGTTTCACCAAACTTACTATAAATAGAAAGATAAAAATGGGGTGTGATGAAGCTACCTTCTTCTATTTCATTCAAGAAATGAGATCCTCCAAGATAGAATTAACTTTCAACCCTTAGGTGAGTCAATTCTATGGAAGATCTAGCAATTTCCTTTATGTGTGTGTGGACGAGGGTAAAGTTCAAACAACACTTTTGGGAGATGAAAATAAAATAGTAAATGACCTCAAATTTGTAACCTAAGACCAGATTCATGTAGATGAAGCCTAGATCTAATAGAAATAGTCAATTTTTTATTTTTTGGATGAGTGGAAGACACTTAAAACTTGCCTCAAAAATTGGTTGCTAAGTGTCTCGAAATGGCGAATGGGTCTTGAGACAACTTTTTGAACTGAATTTTTGGGAGCCTCTAAAGATAGATCTAAGATGCAATTTCCCACTAGTTTCACATGAAAATAATGGAAAATAAATTTGAGATCTGAGTTTGCATGATCTTGACAACTTTTCTTGCAACTTTTAGAATTTTGCACTTTAAAGATCTCCACTCTTAAATTTTTCTTCAACCTAGGACCTACGACACAAACACAAGAGGAAAAAATTGTTTTTTTTGGTGAATGGGGGTTTTCCTTGGTCAAACCCCATTTTGGTAATTAAACCTTGTGTATAGGAGTGAATTTGCACCCCTTGCACAAATTCCCCTTTTATACATCCTCACCTTAGAAAACCAAATTTGAAGGAAAAATTCCACATCACCCAATTGCCTTCCTTTCACTTGGAATCTGTCTGTTGTGTTGGTGGGATAATATTTGTCGGGGATGCGCGCGTAGCACGCAAACTTCTGCATGACACGTTGTTGTCCCTAACAGATTCCTACGTCTAAAGTTAGTAGAGGAATTACACTTTCGATTGGGGTCAATTTGTAACATCCCTCTTCAACCAACCAACTCAAAAAATGCCTTATTCTTGCTCACTTCTCCTTAAAATTCATCCATTCTTCATTCAACTCATCTTCTTTTCACTCTCTAGAAATTCAATCTCACTTTTTAGCATTCTATTTACTAGCAAACAACACTTCAACACTCCATTGCAGCAATAACACTATGTCAACTCCGCAAAGAAAGTGTGAAGAAAGCTATAGCAGTGTGGGCTTGGAGTCTTTCGAGACCTCCCTTCATCACAGTCAAGGCTATGGTGACCTTGCCAAGTCTGCTTTCTCCACCATTGGCTAGTGAGCTTTTGGGTGGAGGTGGTAATGTTTTGGTCCTCTCCTTTGTGATTTGGTTGAGTAGCTCTTTACTATTTTGTAGTGTTTATTGCATCTCTACTTTCTCTACTTCTTTATCACATATTTCTCTATCGTTACTATTTGGTTATCTGTGGAGGTGGAAACACCAAAACGAGGGTCTGACTAAGGCAAACCCCTATACAACCCCAACAATTTTCCCCTATGTCTTGTGTGTAGGTGAGCGTGCATTTGGAGCTAGCTAGCGAACTAGCACCTTGGTGAGATCATCTTTGTCACTTTATCTCTCATCTATCTATTTTATCATCTATGTTTGTACCTTTCATACTTTATAGTTATCTTTTTCTCATTTAGGAGTACTCAACTAGGTTGTCAGCTTGTTTTCTAGTAGTTCATATTGTACTTTTTGTGCTCTGGTTGTACAAACACCAACACACCTATGAGACACAGCACATCACGTTTTCATCACAGAAGTGCACTTACATCCTCAAACAGAGAGTTGTCTGAGGTACATAATCAACTCTATAAACCATCTCACCTAGCCTAAACCCATATTTTGGGTCCTAAGAGTGATTGAAATACATTATAGTCCTCATCATTCTTGACTCATGTTTGAAGACATCCCTATAGAGTGAGGTAAGTTAGGGAAGCCCTCCACTCTCGACTCTCTGTGACCTAGAGCCTCGGCATGGTTGGTCCCCCTCTCTTACACCTTGAACTGAAATAAAATATGAAAGAATGATGAATGAACAATGCAATGTTGAAACTCACCAAACCCTTTAATAAAACCCTTGAAATCTGAAATGTTGATCTGTTGATCTTGCATGAAATACTTCAATGGATATGGATCTTGATACTTGAAATATGACTTGAATATTTGAACTTACATCACAATGTTAGCTCCAAAAACATGCATGATGCTTGATAACTTTGACATGATGCTTGAGATTTTGAATGCTGCAAAAAATTCTTGAGAAATCTTCTCTTGAACACCTATGACAATAACCTTAGCTCTTGTGAAGTTACTCTTGAAAATCTCTAGCTGATTTGATGAAATAACCTTGTATTTATAGGTATATATCCTTAATTTCTTAAAAATTAAACATTACAAGTTGACATTGAAATTTGAATTTGGGATTATAAAAATGCCGCCAAAAGCATAATTTAAATTTAAGTACAAAGGCCTAGAGTGGAACCATTCACCCATGGGTGAATGGGTCCCAGTTCCCTATTCCTAGAACACACATTACTCAAGATAAATTTTTATGTGTTGGCATTAATTATTGTCGAGTTTCCCTTTTGGAAAATGTAATTTATTAGGCTTGTAGATGCAAAATAGGGATTAAGGAATAATTAAGTCCAATTTAATTAAGGGACCCGAACATAGTGTGAAAATGTAGAGGTATACATTTCTCTACACTACATTTAGCCCCCATTTTAGTGAGAGGATGAGTGCAAGCACAAACTCACACTAAAGTAGACAAACAAGTATCAAGAGGGGTCCAAGTGTCTGAATATCGATAGAATAGGATGAAAAAGATCAAGGAGGTTATGCAAGCCCCTAGGATTCAAGATCCCATAGCAAAGGTCAACATAAGCACAAAGGGACACACACAAGTTGTATGATATGAGGCAGTAAGATAAGATACTCACAAGCATAACAATGTCAAAATTAATGTAAAGAGGAAAGAAAGGGACTAGCAAGTTGTATTGTGACACATCCATCAAATACACTCATAAGGATGTAGAATCACTTATGAAACAAATGGCTCCATAGGAAAGCAAGTTGTGTTATGCTCTGTGGCCATGAAAAATACGCTCACATGGGCTAATGAAATTTGTTCTCCACTAGGTGAGCCCCCTAAAAGTGGCTAATGGGAAGGATCAATCCTCGATTGTTTTTCCAAATCGATGTGGATCAAGCCTTAATTTTTTTTCCAAAAAAATGTTTACTAGTGGAAACATGTTGTCCACTATGCAAACAACTTGTGCTCACACAGGCTAGTGAAATCCAATGTTCACTAGGTGAGGCCCCAAAAAGTGGAAAATTAATCATACCAAAGTTAAAAATCCTAATAATTTTGATAAGGCGCCACAACATGATCAACAATTCTTGTTAATTTTATACTAAATTCAACAAGAAATGTCAAAATATTAATGCCAAAATGAAATAATGAAAATGTCAAAAATACTGCTAATGGAATTGTCACACTTCCTAGAAGATGTATTTTATCATCACTAAGAAGGGAACATGCAAAAAATGAATGAGGGACCATATGCCCCCAATTAAAATTTCAACATACTTGCTATGTTGGTACTTTAAGTAGAAAGAGAGGAAGAGGTGATCCTTGAAAAGAATGTACACCTCGAAAAACTAGTTATCCTTGCCCCCCAATTATAGAGGCAAACACAACCACCAAGAACTACCATGTTACTACTAAGAGAGATATGATTGCACCTAATATTGTACCACTATGAATGGTAATGAGCAAGACACATAAAGCTACCAATGCCACATAGTGATGAGAAACATGATAGGATGAAAACTAGTATCAATTAGAGGAAATAGGTGCATCAACACAAGGAAGAGCACCACAATCCTTAAGATGTTGAATTTTATCACTCAAATCCTTACATTCATTAGTAGAATGACCATGAATTCTATGAAATGCACAAAATTAACTTTTGATGTAAAATTTCTTTCTTGTTTTTGGAGGAAGAGTAATCAAGCGGGATTTAAGAAGCCTCGACAAGATAGTCTCTTGATCAATAGTAGGGGATATTTATTTCTTAGCACAAGATGCCATACACACAGTAGATGATAATACATTAGATGAGGGTGAAGATAAAGGTTGGAAACCTATATTTTTCAAGTATCGTATAGACTTCACTTTATTTCTATCATTTTGTTCCATATTTTTATTATGTCCATGTTGAGAAAGGAGTTTGTATCCAAGACCATAACATGCTTCAAATTTAGATGAAGATATTGTATGCCTCTAAGAAGGGTTGGCTTCTTCGCAAGCATACAAATCCTTTTTAAGCTTTGTAAAGTTATGTATCTTCTTCTCATGAGGGATGGGAATTGAAGACCCCCCATCACCACCATGGGGTGATTTTATTGAAGTAGAACCAAGTTGAGTAAATGAAACACAAGGCTGTTTTGATTTATATTGTGAGATTTTGTACTCTCCATAAAGGAGGGTGTAAAATTTAATGAACCCCAATCATCCCTAAAACATGTGTTTGAATATGAATCATTTGTATTTGACTCTTTGGAGTTTGAGGGTGAGATTTTGGACTCTTCTTTAAAACAAGGTGTAAAATCTAATGGTCCCCAATCATCACCTAAGAGTTTTATTGTAGGTGAAATAAAATTAGGATTACCATCATTTTGCATAGGTTCTACCTTTGAGGTTGGAATCAAAGTATTAGGGGAGTTGGAAGTGTCATAATCATGTTGAACTTGTGAATTATAGATTTTTTCATCTACTTCAACTATGTATATCTTGTTGTTGTATTCAAATTTCATCTCATGGTGAAGGTTAGATGGGACTCCTATCATAGAATAAATCCATGGTCTCCCTGGGAGAAGGTTATATGAAAGAGGTCCTAGCATTATATGGATATGGGTAGGAAAAACTACAGGATCAACCTCAATAGGTAATGGGATCATTCCTAATGGTTTCCTATTAACATTGTCAAAGCCACGAATATTAACATCATTAAGTTGAATAAGCTTCTTTTGGACACACCAATTTTATCTAGGAGATCAATGCTATAAACATTAAGACCTACTCCATTGTCTATGAGGGTACTTTTGGAAAAACAAGGATAGACAACTGAGAAGGGGGGTGAATCAGTTGTTATAGAAATTAAGCAAGTTTATTCAACCTTAAACAACTTTTAATCTCAGATCTGATAATTAATAGTGCAAGCATAAATCAAAATTACATCAGAGACACATGAACACCAAGATTTTTATATGTGGAAACCCTATTAGGGGAAAAACCTTAGTGGATGTTAGTCCACAAGATTATACCCTATTAGAAGTATAATGAAAGAAATAAATAAGGAATGCACATGCATTCAGGCACACTTCCTAGAGCTCACTGCTCAAAGGGAAGGCTCACTGCCTTATATAAGACAATCAAATTAAATCCATCTGATGAGGTTGAACTAAGAAATTAGCTTCTACAAAAGCTTGATTACAGTTTTGGTTAGGCACATAAACTCTTCTTCACACTTCACTCAATCGCATTCACACTCTTCTCTGTACTCAAATGATTTGATCTTTATTCACACATATCTTGCATATACTTTGCACACATTCACCGAGAATCATTTAAAATGAGTAAACAATCACTCTTATATATCCGCTACATAGATTTACATCAACAACTCTGTCAGCCACAAATAAGGAATGAATTATAACTTTCAGCCTCAATACATGAACAAATCTTAATATGCACCAACCTAAGTTGGTCACAACATAGTGAGGACCTAAATCAACATCCTCGAACATGCCAAACAATACAAGATTAATCCATAAGGATCTGCAACACACTACCACCATCATGTCAGCCAAGAACATGAAAACCTTAAGCACACAAGAAAAAAAAATTCAATCACGAACACGCTGATCAACGTGGATGTACAAAATTGACAGAGCACAATCTAGAAACATCACTGAATACCTCAAGAACATATGCAATAACTCACTTCACCAGAATTGCAATCTCATCTTCCAGAAACACCTGCTACAGTAGCTGAATAACTGTAGGCACACAAAACTTCATAACTTCATCAATTCTTGATGTGTACCACTAAAATTTTTGGAAAACATACTAGATAAGCTTAGCAACAAACCCTTTAATGCACGCCTTTTGATCATCAACGTATAAAAATTTTCATCACTCTGACCTTCTCAACTTCATTGGTTGCCTACAATATATTTATTACAATTTTTTCAATATCCTCGACATATACAACCTTCAAAATCACCAATGCTAATATTGTTGACATCAATGACAACCACATATCAGCAACACAACCACAACATCCAACAAGCTCCCCCTTTGGCATTGATGGCAACACATGATGTGAAAAATAATACCATCAACACAACTAGTTGTTCACGTAGAACACTTCTCCTCCTTTGTCCATTCTTCTCCTCCTTTCTTCAAGAGTTTTTCACATTGTTCTTCTCCCACTTTGACATCAATGGCAAAGGTAGACATGCTCTGATCCACATATCATCTGAATCATCTGACTACTCCCCCTAAGTAGAAGCCACCACAACATCAATCTGAAACAAGATCTGACTGTAAGTCCACAGATTGATACAAAGACTTACATGTTAGTTCAAATTAGGAGGGGAAATCACCCCTAACTTTCCTTTGAGATACTCAAAAGTATCCTTAGGCAACGGTTTAGTAAAGATATCTGCAATTTGTTCCTTTGTAGGCACATATTCCAATCTGACCTCTTTATCACTCACCTTGTCTCTCAAAAAGTGATACTTGATAGATATATGTTTTGTCTTTGAGTGTAGCACCAGATTCTTAGAAATGTTTAAGACACTTGAATTGTCAAAAAATATAGTAATTGGCTCATCATACTCAACTCTGATATTTCTCAGCATCTGCTTCATCCACAACACTTGACTACAATTTTTTGCAGCAGCAATATATTTTGCCTCAGTAGTAGATAAGGAAATGGAATTCTTCTTTTTACTTAGCCAAGACAGTAGCTTCTTTCCCAAGAAGAATGCACCACCACTTGTGATTTTCATGTCATTTACATCTCCTACCCAATCTGTATTTGCAAAGGCATTCAGAGTAAGATCATCATCCGTTGGATACCATAACACAAAGTCAATTGTTCCTTTCAAGTATCTGAATATTCTCTTTATTGCAGTCACATGTGATTCCTTTGGATCAACTTGATATCTAGCAACCATGCCCACAAAATTCATAATGGTTGGTCTTGTCTAAGTCAAATATAGCGATCCACCAATCATTGACCTATATCTTATTTGATTAGCCTTAGGAGAATCATCATTCTGAGATAATTTGCATCTGGTTACCATGGGTGTACCAACTGGCTTTGCATCTTTCATGCCAAACTTTTTCAGTAACTCTCTCATATATTTAGATTGAGATATGAATATTTCATCATCTAACTGAGTAATTTGCAATCCTAAAAATTATTTCAGTTCTCCTATCATTGACATTTCAAATTCACTTTTCATTTCATTAGCAAATTTCATGCACAAGTTATCATCACCTTCAAAAATAATGTCATCAACAAAGACTTCAATAATCAATTCTTTATCCTGATCCAGCTTGAAATATAGATTGTTGTCAACAGTACCTTTATTGAATCCAAGCTTCAACAAGTATTTATGCAGTCTTGCATACCAATCTCTAGGGGCTTGTTTGAGTCCATATAGTGCTTTCTTCAACCGACAAACCATGTCCTTTTCATCAGTCAATTGAAATCCATCTGGTTTCTCAACATAAAATTTTTCTTCTAACTCACCATTCAAAAATGTTGACTTCACATCCATTTTATAGACTTTATAATTCTTGAAAGTAGCATAAGAAAGAAATAACCTTACAGCTTCAATTCTAGCAACAGGGGCAAAATTTTCTTCAAAATCAATACCTTCCATTTGTGAATATCCTTTACATACTAGTATTTCTTTATTCATGATCACTTCACCTTGTTCATTCAGCTTATTCCAAAATACCCATTTGGTTCCAATCACATTTTTGTCTTGAGGTCTAGGAACAAGAATTCATGTATCATTTTTCTCTATATGCATTAGTTCTTCCTTCATTTCTTCCATCCAATATTCATCTTTACATGCTTCATTAACATTGCTAGGCTTAGTCTTGGATATCAAACAATATTCTTCTGCAATTCTTCTTCTAGTCTGTACACCTTTTTTCTTGTCTCCTATGATCTGAATTTCAGAATGACTTCGCTTTACATACCTTGGGGTTTTTGGTTTTGTTCTTTCTTCTGCATTTCTACTATCTTCTTCTTCATGATTTTCTTGATTCACCAGAAGACTCTGAGTTTGATTTTGTATCTGTGCATTCTTTCCATTATCAGTATTATCTTTTTGGTCATCTGAGTCATATCCTCAATACCTGGATGATCTTTCAATATCCTCATCAACTTTGAAATTTGCACTCTCAACCATTTTCTTCAATCTTTTATTGTAACACCGGTAGGCTTTGCTCTTAGTAGAGTATCCTAGAAAAATTCCTTCATCACTTCTAACTTCAAACTTTCCTATATCTTCATCTCTTTTAATATAACATTTGCTTCCAAAGATTTTGAAATACTTAACAATAGGTTTATGACCAAACCATAGCTCAAAAGGAGTCTTACCAAAATTACTATTGGCATTCACCTGGTTGATAGTATACATAGTAGTGCTTATAGCTTCTCTCTAGTAGGAATGAGGAACATTACCTTCCAACATCATAGTTCTAGAAACATCTAAAATTGTTTTGTTCTTTCTTTCAACCACTTCGTTTTGTTGTGGGGTCTAGGGAGCAAATAACTGTCTTTTTATTCCATGCTCTTCACAGAATGAATCAAACTCTCGGGAAGTGAATTCACCACCTCTGTCTGATCTTAGACATTTGATCTTTAAACATGTCTCAAATTCTGCCAAAGCTTTGAAGTTCTTCAATTTCTCAAATGCCTCATGGTTTTCTCTTAAGAAAGCAACCCAAACCATTCTAGAATAATCATCAATAAGCAACATAAAGTACCTTTCTCCTTATAGACTTCTGTTTTTGGATGTACCACATAGATCAATATGTACCAAATCTAGTACTCCATTGGAATGATGTTGTTTTCTCTGAAATGAAATTCTTGTTTGTTTTCCCATCTGACATTCCTTGCATATACTATTAGTAGGCTTCACTAACTAAGGTAGATCTATGATTGATTGTGTGGAGCTTATTTTGATAATGTTATCAAAATTCACATGACACAACCTTCTATGCCATAACCAACTTACATCAACTTGAGCAATCAAACAAATTTCACTAGCAGCATTCAAGTGAAAAATATTACCTCTTGTCTTCATACCTGAAGCAATCACATTTCCTGAGCTTCCCAATATCCTACACTTACCATCTTTGAGCTGAAGATTGTAACCTTTGTCAACCATCTGTCCAATACTCAACAGATTATACTTCAATCCTTCAACATAAAGAACATCATCAGTATTGCATTTTCCACCAAGAGAAATAGTGCCTCTGCCACAAATCACACCAACATTGTTATCTCTGAATATTACAACACCACCGTCATACTTTTCCATGCTTAGAAACTTGCTTTTATCACCAGTCATATGATGTGAGCATTCGGTGTCGAGCACCCATTCATCCTTCTCATAAATTCTAGTTGCAAGAGCTTTCTCAATATTCTGATTTCTAGTTGATTCAGTGGACACCAGACCATTTTCCTTGATAGAAATGAATACCCATTCATCTTCATTTCCAGTTTCCTTATCAGATTCATCATTAGTAATTCCTTCTTCACATAATAACATTTCTTTTGAAATCTAGTCTTATCAAGTTTATACTTAGAGACTCTTTCAGGACATCTTGATGCAAAATGACCTATCTTACTACAAGAGAAACATTTAATAGGTAACTTTCCTTTGTACTTACCTTGTCCTCTGGCTTCTCTTTTCACAATCAGTGCTTCCAGTTCTCTTTCTTCATCTTCAATTAGTTTCAACTCTTCTTCATACTTGAATGTTTTCCTAGAGCTCTCTCCTGGATCATATCTTTGTTGGATTTCTCTTGAAATAGTAGCTTTGAATGCAGACTCTGTCTTAGGAAAGGATTCACCAAATTCACTCAACTCAAAGGTAGAAAGTTTTCCAATCATCATGTCTCTTGTCACATTTGTTACTGTCTTGAGCTCTTCAATAGCATGAGCTTTTGTTTTGTAAGTAGGCACAGATCTAAGTATTTTAGCCATAATCTCATCTTCTTCCAAGGTTCCACTCACACATCTAATGTCCATCACTAATTCATTTACCTTTTGCAAGAAAGAAAAGATATTTTCATCTTCACTTAGTTTCATGTTCTCCCACTTGCCTTTCAGACTTTACAACTTAGCAACTTTCACTAGTGCATCTCCTTCATACAATGTTCCCAACTTTATCCAGATCTCATGTGCAGTCTTAAGACCTATTGCATTTGTCATCTTTGAATCTATCAAAGAACTTAGCAATGCTTCTATAGCCCTGGTATTATTTTATGCTTCTTTGAGCTCACCAACAATAGAGGGACCATTCTAAGGAATTATGTATGCATTCTTTGTAATCTTCTAGAAAGGCTCACCAATGAACTTCAAATGACACTCCATTCTAAATTTCCACAGAGACTAGTTTGTACCATCAAATCTAGGACTATCCTTCTTGTATGATGTCATCTCAGATCACCTCAAGTTGTTAAACTTCTTCAAAGGAACTAGCTTTGATACTAATTATTGGAAAAACAAGGATAGACAACTGAGAGGGGGGGTGAATCAATTGTCACCGAAATTAAGCTTATTCAACCTTAAACAACTTTTAATCTCAGATTTGATAATTAACAGTGCAAGCATAAATCAACATTACATAAAATACACATGAACATCAAGATTTTTATATGTGGAAACCCTGTTAGGGGAAAAACCTCAGTGGATGTTAGTCCACAATATTATACCCTGTTAGAAGTATAATGAAAGAAATGAATAAGGAATGTACATGCATTCAGGAACACTACCTAGAGCTCACTGCTCAAAGGGAAGGCTCATTGTCTTACATAAGACAATCAGATTAAATCCATCTGATGAGGTTGAACTAAGAAATTAGCTTCTACAAAAGCTTGATTACAGTCTGGTTAGGCATAAAAACACTTCTTCACACTTCGCTCAATCTCCTTCACACTTTGCTTTGCACTTGAATGATCTGATCTTTATTCGCACATATCTTGCATATACTTCGCATACATTCACTAAGAATCATTTAAAATGAGTAAATAATAGCTCTTATATATCTGCTACATGGATTTACATCAACAACTCTGTCAGCCACAAATAAGGAATGAATCATAATTGTCGGCCTCAATACATGAACAAATCTTAATGCACACCAACCTAAGTCAGTCACAACATAGTGAGGACCTAAATGAACATCCTCAAACATACCAAACAATACAAGATTAATCCATAAGGATTTGCAACATGCTACCACCATCATGTCAGCCAAGAACATGAAAACCTTAAGCACACAAGAAAAAAATATTTAATCACGATCACACTGATCAACGCGAACATACCAAACTGATAGAGCACAATCTAGAAACATCACTAAATACCTCAGGAACTTACACAACAACTCACTTCACTAGAATTGTAATCTCATCTTCCAGAAACACCTGCTACAGTAACTGAATAACTATAGGAACATAGAACTTCATAACTTCCTCAATTCTTGATGCGTACCACTGAAAATTTCAAACAACATACTAGATAAGCTCAACAAAAAACCCTTTAGTGTGTGCCTTCTGATCATCAACGTACAAAAAATTTCATCACTCTGACCTTCTCAGCTTCACTGGCTACCTGCAATATATTTATTACAATTTTCTCAATAAGCTCGACATATACAACCTTCAAAATCACCAATGCTAATAGTGTTGACATCAATGACAACCACATATCAGCAACACAACCACAACATCCAACAGGTACACCTAACTAAATTTTCATTAATGATCACCTTTATCAATAAGGCCTCATGTTTATTTTGTATCTCAAGCGAGGGTAATTCATGTTGAGGGAATGTGATATCCAAATTTGTCACTTGCATACAATCAAAGGAGGTTGCTACATCATTCAATTTCACATAAAATTGGATATCATTCTTCTGCAAAACTTCTTGGAGCATCCTATTGCATGTAGGTGATGTTTGAATAATATCCCATGAGGATATCTTAGTGGAAGTATTTTTAAGTTATTCAACAATATCATACTCATTTCTACCATGTAGAGGAAAATGAGGAGCAATGGGAAAAATAGGTTGAGGAAATGGTAATAAAATGAGAGTGGTTTGTGGTTGCCTATTATTCCCTGATTATATGTGTGAACAAAGGTATTGTAACTTGGTTGTTGTGAAACATTATTACTATCAAGTTTCCTTGTAAAATTCAAGATCTATCTTGGGAATAATTTGTGAGGTGCTATGATGGGAGGTGATTTAGGAGGCTCACTGTTACACCCCAATTGTGTAGTTACTATTTACTATTTACTATGTAGAGTAAAATATGAATGTAATCCGAATTCAATGGATGAATAAATCATGTGTGCACTTTGCTATCACTGTCTTACGAATTAATGTCATCTCATTTAATGTTATATGAAGGAATACATTTATGTGAATGGATGAATATTGTGTTGATATTCTAACTTTGAATATAAAATGTGTTTATTACATATTTTGTGAACAGTTGACTGTGGTGTACATGTGTTAGTGTTTGCAAGTACATGTTCAATTCCTCTAGGTGGAGGGGAAGTATCACTCAGGAGAAGTTCTTGGTCGAGTAACTCATATTATAACCTATCTAAGCTTATACACACCACAATTAGAATGATTGAGTTGGGAAGTTGGTAAGTCATCCATAGATGTTATGTCTGCTTTAGTGAAAGGCTAGTTTACTATTATGTGCATCATTAGGAGATGAATATTTAGTGATCTTATGATTTCCTTCTTGTTACCATGTTTGAATTGATATGTGAAGCATACGGGGTATGTGTATGCATATACACATGCATGGTGATAATAGACTATACACACCAAGGAACGCATACATGCGGGTACATGGGTTGACATACTTATGCACGCTCACGCACGAGTTGCTTATACGCATAGAATTATATGATGGAACCTGCAACATGCATGTATATATGTGTAGGCATATCACTCGTAGTCACATATCGAACACCATGGTAATTGTATGTTAATTTGGTGAGTAAATCGAATGTGCATACATATATAATGAATATACATATATTCATATGTATACGTGAATCTATACACATGTATGGTAGCAAATGGATATGCTCATACGGATGTATTGGTACATGTACACATACACATACATGTATATTGTAGTGTATATATGTATATGATATATATATATATATATAAGAATACACAATCGATGTAGAATAATATGATAATGTGATTACTAAGTTGACATTCTTCTTTGCATATCTATTTTATATGCATGCTTTATTATCTTGTGATTATATATCTATATATATGTTAATGTTTGACATTATATATATATATGTAAGTGTATAGATATATCAAAATATATACTTGGTAAATTCTTTTAAACGTCATTTACTATGATATCGACTATTTCTAACTATCAATGGAAGTCGATTATTATGCCAAATAAAATGGTTTTAGAGTCAATTTACTTTGGTGACATAAATAGCTTGAATTTGGAAATGAATATGATTGTATTCATAGGTCGAACTTCATGTCTTTGTTGTCATATATTAACTACAAACTATTTCATCAATTAAGTTGATGTTGAAAGAGTCGATGCCATAAAAAAATTTGGACTTGGTAAAATATCAAACCATGATTTGTTGTGAATATGGAACAATTGTTGATTGCTCCAAACCATCAATGACTTTGTCAATAAAAAATGTGTTTATGAATCTACACTCAGCAAGGGAATAAGTCAATGCAAATTGGGGTGACAAGAATTGGTCATTAAGTGATTCTCTTCTTTGCTAAATCATGCCACCTTTGAGTCTATTTGTTTTAGAACTGTGTAGATGTATTTCAGTCACATGGACTTTGATTTATTCTTCATTTTGTTGTCAAAGAGTGGGTCGATCTATAGGTATACAAGCTGAGTGTTTACTTATTTGTTTGCCACCTTTCTATTAATTTTTAGTGGTCTCGTTTGCATGTTTTATTAGGTCTTTTCATGCCTAAACTTTAGGTAATGTACTTGCTTGCTTGTTGTATAAATAGCAGCACAAGTTCTTCATTTGGGATTCCACATTCTCTCTTTTTTGTGAGTTATACCTTGTGGATCATATCTATTTTAGTGAGCTATTATATCTTCAATTTCCTATCCAAGTTAGTGAGAGATTTAAGAGAATTTTATTTATATTTTGAGAGGAAGTAAATACGAACTTGTGAGATAAGAGGTTGTGAGTCTTTGATAGAAAGAGTTGTTGTTTCTAAGGGTGTTGTGACTACAGCTAATCGATTTGGAAAGCTATATAACATGCATGAGGATATTCTTCTCTATATTCTTACTTTGATTGCTCTATGACTTGATTATTTGAGTTAGTCATGATAGTACATTGAAATCATGTTTACTTTGAAAGAATAGTAGAATTTAAATGTTGTTTGCATGTTGTTTGTAAGTACTCCATGATAGGAGAGACTGTTTGTCTTGGTTTTATTGTACTAGACATATGTAGTCAAGGGAAAGAGATTATGTTTATCATAGGTAATATTATTTTACTAGATATGATTTAACATAAGAAAAACTTAGGGTATGCTCATTACTAGATATTGAATTATGCTAGATGGCGAGTAGGTTACTCCTGGGAATGATGTCCAGTGAAGGGAGGGAGCTAGAACTTGTTTATTGAGTTGTGTTACCTTAAGTTGAGATTGAAAGTTAGGTTTTCCTTGGGAGTAGCTTGTCCATGGAGAAGGATTTCCTAGGCATAGATATAATGGCCTTAAGTCAAAACGAGCTTGCTATAGTGTAGGTGAATGGTAGACCATTGCTCGATTATACTGAGTAAGAATACTTTGGCCAAAGAAGTGGGGATGTCAGATGACTCCACTAGGAGTAGTGTGTAAGCCGAACCTCCACTATCAATTCACTGTGTCTACTAAAATGCATGAGGGTTACCTAGTGTAGATTATAAATCCTAGTCATGTTTGATATAACACTAAGATCATAGTGGTATGTCATACGAGGTTACCTAACCAATACCTTCATCGAAGGGAAGGGTCATCTATCATTGATAGATGTGTGGGGGACCACATATGAGTTCATGGTTGGTGAAAAAGCACTTGAGTGATGCAGATTCTTGGACCATCTATATCTTATGTCATAAAGCTCATTGGAGCTATGTATGTAGTTTTTTACTTTCTTGGAATAATGTACTTTAGAGAATTATTGTAATGGAATGGAAATCCTTATTATATGTTGTATAGCATCTTTGTTCATATATTCTCAATAAAGAAAAGGAACAAAATTTATTGCAATGGCTTCTTACATAGTTTCTATTTACTTGCATAGTAAAACTTAGGAAATTTACTACAATAAATGGTTGGCATGTTACATGTGGTATAAGAGCTACCAGGTTTAGCTTTGGAACCTATGAGCTCATCATTTTTTTCATCCAACATTATCTAATGTTTTCAATTCTTTTGCTATGATGGTGCGTCTCAGATTAATAGCTCAAAAGTTAGTAATCAGAAATGAGTGCTACCTTAAGGCCAAGAAGGAAAAAGAAGCCATCTTTAGAACCATAGAGGGAACCAACTATGACAATGTATTCTAGTTGAGTGACACCGAGACATTTAGTCACACACTTTATTAGATCAGTGAGGTGAAGAGGAAGATGAAGATGGAGGCTATGTACAACAATCTACCTTCTATTTCACCAAAAAATTCTGAGTCATTGTCACTTTCCAAGGATATGCCCTTGGAAGGAAGTTTCAGCCTGGAATTCATCTTTAGGGACCCTAGAGTTCTCCTATTATCTGAATTAATAGTAATTTCCTCAAGTAACGAGTCTGAGGAATATGTACCTCTAGATCAGCCAGATGTGAAATGGTCTCATGAACAAATGTTTGTGAATAAGGTAGACTACATTGTTGATGAACACCATATTGGTACTGAACCTAGTAACTGTGTATCGAATAGTAAATCTGAAGGCTACTATCCATTTTGGGATAGATATGAGCAATTAAGAGATGAATAGAAAGATAGAATTGAACAACATTCTCAGTCTGTAGGATATACTCCATTAAGTTATGTGTCTGAGAGTGAATATGAGGGATACTCTCCACTTAACTATCTGAATAGTTGCTCCATGTAGTCAAAGGATATTGAAATCCTTGTGAAATGAATAAAATCATTTGTTTATCAAAAGCATGTGCTTAATCTTATGAGATTTCTTTATGTATGAACATCATTTCTAATGCTTCCAATAGAAATTTGATAACATAATTTAGTCTAACATGGATAGAAACATTCAGGTAAAACCCATTCTTGTGAAGATGGTGAGGAAACTTACCAATCCTAGAGGTAGCCAAGAAGGTTGCCAAGGACCCACAAGAATTAAAGCTAGACTTGACCAAATTACAAAAATATTAGATACCCTTGAGAAAGAAAAGGCACAAGCTAGGGTTGAGAAAGAGGTTCCCATTAATGAGAATGAAGGTGAAAACTCTTCACATGGACATAATGGAACCCATGATCATGAAAAAGAAAGATCACCAACATCGTCTGAGCAAATAAATAAGAAGCGTATGGCTTCCAAACTTTCTAAGGATATGAAGAAGATTGCACCACCCAAGTTTGAGGGAAGCGCCAACAAGGATGAAGCTGAGGTAAGGTTGGTTCAAATGGAAAAGTATTTTGAAATATTAAATTACACTAAGACCATTAAAGCTGCTTGGGGTGCATACCAGTTAGCTGGAGAAGCTTCAACTTAGTGGATGAACAAAAAGTTGGATCCTAGTATTAACTCATGGAAATTAACATGGGGGAAATTTTTTGAGATTTTCCACAAGAGATGGTTGCCTCAACTTTACTATGACCAAAAAATAATTGATTTTTAGAGCTTGAAGCAAGGAAATATGTCGACCAACGAATACTGGGAGAATTTTACTCAACTTCTACATTATGTTCCTATATATCATAAGGATGAGTGCTTGAGCATTACAAAATTTATAATGGGACTTAACAACCAGATCAAAGGTGAAGTGGATATGCACAGTCCAAAAACTATGGATCTTGTATATGAAAAGGTAACTAAGCATGAGAAAAGTCTTAGAGCTAACTCCAGTAGGTAGGAAAATAGAGATCGTATGAAGGATGTGGAAATTTCCAACAATCCAACTCTAAAGAAGGTGGAGGTTGCACAAAACGTATCTAAGCAAGGGGATAAAGACATCCACAATAGTGGTAAGGAGATGAGAAGGGAGCAGAAGAAAAAGGGTTTCAACCATGGTAATAGCAATAATACTCATGGAAACACTAGTGGATCTGGTGAACCCGCGAAGAGGAAAGTACCTTTTACAAGATGCTATACTTGTGGGGGAGACCATTTTGCTAGAGATTGTCCCAGTAAGCCTTTCAGTAGTTCGCTACCAACTCAACAAGAAATTTTCTAGTAGAGGATACATGCAATGGTAGATGATCACCAAGTAGTGTATCAAGCAACTCCCACTGAAACTCCAAGCATATTTTTTGGTCTACCCATTTCAGTTCTTATTGATACAGGTGAAATTGAAACTTTCATTTCACCTAGAGTAGCTAAATAATTGTCTAGAAAGGTTGGACAGATGGCAACATCTTGGGATGTAGTGTATGCAAACCAGACAAGAGAAAAGGTGGAACGATGTTTGTTCAAGGCTAGGTTAGAGCTACCTTGTTTCTCTACTAAATTAAACCTTTATGTCACACCTTTAGGATCCTACAATGTAATCTTAGGTATGAATTGGTTGTGGAGGCATAGGGATAAGTAGATTTCCATGTGAAGACCATTGAGTGCCTAGATGATTTTGGTAACCAAGTGAAGTTCCAAGGTATACCTAGAGAGTTGAAGATTCATCAAGTCTCAGCAATGAAACTAGTGAGGGTTAGAAGAAGGGGTGTAAATTCTTTGCCATTAAGCTTGAAGAACTTGAAGAAATTTTTGATTCTTAGAGTTTCCAAGAGATGGAAGACGATGAGATAGATGACATTGGGATGTCTGACATGGAAAGATATCCTACATTGATAAAAAAATTGTATGTGTTTCTAGAGGATTTACTTGGATTACCACCAAAGAGGATATTTGATTTCTCTATAGATATAATTCCAGGGTCTCAACCTATTTCCAAAGTGCCCTATAGAATGATGACAACCGAGCTAGTGGAGCTTAAGACACAGTTGGATGAGCTATTGTCAAAAGGGTTGATAAGACCAAGTGTTTCACCATGGGGAGAACTAATCATTTTTGTGAAAAAGAAGGATGGCACCTTATGTTTGTGCATCGACTATCGTATGCTTAACAAGGCCACAGTGAAGAATAAGTATCTATTACCTCATATTGATGATCTTTTCGATCAAATGAGAGGAGTTGCCTTATTTTCAAAGATATTTTTAGATTTGGATATCACCAATTGAGAATTAGAGATGAAGATATCTTTAAGACTACATTTAGAACCATATATGGACACTATGAGTTCACAACTTTACCCTTTGGGTTGACAAATGCACCCATTGCATTCATGAATCTGATGAATAGTGTGTTTAGAGACTGCCTAGGTAAACTTTTCTTGGTTTTTCTAGATGACATCTTGATTTATTCTAAGGATGAGGAAGATCACTATAGACATTTAGAGATAGTATTGCAACACTTGAGAGAGCACAAGCTGTATGGAAAACTATCTAAGTATACTTTCTCCCATAGAAGAGTGCATTATCTAGGGTATGTAATTTTTAGTGGGTGGAATCTTCATGGATCTTGCTAAGATCAAGGCAGTACTTGAGTGGCCTATACCCAAGAATGTGTCTAAGGTTAGAAGTTTTATGGGTCTAGTTGGGTACTATAGGAAGTTTGTTGTAAAATTTTCCAAGATTTCTTTTCTAATTACTTCTTTGCAGAGAAAAGGGAAGAAATTTGAGTGGACTGAGAGGTGCCAAGAAGCCTTTGATCTACTTAAAGAGAAGTTGACCACTACACCAATCTTGAAAGTACCAAATCCTGAGGGTAACTTTACAATTATTACATATATATGTGGGGAAGGATTAGGAGGAGTGCTAATGAAAAATGGGCAAGCGATTGCTTATGAATCTAGAAACCTGAAACCTTATGAGAAAAATTCTGTTGCATGATTTAGAGTTGGAAGCTATGGTTCATGCATTGCAAATAAGGAGGAACTACTTGTTAGGGAAACCCTTTGAATTGAAAACTGACCATAATGGGTTAAAGTACCTTTTCACTCAACCTAATTTGAGTGTAAGATAGAGAATATGGTTGGAGTTGATAGCTGACTATGATTTCAATATCAATTATATAAAAGGGAAAGAAAATTGGGTTGTTGACACCTTAAGTCAAATACATCATATTGCTTCAATAGTAACATTTCAAACTAGCTTTAAGGTACAAGTGTTGCAAAAGTGCAAAAAGGATGAGTAATTCTTGCAAGACAAGTAGGCACTTGCTAATAATCCACAAGATTCAAGGTATGAAGGTTTCCTTTTATAACTTGAAAAATTACTTAGATATAAGGGTAGGATGTATGTTCTTGACATAGTGGAGTTAAGGAACCTGGTATGGAAAGAAGTACATGAAGCACCATACTTTGGACACCCTAGAGTGACCAAAATGATGGTGGATGTGAAGCCGTTATATTTTTGGAAAGGGATGAAAGGAGATGTTACTATTTTTTTGGATAGGTTTCTAGAATGTCAAAGGATGAAAGCAGAACATCATCATCCTACAGGATTGTTATATCCTCATGACATACCGAAGAGGAAGTGCCAAGTCATAAGTACAAACTTTTTGAAAGGATTGCCTATGTCTAGGAATAAGCACAATGCCATTCTTGTGGTAGTAGATAAGCTAACCAAGGTCGCACATTTTATACCTAGGAATCTAACTAATGGAGCACCTATCATAGCTAGGAATTTTTTGTAAGAAGTTTTTAGGTTGCATGGAATTCTAGAGAAGATTATCTCGGATAGGGGTGCACAAGTCACTTCTAGGTTTTGAAAAACCCTGTCTTTTGCACTAGGGAATCAATTGAATATTATCTTGACATATCATCTGAAAATTGATGGTCAAATGAAAAGGGTGAATCAATTATTGGAAGACCTAATAATAATTTATTGCATGGATCAATAGTACAAGTGGGAAGAATACTTACCCATAGTTGAATTTTCTTACAAAAATTCTTATCCTTTTATGATAAAGATGGCTCCTTTCGAAGCATTGTATGGTTGAAAGTGTTGAACTCCTAAAAGTTAGGTTAGACTTGAGAATAGAGTGAATCTTGGACCAAAGATGTTGGTTGAGATGGATGAGCAAGTTAAGATTGTGAAACAAAGGTTGGCTGAAGCTAACGATCGACAAAAAGGTTATGCTGATGCTAAGAGAGTGCCCTGAAGTTTTTCCTTAGGTGACAAAGTGTTATTGAGAGTGAAACCTCACAAAAGTTCCATTAAATTTGGAAAGTCTTCTAAGTTAGCTCTCCATCATTTTGGAATGTTTGAGATTCTTGAGGAAGTGAATTTGGTAGCCTATCGGATAGCATTGCCACCAGCTCTTTCTAGAATTCAACATGTATTCCATGTGTTTTGTGTTAAAAGGTATGTACCCGAAAATAATCATGTGACTGATTGGACTGCTTTATAGGCACAAGACCTTGTATTGGTAATGCTTGAGCCCGTCAAGGTGCTCGGAATATGTATGCCTCACTTGCATAATAGGGAGGTTCTGCAACACAAAGTCTGATGGGATTAGTATGTAGAAGACTCGACCACTTGGGAGGATTGTGTTGAGATTCAGCAAAAATTTCCTCTTGTATTAGAATTTTATGAAAATGCTTGAACAATATGTTGATTGTTATTTTTTTTATGTTGTTACATAAAATAATTAGGGACAATAATTTACAAGGAGGGGGTATCACCCTAATTTTGTAGTTACTATTTACTATTTACTATGTAGAGTAAAATATGAATGTAATTTGAATTCGGTGCATGAATAAATCATGTGTACACTTTTATATCACTGTCTTATGATTTAATGCCATCTTATTTAATGTTATATGAAGGAATGCATTTATGTGAATGGATGAATATTGTGTTGATATTCTAAATTTGAAGATGAAATGTGTTTATTACATATTTTGTGAACAGTTGACTGTGGTGTACATGTGTTAGTGTTTGCAGGTACATGTTCAATTCCTCTAGGTGGAGGGGAAGTATCACTCAGGAGAAGGTCTTGGTCGGGTACCTAGTATTATAACCTATCTGAGCTTATACACACACCACAATTAGAATGATTAAGTCAAGAAGTTGGTAAGTCATCCATAGATGTTATGTCTGCTTTAGTAAAAGGCTAGTTTACTATTATGTGCATCTTTAGGAGATGATTGCTTGATGAGCTTATGATTTCCTTCTTGTTACCATCTTTGAATTGATATGTGAAACATATGGGGTATGTGTATGCATAGACACATGCATGGTGATAATAGACTCTACACACCAAGGAACGCGTACATGGGGGTACATGGGTTGACATACTTATACATGCTCATGCTTTATTATCTTGTGATAATATACATATATATATGTTGATGTTTGACATTATATATAAATATATCTATATACATAAGTGTATATATATATATATCAAAATATATACGTCGTAAATTATTTTAAACATCATTTACTATGATATCGAGTATTTCTAACTATCAATGGTAGTTGATTATTATGCTAAATAAAATGGCTTTAGAGTTGATTTACTTGGGTGACTTAAATAGCTTGAATCTAGAAATGAATATGATTGTATTCATAGGTCGAACTTCATGTCTTTGTTGTCATATATTAACTGAAAACTATTTCATCAATTAAGTCGATGTTGAAAGATTTGATGCCATAAAATTTTTTGGACTTGGTCAAATATCAAACCACTATTTGTTGTGAATATGGAACAACTGTTGATTGTTCCAAACCATCGATGACTTTATCAATAACAAAGGTATTTATGAGTCTACACTCAGCAAGGGAATAAGTCGATGCAAATTGGGGTGGCAAGCTTTGGTCATTGAGTGATTCTCTTCTTTGCTAAATCGTGCCACCTTTGAGTCTATTTGTTTTAGAATTCTGTAGATTTATTTCAGTCACATGGACTTTAATTTGTTCTTCATTTTGTTGTCAAAGAGTGGGTTGATCTGTAGGTAAACAAGTTGATTGTTTACTTATTTGTTCACCACCTTTCTATTGAGTGTTAGTGGTGTTTCTTTGCATGTTTTATGTTGTCTCCTTCATGCCTAAACTTTAGGCAATGTGGTTGCTTGCTTGTTGTATAAATAGCAACAAGAGTTCCTCATTTGGGACACCACATTCTCTCTTTTTGTGAGTTATACCTTGTGCATCATATCTATTTTAGTGAGCTATTATATCTACAATTTCCTATCCAAGTTAGTGAGAGATTTAAGAGAGTTTTATTTATCTTTTGAGAGGAAGTAAATACCAACTTGTGAGATAAGAGGTTGTGAGTCTTTAATAGAAAGATTTTTTGTTTCTAAGGTTGTTGTGACTACAACTAATCATTTTGGAAAGCTATATAACAGGTATGAGGATATTCTTCTCTATATTCTTACTTTGATTGCTCGATGACTTGATTGTTTGAGTTAGTCATGCTAGTACATTGGAATCATGTTCACTTTGAAAGAATAGTAGAAGTTAAATTTTGTTTGCATGTTATTTGTAAATACTCTATGATAGGAGAGACTGTTTGTCTTGGGTATTATTATACTAGACATATGTAGTTAATGGAATATTATGTTTATCATAGGTAACATTATTTTACTACATATGATTTAACATAAGAAAAAATTAGGGTATGCTCATTACTAGATACTGAATTATGCTAGATGGCTAATAGGTTACTCCTAGGAATGATGCCAAGTGAAGGGAGGGAACTAGTACTTACTTATTGAGTTGTGTTACCTTAAGTTGTGATTGAAATTTACGTTATCCTAGGGAGTATATTTCCCATGGAGAAGGATTTCCTAGGCATAGATATAATGGCCTTAAGTCAAAACAAGCTTGTTATAGTGTAGGTGAATGGTATATCATTACTCGATTATACTGAGTGAGAGTACTTTGGCCAAAGTAGTGGGGATGTCCGATGACTCCTTTAGGAATAGTGTGTAAGTTGAGACTCCACTGTCAATTCACTATGTCTACTAAAATGCATGAGGGTTACCTAGTGTAGATTATAAATCCTAGTCAGGTCTGATACAACACTAAGCTCATAGTCGTATGTCATATAGGGTTACCCAACCAATACCTTCATTGAAAGGAAGGGCCATTTATCATTGACAGATGTGTGAGGGACCACATATGAGTTTTTGGTTGGCAAAAAAGCACTTGAGTGATGCTTCTCCTCCTCAGCAGGAGACAAAGGACCAAGGTTTTGAAAGGTGGATTCCTGGACCATCTATATCTTATGTCATGAAGCTTGTTGGAGCTATGTATGTAGTTTGTACTTTCTTGGAATAATGTACTTTGGAGAAGTATTGTAATAGAATGGAAATCCTTATTATATGTTGTATAGCATCTTTGTTCATATATTTTCAATAAAGAAAAGGAATTTTTTTTATTGCAATGGCTTCTTACGTAGTTTATATTTACTTGCATAGTAAAACTTAAGAAATTTACTACAATGAATGGTTGGAATGTTACACTCACTAATTAAAGGAGATCCAATTTGTGCGTTCATAACCTCAACTGGGTTACCTAACTGAATTTCTTGTGAGGGGGGGTCTAATGTGAACTTAACATCTTCATCTATGCCATCCATCTTAGTTTTTGTTGAGAGAAATTTTGTATTGAAAGAGGGAGAAACAAGATTCTCATGATGCTCAATAATTGGGTCTTCTAACACCAAAATACCTTCATCACAAGTAGGAGAGGTATTGCGAGAAGAGCAACTAGGATTGTCATGATTGTTTATGATTGCATCCTCTTGCATCAAAGCTTTAGTGGATGATATAGGTGAGATGAATTCCTCAAGGGCTTCATCTAACATGTCAAAGTAATCACAACCAAAGGATTTTGAGGATATGATTTCTCCAAGGTTTACCATTTAGTTTTTATTTTTTTGTTTGATGTTTTTACTTGGAAAAGATCATAAAGCCCATATATATAGAGAGAGAGAGAGAGATTTTACATAGTTCATGATACCAAAATCTACTTTGATGGATCTTGGATAGCCAGATGAGACACTTACAAACATACAATTTTGACTCAATATTTGCTTTGATGGTTCTTAGAAAGCTAGATGAGACATTATTGACCACACAAAACTCATACGAAGACTCAATATAGGCTCTTGAAAGCCAAATTTGACATAGAAAAACAAACTGAAATAGAAATCCACTCATACATAAAATATACCAGCTACAAGTCATACTAATCGAGCATTTGAACTATAGGATTATTTTCACCATAGCAAATTTCATCATTTAAATTTGGCAATATTAGAAAATGAAGAACATTAGAGATTGGAAAATCATGAGCAGTAGCAACCCTTGGGGGTGAATCCATATGATCATATGCCAGAATCTGAATAATCACCAATCACCCATTTCACATTCTACAGAAACTGTTTACCATGGCCTTTGAAAACGACCACAAGCTGCTCACTGTCAACTGCTTCAGAAAATGGATATTCCCATTCTTTCATGAGCAAGAAGACTTTGTAGTTTCTCAAAAGATACTCTACGTGTAAATTATGACAATCAAGACATCCATGGAAATCTTGTTGAACGTCGTCTTCACCACTGTCAAAACCCTGGAGCATGTTTTCCATGACAAAAGAACATAAGGCAGTTTTTTGTTTGATGTTTTTAGGGTAGTTTTTTTTTTTTTAATGTTTGTGATTTAAAAACTAACTTATCTAATGAAATGCAATGATGAAATAAAAAACTACAGATCTGCAATAATCTAATACTAAAAAAATAAAAAAAAATTTCAATTTTCCATAAATTTTCACTAAAATAACAACTTTTTCCAACATTCAAATCAAACTATTCCAAATTTTCAAAATGTAGATGTAATAGCAGAAATATGAGGCTAAAATAGAGGCTTAAATGCACTCAAAAATTGGTCAAAATGTTTGTACAGGGAATCATTTTCCCATGGGTGAATGGGTCCTTGCTCAGGGTTTTAAAAATTGAATTTCTCAAACTGAGTTATTGTGTGCGATTTTTATTTCTAGTTACAAACAGGGAGTTTTGTAACAGGTTTTTCCATATTAGGGTGTCTAAATGAAATTTCAAATGAGGTCAAATGATGAACAAAGTCACTATTTTTAGAATGCAATTTGAACCTAAATCTGAACTTAAATGATTGAATAGTGATCTTGATGCAAGATGAATGCAAACCTAATGCAATTTTTAGAAGGTTGTGTGTTCGATTCACGTCGGGTTGACCAATATGGAACATAGAAAAATAGGTTTGGTCAATTTGAAATGGGGAAAATGGGGGTATGATGGACCTATCTTCCTATTTCCATTAGGAAATGAGATCCACATAAATAATTGACTTGCAACCCTTAGGTGATTCAAATCAATGAGAGAATCTACTAATTACCTTATGATTGAGGATAGGGGTATCAGCCTGAACAACACTTTTGGGAGAAAAACTAAAAATAGAAAATATACTCAATTATGCTCATTCGAACTTGAAACATCAATTTAAAGCTCAATACTAACAAAAATAGAAAACTTTATGTAGATCTAAGAAGGATAGGATACTATGTACCAGCCACCAAAAGGCAGTTTTGGGAGGCTATCTGGGACTCATTCACCCATGGGTGAATGGGTCTTTTTAGAGATTTTTTAAATCACTTTCTGGGTCCCCTACTCTTATGTCTGCACTCTTGATTCCCCATATCCCATTGTCAGAAAGCCAAAAATAAATTTGGGATCTGAGTTTCCATGGCTTGACAACAAAGGTGACAACAAATACAACTTTTGCAATTTTGCACTTTAGAGATCTCCACTCTTCAATTTTTCTTCAACCTAGAACCTATGAAACAAACACAAGAGGGAATTTTTTTTTTGGTCGAATGGGGGTTTGCCTTGGTCAAACCCCATTTTGGTAATTAAACCTTGAATTGAAATAAAATATGAAAGGAATGATGAATGAACAATGCAATGTTGCAACTTAGCAAACCCTTGAATAAAACCCTTGGAAATCTGAAATGTTGATGTTGATCTTGCATGAAATGGCTTCAATGGATGTGTATATTGATACTTGAATGTTGACTTGAATCTTTGAACCTACATCACAATGTTAGCTCCAAAACATGCATGATGCTTGATAACTTTGACATGATGCTTGAGATCTTGAATGCTACAAAATGTGCTTGAGAAATCTACTCTTGAACACCTTTGACAATAATCTTAGCTCTTGTGAAGTTTCTCTTGAAAATCTCTAGTTGATTTGATGAAATAACCTTGTATTTATAGGTGTGTATCCTTAATTTCTTGAAAATTAAACATTACAAGCTGACATTAAAATTTGAATTTGGGATTATAAAATATCGCCAAAAAAATATATTTAAATTTAGGTTCAAAGGCCTAGGGTAGACCCACTCGCCCATGGGCGAATGGGTCCCAGGTCCCTATTCTTAGAACACACATTGCTCAAGGTAAAGTTTTATTTGTTGGCATTAATTATTGTCAGGTTTCCCTTTCATAAAATATAATTTATTAGGCTTGTAGATGTAAACTAGGGCTTATTTAGGCATAATTAAGTCCATTTTAATTAAGGGACCCAAACATAGTGTGAAAACATAAAGATATACATTTTTCTACACTACAGGTGGATACTATTATTATTGGTTGGCATTCTAGATGATTGTTAGTTATCACATTTTTTGTATTTGGATTATATGAATTGATGGGTTGTTCTACATGATATGATTATATGATGTATATAGCATTGTACCCCATTAGAATATTGTGTATTACTTTAGCTATTATGTGTAGTGCAAGTATATTTGATGTATAACTTGAATGTGCAAGCATAGGGTTGTTTCCCCACCTAAGTATGCAAGTTTGGGTTACTTCCCCAACTATTTTTATAGAGAGATATCACGTTGGGTTAGTGTGTTTGGTAACCTCTATTGCACTCAATTCAAGTATGAGATGATTCTTGATTATCCCCTTTGAGTTTAGATCTAAATTAGTGGTGCTTCAAGAATCTACGTGTTGTGAAAACCTATAATTATGTGAATATAGTTGTGATTTACATTTTGATTTTATTTAAAGGATAAAATCATTACATTTAAATGATGTTTGATGTATTTGATAAATTGGGGAAAAAATGGAATTGATAGTTAGTTACATTATAAATTATATTCAATTTATTTTGATTAGATTATTTGAAATTGTTTTATTGATAGGGAAAATCAAGTTAGAACTATTTTATTGTTATTTAATTTGAGGGAGGGAGAAATAATTAATGGCTTGGGAAAAGTTAAGTTAAATTATTCATTACCCTAGAAATGAGAAATTGCTTACGTATTTTTAAGTTAATTTCTAAATTATTTTTGGAGAGGAAACATAAAAAATGAAAGAAAAATAAAAAAGAACTAGAAAGGAAAAAGTGTTGAAGATTGTTGGTGTTGTCATTAGTGTTGTCATTGATTTCAATCCCTAGTGTGGATGTGTTATGGTTGATGTCACATTTATGTCAACCTCCAGTGTGGTTAGGGAGATTGTTGCACTATGTTGTCATTAGTGTTATAATTTGATGTCAACCTCTAGTGTGGTCATGTTGAGAAGTGTTTGTGGTATTGAGAAAGTGTTCTAAATGTTGTAGATATGTTGAGCAAGTCTTTGTGGTGTTACTGATGCAACTAGTTCACTTGGTTTCAAAGTTCTTTTGAGAAAATTTGAATAAAAGAGTGTGAAGTATGATAGACAGTGTTGTGCTTCACATTTTTTCATGGTTGAAGATATGCTTGCATAGTTTGGATGTGATGATCAGAGGTTTTTAGATGTGCTATATCCAGAGTTTCAAGTTTTGGATCGTGCGGCAGTAGAATTTATGTTTGAAAGTGTATTGCATATGAAGAAGGTTGTCTAGAAGAAATGAGATTGCTCTGCATTTCTCCATGTTGTGGTTTCCTGTCTTGCGGATTTGCGAAAGTGCTAATATTGTCTATATCTAACTTCCCTTGGAGTTTTGTGTGTTCAACTATTCCACAAGGTTGGTTAGTGAGTTGGATTCCTATGGTAGTGTTGCTTGTTGTACAAGATGAAATTGTTCTTCATTTTTAGGTGGTTTCAGCAGTATTGCTGAATATTCTAATGATGTTGGAATATTTTGGGATGTTGTTTGGATGGTATGTAATGTTTCTTTGTGGTTCACAAGACCTGGTGAAGAGTGAATTGATGTTTTGGTAGTGTTAATATAGGTTTGTCCAATCTAGAGTGTTAGTGTTACTTGTGGATGTGCTTCGTGCATTGTGGAAGTGTGGTGTTATGTGTTGATGTAGATTTGGGTCCTAGTTAACCCTTAGTATAGTCTGCCTTCACTTATTTCCACCATAGAAGTGTTTGGTGCCGACCTATTTAGTGGTTGCATGTTTGAGGTGCATACCTTTTATTGAGGTTGACCTAAACAATATTGTTTAAGGTCATCGAGGATATATAAGCAAGGCTATTGTTGGAGATGTGTGTTGCAAAAATATGTGAATGTGATAGAGAGTGGTGGTTTGAGTGTGAGCTTAAATGCCTAAGGCTACCAAATGCAGTGAGCAGAAGGTGTCTACATTTTCAGTGTGCTTAAAGTTGCTAGAGGTAGTGAGCCAAAGGTTGTGGATGGTGCAAAGTTGTAGTGGTGGATTTTTCCTATTGTTTGGAGATAGTGAATCTCTCTATAATAGTCTTCTTTTATTCTTCTTTCTTCTAGGTCTAGCGAGTCATTTGGGTAATGATACCTTTTGGTTGTGAGCCTATTGTGTTTTATGTTGCTATGAATATATATGTGAGCTAATCTTCACCATGGTTTTTCCATGATTAGGGTTTTCCACGTAAATCCAATGTTCTCTTGTGTATGGTGTTGTGTTTATGTTTCATATATTTATATTCTATTGATGATTAATAAGGATCTGAAAGTTAATAAGGGTTTAAGTATTTATGAGGGTTTGATGATTTTAATATACAGTTGATTCACCAACCCCCCCCCCTCAAATTTCCTATGTGTCTAAAAAAATGCAAATAGAAATGGAAAAATAGAAAAAGGGATAAAAGGAAAAGGCTTGCATTTTTTTCATTCTTCACTTTTACAAAAATAAATGTCTCTAGCTTTCTCTCTCAAAATTCTCTCATGAAAATGGAAAGAAATTAGGAAATATTTCTTGGATGGAATTCTTTGGAAAGAGATTAATTGTATTCAATCAGTGTGTACAAGAACTCTCCTCTCAACTTTTTTCCTCTCTTGTTTTTTGGAAACCACTAAAAGGTAGTTTCCCTCCTTTAAATTGTTTAAATTTATTGATTGTTTGGCTTATTTCCATGCCACAATAGATGGTAGTGGATCCATTATAGGATGCCATTATGAATTAAATTTTATAAAAAAATAGATTTAATTTTAAATTGGGAAATTTTAATTTTGAGCCATGATTATGGCAATTTTTTATGGATTCCTAAAATGAGAATTTTAATTAAAAAGATTAACATTGTTTAGATTTGGAACCAAAGGATATGCTTGGATTTTGGAAAATTTCCTCAAGTTAAAAATTAAAAAAATTCAAGGTTCATAAATGGTAGAATTAAGAATTTTATGGTTTTATGTTATAAATTATTTATAAAATTTCAAATTTGAAATGAATATGAATGAATTAGAGTGGGAGAAAACAAGACTTCTTAATATTTTCCATTTAGAATCTTTTGAGACTATGTCAAAAAATGATATGATATTCTTGATGCATTGGTTTTAGTGCCACACTCAAATAGTGAATTGTCATGGGGAACCTAGGATTTGAGGGATAAAGTGTAGGAAAGGAGTGTCTCTTGATGTTTGCTCAAATCCAAAGAAATTGAAGGATAGAATATGTTATATTTATTAACTAAGTGATAGTTAAACTTCATTGGGTAAATAAAATGAACCAATATGTTTATTTAGTGACATATGTGTAGTACTTGTCGAGGTCCAATATGATTTATCAAGGACATGCCACATTGTAGAAGTTTTTTGACATTATCGATTGGGTACCCTCCCTTAATGAATGAAATGTATACTCAATCCTACATAGCCATAACTTTGAGGTACTATGATACACTCAATCCCTTATCTCTAGAACCTGTATCCTTGTTTTCATTGGATTTTATATCCACTGTGATACTTCCCTCTTTTCATGTGTGTGTGTGTGATTAGTTGAGATATATGTTGTATGTATCCATACTTATGATGAATTCTTAATTATTAACATGTGTATGTTATGTGATTTAGTTTATCCCTTATGCATATTTGTTGGTGATGTTTCCCCTTTGGGCATGTTTATGTTATGATAGTTTATAATACTTGTTTTTCATGTGTGTGCTATGTTGGTCAATCATACTTTTTGGCATGTGTATGTTATGATGGTTTATCTTAATATTCAATGTGTGTGTGAACCATACTCCCCTTATTTTTTATGAGTGTGTGTGATTTTACACAAATAATTATCACCTAGTGTGGTGAGGTGGACCTACAAGTACCGCATGGTTGGGTAGCATATAATCTACATTTGGGGACTAACAAATCCATTAGAGTGGCTCATGATTGCATGCAAGATAAAAAGGTTCTATTTCCTTATTATAAATTTATTTATAAGAATATTTTAAAATATATAATTTAAGAAGTTGGCATCCTCATTTATAAATTTATCTTTTATATTGAAGCCTCTTATTGGATGGATTGTAATTTTCCATTAAACCCCTAGGTAGATCAATTAAATAGATTTAAAATAATCATTGAAAATAAAAAGTAAGCATGTAATATGCATGGAATAATAATGCAACAAAATATTGCAATTAAAATTATCTATTGTTGTGATGATCCAATGTATTAATGTTTTGATGATCCTAAATCCATCCTAGATTCTCTAAATACTTTAGGTTTATATCTTTAAAAAACAACCATTTAAAATAAGTTGCACTATAGTTAGCTCATAATTATTATTAAGGGAGGTAAATATGAACTAAAATTAATACCTCGACCTTATCATCTATTTCAAGATAATCCTCCATAAACTTTAAATTAGGAATACTAATTTTAATAGAAAACGCAGGTTCCAAACAATATGCAAGCTGATAAGAAGAAGTTCCTAATGCATTCTTAACCCTGGTTTTATTAGCTCATGAAGAAAACTTTATATGTGAGTGCTAAGTTTTAGGATTTTTGTACATAACAATTTTATGATGGCTCCAATCAAATTTTTATTAAAGTTGATTCAACTAATCCATTACCTTGAGGATAATAATTGGAAGAGAACTTGAGTATTACCTTGTGTTTGAAAGAACACAACAATAATTGAGTAGAAGAAAAAGGACGATTGTCACATACCAGGGTGAAGGGTATTCCAAACCTAGTCATGGTGTGGTCTTCTAAGAATTTGATCACCACCTTTGTTGTGTACTACCTGCAAGCCATTACCTTAGACCATCTTGTGTAATTGCCTGTTGCAACCAAAATGAACTTGTGTCTTACAAAGGAATGAGGGTTAATTATTCCTATGAAATCTAGACCCCATTGAGTGAAAAAATGTACCTCATATATGGGATATAATGGAATTGATGCATTCCTTTCTTTGTTATCACTGATCTAACACACATGACATGTTTTCAAATGTTGATGAGCATCTTTAAATAATATGGGCTAGTAATACCCTACTCTCAACACTTGATGAGTTGTTTATTCTGATGAATCATGTCTTGTGCCAAATTTATCATGAAATTCCTTCAAGATTAGAATTACCTTGTTTTTGGTCCAAATATCTCAAATAGAATCCCTCATAGTTATTTCTATGAAGTATCCCTGCTTTTATCAAGTACAACTTAATTTTCATCCTCAAATATCTATTTTTAGTAGAATTTAAATTATATGGGAACTTATTTTGTAGTAAATAGTGAACTATGTCTTTATACCATTCATCTAAGGTAATGTCTTCTTGTGAATATTGTTGGAAAATGAGTTGTCTATCAGATCTTGCTAAGGTCTTTGAAAGACCTTGACCTCTTACCAATTTCATTGGTTGTATTCCAGGTCAAACTCTTGAAGAATGATCATCCACTTACCTCTTCTTTCACCTAATTCATTTTGCATCAACATGGAATTGACTGTTGAGTTTGGGACTAATGCAATTATCTTGCTTCTCAAGATGTAAAGTTGAAAATTCTTCACTAGTTTAACCAAATAAAAATATTGTTTATCCAAATTTGGTTACCTTATTTCCATATTCTTTAATGGGGAGCTCATGAAAGCTATGGGTTAAATTTTTGCACCATCTTCTCCCCTTTGAGTCAAGACTCCAACACAAGAATATTTTTAGGTGAATGTGTAGATATTACATGGTTTAATATAGTTGGGACTACATAACACATGAGAATTGGTTATGGCCTCCTCGATTTCTTGAAAATCCTTCTTAGCCTTTGAATCCCACTCAATCTTGGCATCCCTTATATTGGTTCTCAAATAGAGTTGTATATTTGTCATATCACATAAATTTATTAATGTTAATATGAAGAAAATATTTTCTATGCACTCATACAAGTACATATGTATACGAAATGTATACATATATCTAGATATGGGTACCAATTTTAAGTGCTACTATTATTTTTTGTAAAGGAATAAAAAATAAATATTATATATATATGAACAAATTCTTATGTAATTTATGTTGTTATTATGTGAGAAAGGATTTAGAAAGTTTATTTTGAAACTAAGACAACATTGTCTATATTTGAGATTTAAGATCATTTTCTAGATTTAGATTATTTGAATATTAAAGTGGTTGAATCAAGTATCTCATGACAATAAAGATATATCTTGATAAAGATAAAAATGATTCCACCACTCTACTACCAGATGTACAGGTTCTTCCAGCCTATTTAATTAATGTAAAATTCAAATTTGAGAGGAGTTACAAGATGCCAAAAATAGCCTCCTCTAGCCTGGATGTTGGAAATTTTCCTCCTCCAATTTGGTGAATAAATATTCAAATTATGAGCCACAAAAAACTTGAAAATAAAGCCTTAGGTATCACCTATCCAATAGTTATTAGAATTAAATTTTGAATATGCTATAAATGTGTGGAAAATGCCCCAAAATCATGCCTGGAAGACCAAAATTCAAACACACAACTAAAAAAATTAATTAGATAGATAAAATCATTTTTTGGGTTGTGTGAGATTTCCCGTGCACCTAGATGCTCTTGCATCATTAGGTATATACATCTAGGAAAACCCTCTTAATTCTAAGTTGAGATCAAATAATATGAGAGACAACCCACTCTTAGAGTTAGCATTTAACTATCCTAAGTTTGTTGATAATCATCTTGTTCCCTTATTGAATAAAAACCCTTAGCCTTGAAGGGGATAAAATATCTAGGATTTGAGAGAGATATATTGTGACCTAACAGGCTCTTTGATCTTTCATTGCCATGATTATAAATGTTTGATAATATTCCTAATAGTTTCAACCTTCTTCTAAACCAATTCTCTCATTTTTATAATTTCATTAGTAGTGTTTATAAAATGCAAGTCACTTCAATAGTATTCTAACTCATTCCATGAGAGGGAATGCTTTGGACTAATTTTTAATAACCACCTAAGTGTATCATCCATGCAATCCCAAATGAAGTCATATAAACTCACTTATGGATATGTGGTTCTCAATAGGTCATCTTATATGATTTTAACATAAATAGATGTCCTTTAGAACCTTTATAATCATTCTAAAATATTGATATATGCATTCTTTTTTCTTTGATACGATAAGCAACATTTACAGGGTGTTGTACCCTTTACAAAATGAGCCACTAGGGACAAAAACAATCAAGTACAAAAAACTAAAATAGCATAACCAAAAAATAAAACATAGCAGACCAACAGCCAACAGAAGCACCACACAGCAACATCAGACTAATAGGAATTCTCCCAATTCTGGGAGAGGGTGTTGATAACATCATCACCAACTCACTTAGGGCCTTCTTGAGCGATCTTCATATCCATCTCGTTATTCATCATAGCAAAGAGGGTGCTAGTAACACAGTGGACCAACTTGACAGTGAACCAGGTCAAGCCTTTGAACTTCTTCTTCATCTTCCCCATCCTCTCATGCAACACACGAAGCTCCTCCCCTTATTCTATAGTCTTCACAATATTAGCGCGCTCCACATCCAGGGGGTCAGAATAATGGGAAACTGAGTTCTCATTATGCACTTTTTAAAATCCGGGAGGGTGTGAGGCCCTTCAAAAATCTCCTCCTCAAAATCCTCTGACTCCTCCACATCTCTAACACCTTTGTTGTCAAACTACTTCTCATCAAAATCCAACTCATTAATCTGCATTTTCTTATTTTTTTTCTAGTCTACCAAATCTCCTAATGTTGATCATCTCAACCCTAGTCTCCACCATAGAAACAACCACAGTATCACCCTTGGAATCCTTCCCCATCACATTCTTGCCTCTACTATCTGTGGTCGCTAACTTCGTCAAACCCTTCCCCTCATCCTTCACTTTTTTCTTAGTGGTAGGCTTGTTGGCCATCTTGGTAAGGCCAGACTTTAGCTCATAGAGACCAGCCACAACATTTGATTAGGTGATCCTTGCATTTCCCTTAATATTCTTGGAGGTTGGTTTAGGATTAGGGGTTTCAGTAGTAACCGAAGGGGTTTTTCTTTTGGGACCCTTAGACTCGACCGGGGAAATATTAATCTACACAAGGGGTTCAATTTCCTCAATTCAGACAATGGAGATGGGCTTGGATAGGAAGAGAGTGAGATAAAAATGATAGAGCCTCAAAATGAGGCCTTGGTGGAGAGATAGGGGAGGAGGATCCTTTGGGTTTTGGGCAGTAGATTCCATACATTTCTCAACAGAGCTTTCCAAGTCTGTAAGCAAGAAAAATGGGAAGCTTAACAAAATTTTATGGTAGAGGTGATTCAAAAGAGGAAAATGATAGAAATAGTAGGTTTTATATCTACCTTCTAGGGTGGTGTACTTCATTAGGGGAAGTCAGACCTAATCCCAAGGCCATGGAAGAGCTTCTCTTTCAAACCTCGATTGATTACGAACAAGATTTTCATTAGCAATGAAGAAAGCCTTCGAGCTTTCATTGTCCTTTGCCTTAGTGTGATTTGGGTACTTCTTTTTGGTGCACAATAGCCCTGTCACTTGAGCAATCACCTCCTTGTTAACTTCAAAGGAGATACCACCCATGATAACCCTTCATTCTTTCTAAGAGTTTGCAAACTACGTAGATAACTTAGGATCGTGACCCACCAATTTTCCATTAAAGGTGCCAACCCACCTTCCACGCATATGTGCCAAATCAGAGGGTCTTTGCAAAATTCCCTACAACTATTAGGTTTCATTCGCACCCTATTGCTACCCATGTTGCCGCTCTACACATAGAAAAACCAGAAAGCATGTGAGAGAAAAAGGTTTAAAATTTTGATAAGTTGAGCGGTCTCCCACACCTTAATTTTTTAAGCCAAATGATGTGGCCTTGGGCAATCAAGACAATGTACAAAACACATGCTTGAGGAGTAAAATCCCAAAAGGAAATCTTGTCTTTCACATTAATGAAAATATTCAAACACTTGTGGCCAGGTAAGTAAGAAATGATGGAACAGGAAGGTTTGCCATCGACATTGATTTTGCACAAGATCCAATGAATTTGGTCGTAGGGCCAGATTTAGATAGAACCAAAATCCTTCCCTTTAGCAGAAGAATCATTTTAGTGGAATAGAAATGACTAATCAAGAGCTTCTCCCAATAAATTATAGTCATGTAAAATTTAAATTCAAATATTTGCACCGATAAATAGGCGTAAAGATCAAACCCCAAAAAGAGATTATGTAAGGCCAAATCCAACTTGGTCATAATCATAAAGTACTCTCCATAACTCCTCATAATCGCCTTTTTAAAAATGATCTCCACCTCATTATTCAAATTTTGCCACTTGTAAGACACCTCAGCATTCAAACCCATCCACATAGCCCAAAAGACAACAATTTGGACCCCCCCATAAGGCCAAAATCATCACAAATTTATTCATCATCATGGATCATACATGTGCCTTGCTCCTTAAGGATTAAACCTTGAATACTAGGCAAAGGGTTCCCCAACACATATAAATTTTCCAATGGGTGCCAAAATTAGCCAAAGAATCCACCACTTGATTACCCTCCAGATAAATGTGGGTAGCAACCTTCAAATTCAGCTTAGACACAAGATGTTTTATGTCTATTAAAATGTCTTTAGTACTCCATCCCAGTAAATTTCCCAGGTTGACTGCATCAATTAAAGACTTAGAATCTCCTTCAATATGAAGATTCCCAATCCCCATAGTGATAGCCAACTAAATTCCCTTTAACAATGCTCTAGCTTTTGCAATCATAGAGGATTGAAACCCAATCCCCCTTGAGTAACCCACTACAAAATTTCCCTTGCAGTCTCTTATTATACCTCCTATACTTGCCCTTCTTGGGTTGCCTTTGGCAGCTCCATCAAAATTGAGTTTATGCCAACAATGGTCAAGAGGTTTCCATATAGTGTCCGATCGAGCCTAAGATCTAGAGTTGTCAAAGGAATTGGCCTCCAGATTTTGATGCCAAGCTTTAGCCATTTTTATTTCCGACTCATTCAAGGCCTTGTCCAAGATTTTCCCTTTGAAGAGTGAAATGTTTTTCGTGATAAGCCTTCCCCCTATACCAAAATCCTCCTTTGGGCTCATCTCAATATTCCCAAATATCTTGTTGTTTCTTTCTTTCCATAAACACCAACAGATAATGGGGGGGACCTGGTTCCAAGTCTCACAAGGAATGGGGGAAGGAAAGGCCCAAACCATCCCAAAATAAAGGAATTAATGTTCTTGTTCATAGCCCACTAAGTACCCAATCTCTCCAAATACATCTCCCACACACTAGCAGCAAACGAGAAATGTAAAAGTAAGTGGTCCATAGATTCTTCATTGCACTTACATAACAAGCACCTGTTGGGGATTTGGAATCCCCTTTTCCTCAAATTATCCTAAGTAAGAATTTTTTTATGGCAAGTAGTCCACCAGAAAAAAGTTTATTTTTGGGATCATTTGTCTATTCCAAACCTGTTTCCAAGGTCTGAGGGTGACACCCTAGTCCAACAGTAGATTATAATTTGTTTCAACAAAAATATCCCCCTACTTATCAAGAGTCCAAAAAAATTCATCCTCCATGTTGGTTAATGGTAATCTGATAAGGGAAATTAGGTCCTACAAGGACTTGGCTAGGAGACACAAGTCAGGGGACAAAGGGCAGCAAAGGACCAGGTCATTCTGCCTCCTGGCCCCTTGCAGGGCAAGGAGATAATCTCTAATATAAAAGCCAAAGAAAATTTGTGTTGGTCTCAGCAAGTTTCTAAATTTAGATTAGGCTAGAGTGGTTTCAAGTAACCAAGAGTCTTCCCAGAATCTGATACTGCAACCATTCCCAATTTTCCATTTCATCCCTATCCTAAGCAACCCCTACAAACTGCAAATATTCTTCCAAGCCAAGGACCTCGAAGGGTGATCTTCAAAAAGGATAATCAAAGGTATATTGCGAAGATACTTAGCGTTCATGATTTTACACTAGTCTTTTTTGTTTCTCGGTTGATCCCAACCCACCTTGGAAATCAAAGCTTTGTTGATGTAGGGGATATTCCTTATCCCAACCCCACCACAAGGTTTGGGTTTACAAACTTTGTCCCATTTAACCAAAGAAAACTTTTTATTTTCCTCGGTCCCCCACCACAGGAAATTCCTTTGAATTTTTTTGAATTTCTCGGCAATATATTTGGGGATCTTGAAAATGGAGAGGAAGTAAACATGGATCCCTTGAAGAGTAGCAGATAGGAGCTGTAGTTTTCCAGCATGACTGAGGATGGAAACTTTCCAGCCATCCAACTTCCTTTGGATCCTTTCAAGGACCGAATTCTAGAAGTCGGGGGTGACTTCCTTAATAGTAAGAGGTAAACCAAGATACACCAAAGGGAGAGAGCCACTCAAACAACCAAGAACAACAATCACATGAGCTTGGAGAGTAGGAGTGTTGTTGAAGAAATAGATCATTCTTTTATTATTGTTAATGCATTTCCCAAAGCAAGCAACATAGTGATTGAGACAATTTTTCCATTTCCTAGCTTCAATCGCAGAGGCTTTCCCAAAGAGAAAGGTATCATGCACAAATTGTTGGATTATAGTAGGCTCTAATGAAGAGGCAACCTTAACGCCTTTAATGGACCCCTCCACCAGAAAATTAGAAATTTTCTTGCTCATGACATTCGCGACCATGATAAAAAGATAGGGTGAGAGGGGATCCCCTTGCCTAATGCCTCTCCCAGCATTAAAGAAACCCCAAGTAGTCCCATTAACAAACACAGAGTACTTCACCGTGGAAATGCATTCCATTAAGAGGTTGACCACCTGTTGATCAAAACCAAACTTAACTAGGACTTTAGGGATGAAGTCCCATAACACCTTATCATAAGCTTTTGAAATATCCAATTTGAGGGTCATAGTGGCATTATTGCTTCTATCCATTGAGTCTAGCAATTCATGAGTAGTCATAATAGCATCTAGAATATGTCGACTAGGAACAAAGCCTTTTTGAGTGGGGCTGATAATTTTGTCCAGGAGGGGTTTAAGATGATTCACTAAGATTTTAGAGAGGATTTTATAAAAAGTATTGCATAGACTGATGGGTCTAAAATTAGTCATAAACTGGGGATCAACAATTTTGGGAATTAAGGCAATAAAAGCGTGGTTCATTTGTTTGAGAATCTTATCAGATTTAAAGAAATCCCTAGTAACCAAAATAAGGTCCCCACCAATAATCTCCCTGAAATTTTAAAAAAAGGTCAGGGGGAACCCATCCGAGCCAGGTGCCTTTTAGGTCCCCATGTTGAAAGTGGCCAATTGGACTTCCTTAGGATTGACAACCCTAAGGATACTAAGGTTATCATCCTGAGTGGTGGTGGTCGAGAGAGGGTCCAACAGCAGATTGTCCAAAGTTGAATTGGGAGCCTCAGCAGGGGCCTAATAAACCTTCTAAAAATAGTCCACCACCAACATATCGATCTGAGTGGGCGTCTTGACCACATCCCCCTTCTCATCATGCAACTTAGTTATCTCATTTATTTTCTTATGTTTCAGGGCTGAAACATGAAAAAGGGAGGTATTTTCTTGCAGCCATTGAACTCTGGATTTCTATTTCCATAAAATTGCCTCTTTCCTTAAAATTTTCTCCCACTCTCTTCAACTCTCTCTTTCTTGATTGCAAGTTGGCAAGCTGACATCCACATATTCCATATTTTTTTGGATAGTCTTCAACTTATCCCCTAAATCTCTTTTCTTCTGAAATACATCTCCAAAAAATCTTGTGTTCCAACCTTTCACCATACATTTGATATGTTTAAGTTTATAAAAGATCATGAACATGGGAGAGTCACGAATGGGAATATTCCACCATTCAACAATTTTATTCTTAAAATCAAGATGAGAGTTCCACATAATCTCAAACCTAAAGGGGAAGGGTCCAAATACAAAAAGATCATTCATGACAGCAACAGAGGGTTATGGTCAAAAACAATTCTGGGCAGGGCAAGGAGGTTAACATTGAGCAAGACTGACTAGTTGTTAGAGAAAAGGAACCTATCCAGTCTAAGTTAAATCAAACCTTCCCCAAGGCACTTGTTTGTCCAAGTAAAATATTGACTCGATAAGTCAATGTCAATCAACCTAATAAAACTTAGGAAATTCACCAAATCGGCCATGTCAGAATAATCCACCAAACCACCACTTTTCTCGGAAGGAAATAAGGGCGAGTTGAAGTCCCCTGCCACCAACCAGTGAGACCCCCTATTATTTTTTAACCTATCAGAGAGATCCTACCATAGGGAATTCCTAGCATTCCTCTAGTTAGGAGCATAAACATTAATAAGTGACCAAGAGCCACTTGGGTAAGAAAATAAGACTCCTACACTACTCTGACAGTGGAATAGTGTAGTACCATTGATCCTGGAAGGGTTCCATAACACGAAAAGCCCACCAAATGCCCCCTCAACATCACTAAAAGAGTAAAGAGCACCTGGCTATATGTATTTATCAATATTATCAAAATTTTCTTTTTTCATTTTAGTTTCCTGTAACAGTAAAACTTCTATCTTATGTTCTAAAACATAGTTTTTCAGCACAAGCTATTTATGAGAACTATTTAGCCCTCGAACATTCCACGACAAGACCTTAATTTTTTGATCTTATTTTAGGACACTCACAATGTCCTTTGTTTACCAATTTCTATCTCATTCACTGTCTCCCTCTGCTTGGTTTGTCGTTGGTTGGGTCTACCCGGTTTAGAGTCACCACCCACATCTGCCTTCTTCTTTTTCCCTTTTTTATTTGGGGTTGACTGTGACTCCTCTTCCAAAGCTTTCTCCTAGTTTAAAACCACTAAATCCAACAAAACCTTTCTCAACTTTAACTTTGGTAACCACTTCCTCCAAATTTTGCCTTCTTCACCTTTGGTCATACTAGGCCTAGTAGAAAGGTCAGATCCAACATTCTTTAGGGAGGCACCAAAATTCGTAGACCCCCAAAGTGTCTAGCCTGTGGAGACAAACCCAACCACTAGGTCCTCCCCAATAGGAAAAATCGCTGCCAAAACAAGAGTAGCAGTACTGACCACTAGGTCCACACCAATGACCACACTCACAACCGAAATAGGAGCAACAAGAACCAGAGCCAGGCCCGAACAGGAACCATCCTCACCAAAAGAATGACCTCCAATGACTGAGGGGTCATCCAAGGCAAGAGTGATAGACTTAACCGGGGAGTCAAAAATATTTAGAATATCTTTCTCGAAGGGGTAGTGATCATCAGCAGTAGAATCACTAGGGTTAGACATGCGATTAAAAGAGGATTTGTAGTCAGAAATAAGGTGGTAAGGTTTAGCACACTTCTAACAATAGACCAAAAAATTCTCATAATAGACTGGTTGGACCCAAGAACCAAACTTAGAGCATAGCTTCATATAGGTAGGAAGCATCTTATGCACACAAATATTGACACAAAAATAGGCAAAAACTAACTTGGATTTAAATCGGATAATGGAATCTGAAGTAATAAACTGAACCAATGAATCCCCAATAATTTTGAAAATGGATTCATCCCAATATTCCAGAGGCAGACCAGGTAGGTGAACCCAAACTGGTGTTGCCCTATTAAGATCCACTATAGGGTTGAAACCTGACTTCCAACGACATAAGGCCAAATTGTGCTTCTTATACACCCAAGGCCTAGAAGAGAGGACTACGACCGAATCATTTGAAGCCATGAACTTGAATAGGAACAACCCTCCTATTATAGCACATATGTTCACACTTCCATTGAGTCACCATTTAGCAGCAACCCATCTCTGGACCATATCCACAGAAGGTCGAAAGGAGAGGAAATGACCCACCACTGCATTTTCCATTGAGGAAAGAATCATATCACTGACTGAATCAAAGATAGAAAAATCAGTGCCTGTGACAATGACCTCCTCTTCTGAGCGAGGATTGGGCACCTTAGTACTCTAACTACCATTAGCTACTACATCCTTCCAACCTTGAACCTCTGAAAGGACCACGATCGTCGGCACTTCCACTCCAAATAGAACTGGAATCATGAGTGACCCAGGCTGACCCAGGATCATGGGGATCTTAGACTTAGACAAGCCAGGATTATCTCCCAAGGGACACAAGTCTGCATGTGATAGGGCGAGGCTCATGTCAGGAGGGGATAGTGGGGGACCGTGGGTACCCCCAAAGAAAAATCCATCATGTGCACATGTTGTTCAAATGCAGACAGAGGAGAGAGAAGTGGGATATTCTTTTTGTTTATACATCAAGGGTTAGGAATCTTATGGTTCTTGTTATTCTTGGTATTTGGTCCTTGAATTTCAAAGAATGTGATTTGCTTCCTATCTCTTTTATTATTGATGAATTTTTTCCCTTTCTCTATCTCTTTTTAGTTTTAAGTCAAAATACTTCTAAAATCTCCACAAATTCCCTTATGTTGTTCAATCCTTCTATAATATCTCCAAGATTCTCTCTTAGCTATATGATTGTATTATCTTCATTGTTATATTTGTATGTTTTACATGCAATGCAAGGGGTAGAATTTGGTCTGAGAGGTTTATCTACGTATTAGATCATTTTGTGTTGGGAGTTTCATTACTTCATAAATATTCATCAATTATCCTTATATCTCCATATCTATCCTACTTCCTTTTTGCATTCCTACATTACTATTTTTTTCTCGTTATCTTCTCTATCTATCACTCTTTCTTGTAATTCACCTATTTCTTCCTATAATATAACTTCTATTTTATTAAATTCTCTTATTTTTAGTTTCCTGAATCCTCCTCTCATTTCCCCCCTAAACATCATACTTTATTTTTCTTTGTAGTCATGTCTTTAGAGGATCACCCACCTTTTCTCGTGCTACCTCATTAGGTGCTCAAACCTTAGATAAACTAGGTATAGTTTAATACTAGCCCCTTCTTAATTAATAACACTTTTATGTGTAATGGAACTTTAAATTAATATCCTAAATTTTCCAAGTGATTATGAATTAATTTTTTTTTTTTCTCAAACCAATTACCACTTGCATCTATCCATAATTGCTCTAGTAATATGAATTTTTTCAACTTCTTAGTATTCTAGACTATATGTCTCTTTCATTATAAAATTTTAGTGGATTTCACTTTATTCAAGATCCAAGCCCCAAATATTTGAGTAAATACACACTAGAACTCTTTATCTTATGACCAAAAGAAGTATACTATGATATTTTGATGTGGAATTTGGTTCTCTTTGCTTCAATTATGAAAAACAAATAGTCCCCTTTCACCCAACCTTCTATATATGTTAATATCAATATTCAAGGTTTAGATGCTTCTTCCCCTTTAGGCATTACTAAACTAAATTTTGGGCAATGCCTATAAATTTTGACATAAAAAATAGGCATGGGGATAATACTTTACGTTAAAATATCAAAAAAATTGATATAGAATAATGGAAAACAAAGAAGTAGATTTAAACATAATAGTTAACAAATAGATTATAATATTTAAAGGAAGTAATACAATTCACATTCATTTAGAGATACACCAAATATTTTATTTTAATTTTGACATTTATTTATATAATCAATATTAATTGCAATATTCAAAATCTACAATGTTGATTACAAAGATAATTTCTCCTTTTATTATTGTCTTTCTATTTTATCCTATTACAATTTGTATAATTATCATCTCTTTTATCTCATATCACATATATCTCATTTCATATTATATCATATCTTATTACCAAGATATCTTGATACATCACATAATCATAAGGACATGTCATAGACATTCTTATTCATCATACTTGCCTCCTTTCAACCTACAAAGTCAGGGGAGGTACCAAATAGTTTCTACATGTAATGTTATTCTCCATTCTATGTCAAGTTGTGTCCTTTGTGGTACCATCTATCTGTGGTACAAGACATGATCCCAATGAAGAAAAAACATACCAATAAGATAACAATGTAAGTATTTTTAAAGTAAACGGGTTTATATTAAGTGTTAGAATGGTAGATTTGCCAATATGTAACTAAAACTAGTGGTCATTTATGTTTAAGAGTTTATTTTAATTACTAGAGCATGTTTATTTACCAAATATTTGATGTAAATAATAGAAAAATAAATTTAAACAAATATTAAACATTACTTTAGACATACAAGAAAATAGTTGAGATTGCCCAAATTTCTTTTAAACTAGGACATTTGGAATGAGACTGGGTAGAGAGAAATAGTGCCTAATTTGTATGTTTACAACAAAAAAATAGAAGGTTGAAAAAGTGGTAAGAGTAGGTTTTGGACAACTTAAACTATATTTTGTAAATGTGACAAATGGTACTATCCCTTTAGACATAGTTATGCCACTTTTCTCAAGGTAGTGTCTCACTTGCATGATGGTGTCCACAAAGGCATAGTGGTGTCATTTGTGAAAGTATAAACTAATTTTTTAACTTGTTCCATTCTACCGTAGTTAGATCCTTACATAGATTCAATAGTTCAAGATTCATACACTTAGTCTATGAGTTCCAAGTGCATGAGAGATATGATGGCATGTATAATAGTGGGAGTTTCAAGGTGCTTCTAATGGCATATTTGTAGGTTTGATGTGGTTATGGAATCATAACAGGTGTTTTTTTATTGTTGTATTTATGCTCCTTCACTAATGCCTTAGTTCTCCTTTATTCTTAGTTAATTCCACTCTTTCAAAACTATCTACTCATTATTAGAAATTGGGCTCAAATTAGGGTTTTATGTTGTGACATGGAAGGAGTGTTTAGGAAGGAAAAGAAGATTTTAAATGTGGGATACTATTACATGTGGTTCAATCTCAGACGATAGAAGTGTGTGCTAGCATTTAGGATATGTAAACAACAAAGAGTAAGGTACAAGAAGGTGCAAAAATGAAATGGGTTGAGATTTTGGGCACATAACATGATTTGAAGGGTGAATTAGGTTTCCAAAATTAAACAAAAGATTAAATTTATGCTTAAACAAGAAGGTGTTAACAAAATGAGGTGAAAAAGTGTAAAGTGAGCAATTGTTTATGCAACTTTTTACCCAAAAAGTAAATGAATTAATGTTCATTTATATTTGTAATAGAAAAATTAAAATCATTGAATAAAAAATATTTCTAATAAAAATGTGTTAATAAAGATTTAAATGGAGTGTATATTAATTAATCAATTCCCTTGAAAAATTACAAATTATCTGATAAACCTAAATATTTGGTAGGGAAAAATCGCTTAATTGATCATGAGACAATCAATAAACATTAAAGAAAGAACGTGTAATTTATATCTAAAAATAAAAAATGAACCTTAAAATATCCTAACCAAAACTATTATAAATAAATTTTCAATAACATTTTCCTCTCAAATATCACCATAACCTAAAGAACAAAATAACCAATTGAATTGACAAATATATACTTAATTTGCATATATGTGTATGGAAACATGAAATTAGTAGGTTTTGTCTCTATCCATTTTTTTTTTCCATATTTGATATTAACACATTTCTTACTCCTAATTTTAAAACATTATAAAAGAAATTGTTTGACTAGTGGAGAATTTTGACTAGGTCTCTAGGACTTGCTTTTTTTAATGTGAAATCATTTTGATTATAGAATAGGAATAAAAAGTAAGAAGATCTCATGATGAGAGCGGACTTCCTACATTAGATTTGGTATACTATTATGTTTGGAAACGCAATTCAATAAAGGAGGCACTTTTCAAAACATATATGCCAAAACAAGGGAATATCTTCACTCATTCAAAACTTTCATGTAATGAAAATTGACTTTTAAGGAGATGCATTTTTAAAATATTTCTCAGTGTCACTTAAAAATATATACTAAATAAAACAAATTTGGTATGGCTATACATTATAGACATATGGTAAAGAAATAAATGTTAGCTAATTAGTTAATTTAATTTAGAGTTAAAGATAATTTATGTAATGAAATAAAGAAATTTGAGAATAATAGAAATGAAAATATTAATTAATTTTAATGGTTATTAGATATTTGTTTGTTGTTTTGGTTATAATTTTTGAATTATAATTTTGAATCAAGGTTTTTTTATATCGGTTGGAAGTAGAATAATGAAATTTGATTAAGGTCATTTTTTAAATTTGACAAATTAATCTCACATATCAGAATTTCAATTCAATTATTGTGGATCTAATTTTTTTGTGCAAATTTGAATTGTGATATGTGAAATTGAATTAGCTAACTATGGACTACTAAAAACCATACCACTCCAAACTTAAATGTTTTCTAGTGCATAAGAACTAGAAATATTGAAAAATACTTTAGGGAAGTTGAATTGAGAGGTTTCATGTTCTCCTCAATCAACCTCTTTGGAGGGTAATTGTTGGCAAACAAAAAGGAATTGTGTAATGGCTTCAATGTGAATTTTGATGCAAGAATTGATTATTTTAGTGCTCCAAACCCAAATGTTCCTAGGAATACTTTTCATAAATATATAGGATGTTTGATGATCTAGGGTGTGAATTAATGCTTAAATAAATGTCTTAAAATACCAACATAGCAACAAATTGTGCAAATATGTACCAATTCGGCTTATAGGTTGACTAGTGAAATAGGTGGGAGTTAACAAATCTTTTAATTTGGGTCAATTTTGTATGGTGCAAGATTGAACACACATGTTGTAGGATTGACCCAAGATTGGGAAGTGTGAATATCAATGTAGGGAATAATGTACTTGGATGGGTACAATAATAAGAATAATAAATCATTGAAAATGGTGATTGTATAAGGATACATGTAAATAGGTAAGGGATAGGGTTTAATGTGTTGAGGTATGTATAAATGGGGATGGATAAAGGATTGGGGAATGAGCCTGACTTTGCACAAGAGTGTGTTGTTTTTCAATATATAATTGTACTAAGATAATTTTATATAAATGGGCTTAAAACTAAATAGGAATTGGAATGGGTATGCAAATCTCACCATTAAATTGTGTACCCACTTTGAGGTGCATGAGAATATAAAATGAAAATATATTTCAAAGTATACAAGCATTCACAAACATGCATGAAAAGTAAATATTCAAACATAGAAGGATATGGGGTTCATGTAAAGTAATGGACCCAAATTTTTATCTCCATGTGTTCCTCTAATTGGCATGCACACTCCATAGGAGCTTACAAAATAGAGATAATGTGTGTAATAAATAATTTATGTCATACAAGTGAAATAAGCACAAATTACAACATAGTTTTAATTGTCTAGGAAAATAAAAAGTAGGAATAGAATAGGGTTGAATTATGCATGTACAAAAACTAGTATGGTAATATTATGTCCAATGTGGTGGTAGTAGGGTTGTATGGCATATCAAATGCTATCATATCATGTGATTAAGGTCTATCTAGACACATTGATGAATCTTAACATGTATCACCATTCACTAACTAAATGATCAAAATAGGAATGCTAGTGATAATATATGCCCCCTCAAATTAGTTGCATATGTTTTTTGCAAGGCGTTGGAGGAGACAAAACCTAGTACTATAAAAGTAAATATAAGCATTTAATCATATAGAGGATGTAAACTAATGTAATAAGTGTTATAGATAACATCGTGCAAAAATTAAGTAGGTAAATATCAAATGAAAATCATGGAGATAACATAGGCTAGATTTTATCATCAAGGTATATAGGTTGTCCCCAGTATGGGAAAATCATAAGGTGTCAAAGGACCTAGAGGTACAATGTAAGTGGTATAGGGAAGGCATGGTATCTCTAATATGAATCTTAGAACATGATAAGGAATGAAAGCACATAATAGGATAAGGACGGCATGATTCCCACAATGTGGTGAGATAGTTCTAGGAACACAATTAAGCTACGAGTACAAGATGAGATGGGGAAGGTATAATTCCTCCAATATAAAAAGTGAAATAAATGATAGAACGGGAGGCCCTTAACACATGAAGATATCTCTAGAAGAATGAAAGGACAATAAAGACACAAATAACATGGTGAAATAATGATACCCACCAATATGATAGGATGGTTGGAAATGAAAGTATAATATGGCAACATAAGATGTAAGTAACTAGAGTAGGCACATAGGAGAAATCTAGGAATGAGATAATATCATCATAAGTCTCATAAATATCAAGATAGCACAAACATGTGATTAAAGCATGGCAAGTATCATAGTAATGTGATGATCATCATACAATATGGAACATAAGAATACTGGTATTTGAACATGGTATTTTTTCTTCTAATTCCCATGTTCAAATATACGAACCAAAATTGATTTCTATGGGAATTTTCCTTATTGATTACAATTTTCCATATGCCTTACTATGTTTGTATGTTTTCTCATGCCTTAGAATTTTCCATATGCCTTACATAGTAATAATAAGGAAAATACCCATAGAAATCAATGCCCATATGCCTTACTATTGATTTCTATGGGTATTTTCCTTATTGATTTCAATTTTCCATATGCCTTACTATGTTAGTATGTTTTCTCATGCCTACTATTTTGGTTTCTCAATTTTCCTTATTGGCATAATAATAGTAAAATAAAAAAATCAATAAGAAATTTGAGAAACCAAAATAGTAGGCATGAGCAAACATACGAACATAGTAAGGCATATAAGGATATATTAATAAGAAAGGAAGGTTTGAACAAGCATATTAGCAAGAATGTTGAGTGAAAATGAAGAAAATTTTCCCCAAAGGCAAGAAATACAAAGCATAAAGTGTTATAGAGAAGTTAAAATGAACATAAAAAACAAGGTTTAATTAAAAAAGGTAAACTAAAAAGAAGCAAAAAATATAAAAAATAAAAACTAGAAAATATGTATATGTATATAGATTCACATGAACCATGAAAAAAATCTAGGAGGATCACCATCATCATCCTTATCCCAAATCATATCAACGTTATGTTCTTCATTGATTGTCAAATATTCTTCTTCGTGATTTTCTCTATATATCATGTTGATGTTGAATGTGTCTCTTGTTGATAATCCTTTACAAACACATTATTAATTTTTTTCACCTTTGGTGGTTTCAAATATTTAATTTTAGGCATAATCTCAATAATGGGTGTGTTATGATTAACATTACCAATCTCTTAACATAGATCATTTTCTTGCATATGATTAACCTCATCAAGTGAGCGATTGTGGACTTATCATTGTAATTATTGTTTATCAAGTCTCTTTATCTTTGTCACTATGAAATGACTCATTATATTAAAATAATATGCATGTCATAAAGAAAATCATAATGAAATAGAAACATTAATCACACCAAAAGAATATGAATAACCATCTCTAGGTTCATCACTAAATTTAAGATCGATATAACATGAGCCACAAGACATAGAAAAATGATTAGCAACCTCATGTGAAGGTGGGAAATATTTATCAATATTAGTAGGATCCTAATGGAAAGATAAAGAAAGAGAGGAACAAGTAGGGTAACCCATAGGTGAATGAAGAAAGATATTATGAAATATATAAGAGATGGACTCAATACGCACATCAAAATCACATGAAGTAAGACTCGTGCACACATCATGAGAGGTTAGGGTGAAATAATTATAAATATAGGAAGAAGAGGCACTTGAAGGTAATATGACATCATGCACATGCAAATTTACATCATTGTGTTAGATGCATAGGACAACTAAGAGGGAGGTGATTCAGTTGTATACTTTTAAAACATCAAAAATCCTCATTAATATTCAGATATGTATTAGCTCTTCAACCCTTATCCACCATTAAATCCTTAACATGCATTAACAAAATTTAAACATGTAAAGTAGTAATGCGAACACACAAAACACATAAGAACACTAGATTTACGTGGAAACCCCAAGAAGGGAAAAACCATGGTGAGAATTAGCTCACTAATATATGAATTGCAACATCGAATACAATAAGGCTCGTTGCCTAGAAAGATAAAGAAAGGCTCACCATCAATGGCTCACTACCAAAGGTCTCACTGTCCAAAAGAAACAAGAAAGAAGAATGGGTTCTCACTACCAATTTGAACTTATAATAATGCATCTCTCATATGTTGAAGGTACAATTTCATTGGAGCACAAATAAATTATCAAACATACTAAAATGTAGACACCTTCTACTCATTGCATTAGGAAGTCATAGGCATTAAGGATCGCACTCAAATCATCACATAATTTTCACTATTTCCACACAACAATTTTCCTTGCATTTATACCTTTCACGACCTAAAACAATCTCAATTAGGTTAGCCTTAAGGAAACGTATACACCTCTATCATCTAACATCGAATAGGTCAGCACCAAACACTTCCACAATATAAAGAAGTGAAGCCAAACCAATCTACCACTTAATTGGGACCCAAATCCAAATTGGCACACTTCTCAATACTTCCTCAAACAATAATTATCCTTTGCATTTAATGCTAGCATTCCAAGTCAACCAAACTTGTACTAACACTAACAAGCAACTCCAAACACACCTTTCAAGGTCTAGAAACATATTACGAACCACACAACATCCATACAACATCTCAAAATATTCCAACATCATCAAAATATTTTGTACCACTACTACAACCCCTTACAACTCAAGAACACCTTCATTTTGTGAAACCAGACATACTGGCACAAACACCCAACACATCAAAAAACTTTTTGGAACAACTTAGCACATGAAACTTTAAGGGAAATTATATGCAAACATATAAGAATGCTCCCAAATCCACAACACCAGAACCTTCACTATGGAGAAATGTGGAGCAATCTCATTTCTCTCAGACACCCTGTTTCACCAGAAAAACATATTGTCAAACACATCTTCCACTGTAGAATGATTCATAACTTGAAACTCTGGATATAACACCTCTAAACACTTCTAATCATCACATCCAAATTGCATGGGCATATATTTAACCATGAAGAAATGTGGAGCAAAATACAATACCACTCTATCACACTAAACTTTATTTTATTCAAATTTTATCAAAAGCACTTGGAAACCAAGTGAAAAAAAATTCATCAATAGCATTATTAACACCTCTACAACACATCCATAGCATCTACAGCATGCAAAATTTCCCAACTACAACAATATCCTCAAACACAAGTCAAATTAGCAAGCTCTGCAACTATACTCAAGTAGGACATCAATGACAACACCAACATGTGTTGATATCAATATCAACAACTCCAATGATAGGGGTTGACATCATCAACACCAAAATAATTCCAACACTTTCTTCATACAACGTTTTGACATCAATGACAATAGCCAAGCAACTCACAACCAACTCAAGTTTCCAGCATCTCCAAACTTCCAACAATCTCCCCCTTTGTCATTGATGGCAACACCTGATTTTTGAAAAACCATCAACAAAAAAATCAACCAACAAAACTATTGAAATAAGTAGTACTCCCCTTCACAACTCTTACTCTTCATCCTCTCTCTTCACAGGATTCTTTTCCTATAACACTTGCATTCTAGATAACTCTCCTCCTTTGTTCCTTAGATATTACTTTTCTATGTACTCTCTCCATGTTTTTCAGATTCTCTCTGCCCATTATTCTTCACTATGGTTTTTAAACCATCTCTCCCCCCCTTTGACATCAACGAAAAAGGGCCATAAACTCATCCAACTCTTTTTCTCTCCATCTTTGACAACATACAAAGGGTAACACCTGCAACTACACTCATTCTTCTATATTGAATTATTTAGCTTTACTCTATACTCACTTTCTTGCACACTCCCCCTTAGGGGAATACAATATGCTCCATCTGACTGCACTATCTAGCAATTATTACCACCTATTCCCCATAAGAGGTATCCTTCAACACTAGTCTAGGACCAAGAATGTATCTTGAAATGCTTCCCGAGTAGATGCACACACTTATGCATCTAATTGAAAGGAGGGTTAATAACCCATAACTTCTCCTGGAGATACTCAAAAGTATCTTTTAGAAAAGACTTTGTGAAAATGTCAAAAACTTGATCCTTAGTAGGAACATACTCCAAATTCACCTCATTCTCTACAACTTTCTCTCTCAAGAAGTGATCCTAGATTGAGATATATTTTGTTCTTCAATACATTATCAGGTTCTTAAAATGTTGATTGTACTTGTATTGTCACACATGATATGAATAGGTTCGTCATATGAAACTCTAATATCCTTCAATGTTTGCTTCATCTACAACACTTGTGTACAACATGATTTTGCTACAATGCATTTTGCTTCTATAATAGATAATGACATTGAATCTTGCTTCTTAATTAGCCATGAAATTAACCTTCTTCCAAGAAAGAAAGCAATACCACTTGTAATTTTCCTATCATATGCACATCTAGCCCAATCTACATTTGTATATGCACTCAAGGAAAATTTATTAACCTTAGGATACCACAACCATAATCCGGAGTGCCCTTCAAATATTTGAACATCCTCTTCACTGCTGCAACATGAGATTCTTTGGGATCTTCTTGAAATATAGCCATGAGAAATTGAATGCATGATATTCTATCTAGTATCAGTAAGGTATAACATTCCACTAATCATTGATCTATACTTTCTTTGATCTATCTTAGGAGATTCATCATTCTTACTCAACTTACAACCAATAACCATAGGAGGACATACTAGTTTAGAGTCATCCATTCCAAACGTCTTCAACAATTCCTTAACATACTTAGATTGTGATATGAATATACCTTTCTTTAGTTGAATGATTTGCAAACCAAGGAAGAAATTCATCTCCCCACACATTGACATCTTAAATTATTTTTGCACTTCCTCTACAAATATTTTGTGCATATCTTTATTTCCTCCAAAGATTATGTCATCAACATATACTACCACAATTAAAAAAAATTCACCTTCAACTTTGAAATATAGATTGTTATTTGCAGTACCTTTTCTAAATCCTTGCTACAAAAATTACTTATCTAACCTTGCATACCAAGTTTTGGGAACTTTCTTTAATCCATACAATGCTCTCTTCAACCTGCAGACCATATTTGCATCTTCTGATAGCTAAAAACATTTTGATTGTTCAATGTATACCTCTTCTTCCAATTCATCATTCAAGAAAGCAAACTTCACATCCATCTGATAAAATTTAAAATATTTATTTGTTGCAAAAGCTTAAAAAATATTGATATCTTCCATTCTAGTAACCAAAGAAAATTTATCCTCAAACTCTATACCTTCAACCTATGAATAACCCTTACACACAAGTCTAGCCTTGTTCCTAACAGCTACCTTTCCATCTTCATTTAACTTATTCTGGAATACCCACTTAGTATTGGAATCACATTCTTGTTTTCCAATCTTGGGACCAATTCCCAAGTTAGACTCTTCTCTATCTATTCTAATTCTTCCCTCATTGCTTTGACCCAATTCTCATCTTTGCATGCCTCGGTCACTATTTTTGGTTCCACCTTAGAAATTAAATAGAATTTTACTTGTTCCTCTATCATAGCAACTTTTCTTCTTATCAACACACCTTTTCTCTTATCTCTAATGATTTGATCTTATGAATGATTCTTTTTCACATACTTGGGAGTCTTACGATTCTTTTTCGGAGCTTCTTACTCTTCAACTGTCAACTCTTTTCCTTTGTCTTTAGGGTCTTCTTCTTCACTACAAGGGGATTCATCATATTCATATCCTTCTATCAGTATTGAAATTTGATGTGGTTCTTCATCCACGTTGACACTTGCACACTGTTATCCTCAAATTCAGTGCACTCAATTCATGGGATAACCCCTACAAAACTTGTTTGTTTCATAGCTCACATACTCTAAGCACACAAAATGAGGTGAATTGAATTGGTCCTTGTGTGTGGTCCCCCATCCTCAAAAATTCGTTATGAGCATTAACCTTTGTTAGTTCATTGAAATTTTCATTTTAAACCAAGTTGTGAGAATTCAATTTTGGGAGTTAAGAAATTTTTTTGCACATGCAATGTTGGGGTTTTTCAGCGCCCTTGCATAATGTCTTTTTCCTTAGCCATTTTTTGGCACATGCAATGTCGGGGAATTTTTGAGACTTTGCATATTTTCCATCATGTAGTGTCACTGAATTTTTTCACTCTTGCATACGCACTATCGAGGAATTTTTGAGCCTTTGCATATTTTCGTGTAAAAGCGTAGTTTTTCACCACCTTTACATATTTTCATGCAAGAGCTCAGTTTTTCAGCACCTTTGCATATTTTCATGTAAAAGCTTAGTTTTTCACCACCTTTACATATTTTCATGCAAGAGCTCAGTTTTTCTCCACCCTTGCATATTTTCATGTAGTCACTCAAAAAATTTCCACTAGTGTATAAAACCTTGTTTTTTCTCTAACACTAGAAAATATGAGATTTTTGTAGCTACTCTTCCATGCAATCTGATCTTTTGTAACCAGATTCTTGATTGATTTTGATTGATTTCTTGTTGTTCCACAAATTTTTGATCCATCACTGAGAAAGAAAGTCATGAAATACAACTAGAAAGTTCTTCCCACCAATTCAATTGTCTATGAATACACATCCATGTTCCAAAAAGAATTTGAAGATGAAGCTCTCTCAATAGCTTCAATGGACAAAATTATGGATATTCAGCTAACTCTAGATAATTTGAAATTTTTTAGGCACAAGAAAGTGTGCAACACTATCAAGGGCTCAATCACATGAGTTCTTGCTATCTCCAGACATACCACAGGTCCCAATGATAAAGAAGCTCAAGAAATCCTAAAGAAATATGAAGACTTATTGGAGAAGGATGGTGGAGAAAGTTGAAGGTGCATCTTGATTTTCACTTAGTTTATTTCTCAATATTTTTATCATGCTTTATGTAAATAATCTTGAAATTTTTACATGTCATTTTGCAAAATGTAATTACATGTAAAAATGGAGATGTTCTCCTATATTCATGGACATCACCTTTGAATAAGTCAATAGTTAGTTAGTTTTTTCCTAGATTAGCTCTCTTCTCTTGTCTATAAATATGAGAAGGTTCTATTGTATTATGAACCTTTTATCTTATGCAATGAAGTGTTGCTCATTTGTGAAGCAATACTGAAACTTTGAGTTCATTGTTGTGAAACTATTTTTCAATCAATAAAGAAGGCTAAATTGCATACCAAACTTTATGTTGGATCAATTTCAACAAATTTGAATGTTCTTATGTCATTTATATGAGTTTATCTTACTATTAGATTGAATGGTAGTATTATATTAATTGAGATTGGAGGGATTTTGAGTTGATTTGTGTAGACTTTGTGCTACACCCTTTTTCTTGGAATTACAAAATTACTGAAAATATTGGTGAATGATCTATAAGACTTTTTGCTTATAATTTTTCATGTTTCTCATGGATCTATTTATGAATTATATTTAATACTTTGTGCTTCATTTACGTTTATTGGTTATTATATTGTGGAATTTATTAGTGAAGACTACGAAACGATTGTGCTCCTCCACGAGCTTTCTTGTTACTTATCTTTTATCATACTGGTACTCCTAGACTATGCTTTGACAAGTTAGAAGTATTGGAAATTACTTCTTAGGTTTTACTTAAAGTTGTATTGCATCAATAAGCAAAACTGTGAAACATTGTAAACATATTCTCTAAAAAAAGAGAGAATCATGAATATGACATACCCCCCTATGATTAGTGTAATGTATATATTGTAAACTTTAGAATAGTTTACTTTAGTTTTAGTAAGCAGTAAGAAGGGTGCCTCCCCTTTCTGAGAGGAGAGATTTCATCTCACATGATTGTGGCTAAAAATCAAGTTTTATAATCTATAAAGAGATTATAGAATTTTCACCCAGCACACTCTCAAAAATATTCTTCAATATTTTGTTGCAACATTGGCAGGTCTTTCTTATTGTAGAGTATCCAATGAAGATTACTTAATAAGATGTTGCATCAAACTTTCCTAAGTTTTCTTCATCTCTTTTGATATAACTATGTCGCAAAAAAGTGTAGCCTTCACACTTTTCACTTATTTGGGCCTTTTCCCTTGGATTTTGGCTTGATTTTGCTTAGATCTAATGTTGTAATGTGGCCAACACATTCACATTATACCTTGAATGCTTACAAATCAACAAGAACTTAACAAAGTCTTACAAGGGTGTTGTGAAGTGTTGTAACACATTTACTCACTTTTCTAGGACTTTTACACAATAATTCACCTAAATAGCCCCTTTCCAATCCTAAACCTAAAGTGTTGTAAGGTTTTGTAACTAACCCTCGCACTTTCCTAGGCTTGTCATCACTAAAACAACCCTTTATTATGACAGAATGACCCCTTAATGCACTTATAGGCCCGACTTAAGTGTGTTTTAGGAGACAATCCGGTGAATCAACATAAAACACCTTTTAATTCCTGACTACCACTTGAATTTTTCCAAGTGGACTACGTCACCACCTTGGGCGACTTAGTCCCACTTAGCATAAAAATTAAAATTAAATCAAATTCTAGCGAGATTTTGTCTCCAAAACCCTAAGGTCTTCTTGTGATGTGTTATTTTTGGGGAATTAGGGCATCACATGTATATACAAATTTTTCTCCTCATTTTACTCCCCTTGAACATCTCTCTCTCTCCCCAACATCTCTCATCTTCATAAGTAATCAAGCAATCTATCTTCTCAAGCAAGCATCAAGCATTCCAACACTTCAAGCAATAATACATTGGAGTTGTCACTTGCAGATCTTCAGACTTCTTCAAAAAGGGCTTGGTGAGTGATTATACTTGCATTTTATTCAATCATCTTTCCCTTTGCATTCTATTTCATCATTTAGGGTTTGATTACCAACATGGGGTTTGAATAAGGCAAACCCCTATTCTCTAACCCTAACCCTTTTCCCCTCTTTGCATGTGTGCTTTGCAGGTTTGTATGTAGATTAGTCAAAGAGTAAGGTGCTAAAAAGGTGTATGCATTCCATCCACATCATTCCAAGTAAATAAACCCTAAAAGGAGCTTAAAGAAAACTTATAGGTTAGATTATGAAGATTCAGAAACGTGTCTCTGTCAAAAACATAAGTGCAAGTGGGTACCTACAAATTCCAACCTCAATAATACCTAAACATTTAGGTGGACTAAGTCACCATCATTGGCGAATTAGTCCCAATACTAAACCTGAAAAGTGGTTTATATATTTTTGGATACCCATTTTCTAGAAACCTGTTCTGGCAATGTTTCTTAGGAGGAGGATTAAGTCGCCCAACTTGGCGTAAGTGTCCCAGTCAACATTGTCAACCTATTCCAGAAGATTCTAGAACTCCTCTTCATCAAGCTTTAGTTTCCAGGTGCACCATTTATACACTCTTTAGTTTTGTTTCAGTTTGCATGCATTCTAGGTCATCACTAGGTCATTTTACATAGTTTACATTTGCATTAGTTTGCATTTCATATTTAGTTCATTTCAGTACTTTTCAACACTTAGGTTCACACATCACACCTATTCCAAACCCCTACTCACCAAGAATAACTTAGTGTGAAAGAGGCCCATTTCTCAACCTACCTCCTAGGTAAAAAACCCTAGGAGCCTATTGGGGAATCCTCTTTCCCTAGAACAACAAATATTTTTGGTGGTTCAATAACATTTTCTTCCAAAAAAAATCAAATATTTCACAGTAGGTGGTTTACCATACCATAAATCATATGGAGTCTTTGAACTGTTTGATCTTGCTTGACCTCTGTTAAGAATGTAGACTACAGTATGAATTGTGTCTCTCCAATAGACATCTAGAAGATTATCTTCCTTCATCATTGTCCTAGTTTCTTCCCGAACTGTTCTATTTTTTCTTTTTGCAACTTCATTCTACTAAGGAGTTCTAGGGGCTGACAAATAACTCTTTATCCCATAATCTTCACAAAATATTTTAAACTCATCTGAAGTAAAATCACCACCTCTATCAGATCTTAAACATTTTATTTTTAGATTCATTTCATTCTCAACCATAGCCTTAAATGCTTTAAACTTATCTAGAGCTTCTAATTTTTCTTTAAGAAATATAACCCAAGCCATTGTAGAATAATCATTAGTTAATAACATGAAATACCTGTCACGATATGAGATTCTAATTCTAGTAGGTCCATATAGATCTGTATGCACTAACTCCAAGGGACCTATGGTAGAATATTCATTTATCTTGAATCTTGCCTTTTTTTGCTTTTCGATTTGACATTCTTTGCAAACTGCATTGATAGGATTTATAATCTTTGGAAAAATCTCTCACATCTATACAACTTATCCTTACTAGGCTATCAAAATTAATGTGACCCATTCTTCTATGCCATAGCCAAATTTCATTAGTTTGAGACATAAATCACTTTGCAGGTCACTACCTTTGTGTTGATAGACATTACCTCATATCCTCATTCTAGCAGCAACTGAAATACCAAAGCTTCATTTTCTGATTTCACAATCACCATTCGAAAAAAAGGATTATATCCTTTGCTACATATTTTTCCCACACTTACAAGATTAAGCCAAACACCCTTGGCATAAAGAACGTCATTTTTAGTATGCTCAAGCCATCAAAACTAATTGAACCTTTTCCACAGCTCTTAGCAGATGTATCATCACAAAACTTAACAATACCACCATCATGCTTTCCAAGATTAACAAAATTACTCTTATCACTTGTCATATCATCCACTGTCAATGATCCAATAATTATTCTCCTCTCTAGCATGAAAAGTAGTCAACATAGTTCCTTCAATGTTATGACATGTTTCTGAAGCACTTTCCTTCACACATATTTCAATATTAGTAGAATTAGTCCCAACATTTAAATCCATGAATAATCATTCATGACTTCCTTCATCCAGATAATATAATTCTTCATCATCAGATACACCATTTTCCTTTTCAACATAATAACTCTTCTTGACAAATTTACCCTTATGATCCTTTTGTTTGTCATTAGTAACTTTGATTGGACATTTATATGCATAATGACCTATCTTTCCACAATTGAAATATTTGAAAGGTAGCTTACCTCTATATTTTCTAGTACCCTTTTTAAATCTCCTCACAAAGTTTGCTTCCACCTCATCAAGATCATATGGATCCGATCCATCATCCTTTTCCACTTTGTAGACTTTAAAAGCAGTTTCTTTGTTTGTAGTATCTTAACCAAACTCTCTCATTTCAAAAGAAGTTAAAGAACCAAACATCTGATCTCTAGAATAATTATCCAAGTTTTTTGTTTCCTCAATAACAAAAAATTTATGACTATAAGCTTTAGGTAGAGTTCTTAATACATTTTTCACAACTTCACTGTCATTCAACTTTCTACCAAGACCATCGATGACATTGAAAACTTCATCGACTCTAAGCATGTAGGCAGTAATATCTTCATCTTCAAACATTCTTAGGGTTTCAAATTTGGATTTTTAGATCTAAATCTTTACTTGTTTGACCTTGTCATCTCCTTCATAGATTCTTTCCATCTTTTTCCATATATCTTTAGCAGATTTGTAGCTTATAACCTTCACAACTTCTGAATCAATAAGACCACTCAGGATTGCATTCCTTTCTTTGCCATTGTTGTCATATGCCTTGATCTAATCATCAGTTGAAGTTCCATTTGTAGGCATAGTATAACCTCTTTCAACAAATTTCCAGACACCAAATCCAAGGGAGAATAAGAAAGAATCCATACTATCTTTCTAGTATGTAAAATTTGTTCCATCGAACAAAGGAGCTTTGATATCTTTCGTGTGTGCCATATGGATCTACCTCAAGTGGTTAAGCTTCTTCTTGAGAACCACAACTCTTATACCAATTGTTAGATGCATAGTACAATTGAGAGAGGGAGGGTGAATCATTTTTATACTTTTAAAACATTAAAAACCTCATAAACATTCATATTTGCATTAGCTCTTAAACCCTTACCCACCATTAAATCCTTAAAATTCATTAACATAATGTAAACATGTAAATCAATAATGCAAACACATCAAACACATAAGAATACCATATTTACATGGAAAACCCAAGAAGGGAAAAACCACGATGAGGATTAGCTCACTAATATATGAATTACAACACCAAATACTATAAGGCTCATTACCCAAAAAGATAAAGAAAGGCTCATTATCAATGGCTCATTGCCAAAAGCGTCAATATCCAAAAGAAATAAGAAAGAAGAAGGGGTATCTCACTGCCAATCTGAATAGATAACAATGCATCTCTCATATGTTGAATGTATAGATCCATTGAAGCACAAATAACTCATCAAACAAACTAAAATGTAGACACCTTTTTCTCATTGCATTAGGAAGTCATGGGATTAAGGCTCGCACTCAAATCATCACACTTGATCGCATTCACATATTTTGGATCACATACTCTACTCTATTTCCACATAATAATTCTCCTTGCATTTATACCCTCTACGACCTAAAACAATCTCAACTAGGTCGGCCTTAAGGAAACGTATACACCTCTACCATGCAACATCAAATAGATCAGCACCAAACACTTCCACAATATAAAGAAGTGAAGTCAAAACACACTAACACTTAATTGGGACCCAAATATACATTGAAACACCTCTCAATGCTTCCTCAAACAACAATTATCCTTCGCATTTAGTGCTAGCACACTAGGTCAACCAAACCTCTACTAACACTAAAAGGAGACTTCAAACACACCTTTCAATGTCCGAAAAAATCTCACAAACCACACATAAATACTCCACAACATCCATACAACATCTCAAAATATTCCAACATCCTCAGAATATTCTACATAACTATTGCAATCACCTAAAACTCAAGAACACCTTCATTTTGTGCAACTAGACATACTAGCACAAACACCCAACACATCAGAAAACCTTGTGAAACAACTTAACACCTAAAACTTCAATGGAAAGTAGATACAACCATTATAAGCATGTTCCCAAATACACAACACCAGAACCTTCACTGCATAAAAATGTGGAGCATTCTTATTTCTCCCAAACATCTTGTTTCACCAAACATACTATCAAACACATCTTCCACTGCAGAACAATCTAGAACCTAAAACTCTGGATATAACACCTCAAAACACCTTTGATCATCATGTCCAAACTACATGGGAATATCTTCAACCATGAAGAAATGTGGAGAAAAACACTGAATACCACTTTGTCACACTAAACTTTCTTTTATTCAAAATTTCTCAAAAGCACTTGGAAACCAAGTGAACAAATTTCATTAGCAACATTATTAACACCTCTGCAACATTCAACACTTTCCAACTACAACAATCTCCTCAAACGTAAGTCAGATCAACAACTTTTGCAACTATATTGAATTAGGACATCAATGACAACACCAACATGTGTTGACATAAATATCAACTCCAAAGTTCCAACAACTCCAATGCTAGGGGTTGACATTATCGACAACAATAACATTCCAACACTTTCTTCATACAAGGTGTTGACATGAAAGACAACACCCAACCAATTCAAGCTTCCAACATCTCCAAACTTCCAACACATTGTCCATAGGAATAATAGAAATATCATGAAGCTTATGGAAAAGTGAAGTAAGAGTATATAAAATAGAAGGATAAGAAGTAACAAACTATATGAAGGAAAAAATATCACACATAGTGAAATAACACATCCATAGAGGAAACATATATTTGAGGAGTATCAACGATTGAATAATAATAAGTAACAAAGTGTAGAAGCCTATAAATATTTATAACATGTGTACATACATAGAGACTAAGAACAATGGACTATGAGAATCCATGATTAAAAATGGCAATGAAGCACAAAAAAGGGTGAGTAGGTAGATAAAAGATCAAATAATATGAACCCAAACCCTAATAAGCAAAAATTGATACCAAGAGCATAAGGATGTTTTTTTTTAATAGAATCCTATAATCAAACCCAAGGGTGAGTATGGCGGGAAATGATAAGTGATATGAATAAGCCACAAACCCTAAATAAAGATATTTCTATGAAGCACAAATTTGAAATGAGAATTAAAATCTAATTAGACATGGAATTAATATGTAGTAATAATAAAATATAAATATAAAAATACCTAATAAGGGAGAAACCAAAAGAGAAAACTAGGTCATGTAAAGAGAATGGGTTCATCAAAAAGTAAAGAAATAAATATTTTTTTTACTAAAATTAGGTTTTATGAATAAGGAAATCAATTAACCTAGTTTAGATCTAGGAAATGTCATGTAACATAACTTTGAAATATAGACATAACATAAATTAAAAAAATTAGTTGATTTTAGTGGTGGATAAATATTTGGTTATTATTTTTATTATAGCTAGTTTAAATTGTAACTCAAAATCACATCTTTTATACATATTGGAAGTAGAACAATACAAGTTGAACTAGGTTTCTCTTAGAATTTGGAAGATAAATCTCTCATTCTATAGTTTTGATCTCAATTTTCATGGATATGACCTTCCACATGGATTTGAACTAGGTATCTATGAACTAATAAAACTTATTTCAACCCAAATTCTAATGTATGTTGGTACATGACGACTAAGAGTATTGGAAATACCTTAGGGGAGTTTTTGAATTGTAAAGATTCACATTCTCCTCAATATATCCCCTTGAAATATTGAATTTGTGACCTTGTTCAAGTGTTGGAAGATATCAAGAAAGGGCATAATGTCTTAGATGTGAATTCTAATGCAAGTAATGATTATTTTTAGAGTCCCAAATTTAAATGTTCTTATGAATGCTCCTTGTAATTTCTTAAGATGTTTTTGAATTATATAAAATGTGAATTGATTCTCAAATGAATGTCTTTAAATTCTAAAATATGGCAATAAATTACACAAATATTTACTAGGATAACTCATAATGGCTAGTAAAATAGGTGGGAGTTGATTTTTTTTTTAATTTTAATGGTTGATTCCATACGATACACAGTTAAACTCACATGCCACATGATTTATTTCAAACTAAGAGTTTGAATATCAAGGTAGGAAATAAATGTTTAAGATGGATGCAATAATAGGATTAATAAATTACTATAAATGGAAAATGCATAGGAGTGCATAAAATAGGAATGTGATAAGGTCAAATTTGTGGAGGTTGTTGAACAAATCGGATACTAAGAGGGGGTGAATCAGTATCCACTAAAACTTATTGAAAAATCACCTTTAATTACTTTGCAACATAAAATAGATAATAGCAATAACAAAACATGAAATTCCACAACATAAGAACACCAGATTTTATGTGTAAAGCCCAATGAGGGAAAAACCACGATGAGGATTAACTCACAATATATAAAGTTGTATCAATACCGAGTACAAGGAGGCTCACTGCCATATACAAAAAGCTCACTGCTTACAAGGACATATTGTCCAAACATGGAGGCTCACTACCTACAGAAATAAGTAAACAAAAATGGCTAACCATCAAGATTGAACTAAGAATATACACCACATGTGTTGATTCAGTTTTGTGATGCTTAGAGTATTCACTCGCATGATAATGGACTAGCGCTTAAACTCTTATTCACATACTTCACTTACCACACCTTTTTGCCTTTTCTTTACACCCTCTTGTTCTTATTCATCTTCAAACCATCTTTCATATATACCTGATATATCCACAATTCATATTTCCAAAATGAGGGCTTGTCAGCTTCATAAAGCTTTTCTGAAATTCACCCATGTCATGCAACATCATGTCGGTTGGGACCAAAGTTAGGTCTCACATATAATCTGCAAATTATGTATAGTACTAAACTGAATATTAGGTTAGCCATGATTAACCTAATACTGAATGCAATCATAAAATCCAATGCCAACACACAATCTAATCATATGAACAACTGAGAATACATACATACATGCTTCCAAAAATCATAAGCCTTTTCCCCAAAACCTTAGATCACATTGATTACCAAAGAGAATATGTGGACCAAAATACCAGAGAAAATATCGGATGAGATAAGCTTGCTCTACACATCGGTACAAGGTACCAAACCAACATGGTGACATCAATGAAAATATAAGACATACTTCCAAAAATCTCCCCCTTTGGCGTTGATGGAAACATGTGAAAAAAGTCCAATTCAAAACTTCTCCTTCAGTCTCAAAAAAAATCTCCAAATCTCTCCCCCTTTGACATCAATGGAAAAGGGTGCTCCCCAAAAAATGTAAACATGGTGACATCCAGTGTTCAAAGATTCAAAATTTTAAAAACTTCAAAAACTTTCAAGCATCCAATCCTCCAAAGTTCTTTCAAACCAGAATAACACTTTTCACCTAGAATACCTTTTTGTACCTTTCTTTGATAATAGGATGTAATTTATTCCATTCAAATACTGCAGAGTCCATTCTTGTACACATACTTTCCGATAGAGCCAATAGTGTGAAAGAGGATGACCAATTTGTGGATGAACATTGTTTTTCACAGTCTTCTGCATTAGAGAGTATTCCAAAAAGATGGTCTAACTAGACCTAAAAAATTTCCTTAAGAAGCTAGTAGGTCTTCACTACATCATTCCTTTTTCTCTACATAATGATCATTTCAGCTTTTAGTTCACCAACTCTCCACCTTTGCTTTCCCTCTTTGTCTTCAAAAATATCAAACTTCTTTCCAATGTTGTTCACCTCGGATTCAATTGCTTCAATTCTGCTTCTGAAATTATCTACTGCAGTAGGCCACCAGAGACAATACTTGTATATGTCTAACATTTCTTTTATGCACTTCTTTGTCTCCATGATTAGTCCAGATAGCCTTTTCTTTGCTTTAGAACATCTCTTTTCAACCAAAGCTTCCAACTTGTGTCCTTTCAGACCTTCAAACAATATTCTTTCTTCAACTATCTCAACTAAATGTTTAGGTAAGGAATCAGAAATGATAGATACATCAATACCTTTTCCAAGTAGATATTCAACTAAAGCATCATCAATTTTAAGTTTGTCAACAGGTGAGGCCGTACTCCACAAATCACCAATTTTCTTATTTTCCCTTTTATTAACATAGTATGGATGTCATCTGGATTGAAAGATTCTAATCTAGCTAGAGTTTCTTCTTCTACGTCCTTCTCTTCAAGAATAACAATGATATTTTTAGAGAGAGCTTTTCTTTTCTTCAATTTCAAAGGGGAATCACTAGTGACTACTTTCAATTCTTTTGTTTCGAAGGAAGAACCTTCCTCAAATCAACTCAGCATAACTTTACCAGAGTTCATTACATTCTACAAGGATAAGAAAAGGTTTTTACATGCGCTTACTTTATCCTTGAAACTTTCCAAGTGTCTGCATATCTATCTTGCAACGGGAATCTCAGATTCCCACCCAACGTCTTTCTTTCGTGGTAGTGATTTCAGAAAATAGAGTACCAGGGATGTAAGCAAGGATCCAAAATGAAATGGGTATCCTTCTCCCAATAACATTTGTATGTTCTCGGTGAGATTTTCAAGAATTAACTTTCATAAATCAAATAGATTGTTTTCTTTTACCATTTTATGTGCCAAATACATAGCAATAGCCTAAGTAGAGCTTTCTCAATTTCTGAAATAAATTTTATAAGAAATGCCATATGTAACATACCTAACCGGAGAATTGGCAATAGTGTCAATAAGCAGTGCCCAGGGATCTTTTTAACTCCCAGCATTTCCTCTACTTCCTTGTATTTTATAGTCTTCCGTCTAGGAAGTTCTCTGATGCCACACAAACTGGCAACCGCTTCGATTGCTTCCTTCGTAATAGGATAGGGTTTGTCCAATACAATGCTACCATCCTTGATTTTCTTAGAAGGAACAAAATAAATTCTCTATCAAAAAACCAAGGGAATTCTCCCCATAAATCCAAACCTAGGGTTTGTAAGTTCCGTAAATTGCTCGGTTCCAACCCTAATTCCATCTTCATAATTTTTCGATGATCGAATTCATCTGGTTTGACTCCTCTTAACTTCAAAGGGATATTCCCACTCGATCCTTTGTTATAAATTTCCATTATAGCTCTTAAAAATTCAGCAAGAAATTCTTGTATTACCTTCATCTGTAACTCCGAGAGAGGGAAACTTTTGTCACTTGCTTTCAAATGTTCACAATGTTCTCTCAAAGGGTTTTAGATCACTTTAGAAATAATTCAAGAGAGTTCCAAGTCGCTCTATAAATTCTTCAAATGTATTGATGATCAAAATTATTTGTGAAATTTCTTTTATACTCCATCATTTTTCCTTTACTTATATTAATTGCAAAAAGTTGACAAACTTCTCTTCCACTTACACTGAGAAACCCTAATTTACTTCGCAAAAGAATGTGCTCACTCTTTCTCTTCCAGTTTCTTTTGCAACACTTCTATCTTTTTATTCCTTATAACATATCCACGTGCCAACACCTGACACACTATACTTTCAGGGGTTTAATTGATTTTATGAAAAAGCTCCCCCTAAGACTGAGCTAGGTCTAATTTCCAGAGGATTCATCTGCACTAGATGAGCGTACAGATGCATCAATAGTCTCTGATTCTTCTTTCTTTTTCCATATCTTGTTTATTTCCTGCTTAACTTCTTCCTTATCAATATTTTCCACCGGTTTATTATCTTCCACTTGAGCAAATTGCTTTTCCTTTCTATTTTTGCACACCTTTGAGATATGTCTTTGTTTCTTGCAATAGTAACAAACAATATTTCTCTGACTTGTTTGATTTCCATTAATCCATGTTCTGCATTGATTCGCTTTATGTCCAAACATGTTATAGGTATAACAATAACCATTAAATGATTGATTTATCCTTTTTCTATTGAACCTATTCAACATCATATTTACCGAAGATCTACACTCGGTACCCTATCTTTTTGCATGTATAACATTATTTGGAGAAGGAACCAGAAAACTAATTCAACCTACTCCTACACTTAGTTGCCTTATGACCAAATTTATTACATGAAAAACAAACACCATTGAATGATGAGTACCTTTGTGCATTTGGTTGTTTGATAGGTGATCTCCTTCCAGAGTTTCTTTTCTGCTTTCCTTTATCTTCAGTCTTTTGATTGATTACTGGATTTGAGTTTTGCATTTTTTCATCAGCTTCATTACCTAATCCACTTTTGTCTTTAGAAGGTTTTTGTCTTGCTATTAATTCATCAAGCTTGGTGGAGCTTGTCTTGAAGTCCTCTTCACAGAGTTTTTCTTTCTCAAATTATGTTTTTAGATTCATCACTTCCTATTCAAGTCTAGAGCAAACATCAACTTTGCTTTGTATTATTGTTTTCAAGCATTCTTCAACTTTCTTATTTTCATCTATCTTCAAATTTAGTCTTGTATTCTCATAATTTTCTTGTTTCAATTCCTCGCTCACTTCTCTGTATCTTTCATTGAATTTATTTAGCTATTCTTTCAATTTTTGGATGCATTCATTTGCTTCATCTATATTTTCCTTCAGGTCTTTGTTTTCAATTTCGGCCTTTTCAAGATCTTCAAGGGCAATCTAGAGCTCTTCTTTATCCATTTGTTCAATCTGCATGATCTCCTCAAGCTGCTAGACTTCTCCAGAGGCACCAAAGCTCTGATACCAATTGTTGAATAAACTAGATACTAAGAGGGGGCGGTGAATCAGTATCCACTAAAGCTTATTGAACAATCACCTTAATGACTTTGTAGCATAAAACCGATAAGAGAAATAACAAAACATGAACTTCCACAACACAAGAACACCAGAGTTTACATGGAAAACCCAATGAGGGAAAAAACACGGTGAGGATTAACTCACAATATATAAAGTTGTATCAATACCGATTACAAGGAGGCTCACTACTAGATACAAAAATCTAACTGCTTACAAGGACTTATTGTCTAAACATGGAGGCTCACTGCCTACAGAAATAACTAAACATAAATGGCTAACTGCCAGGATTGAACTGAGAAGATACACCACATGTGGTGATTCAATTCCATGATGCTTAGAGTATTTTCTCACATGACAATGAACCAATGCTTAAACTCCTATTTGCATACTTCGCTTACCACACCTTTTCACCTTTTATTTACACCCTCTTGTTCGTATTCATCTTCAAACCATCTTGCGCATATACCTGATATATCTGCAATTCATATTTCCAAAATGATAGCTTGTCGGCTTCATAAAGTTTTTCTGAAATTCACCTATGTCATGCAACATCATGTTGGTTGGGACCAAAGCTAGGTCTCACATATAATCTTTAAATTATGTATAGTACTAAACTGAATATTAGGTCGGCCATGATTAACCTAATACTAAATGCAATCACAAAAGCCAATGACAATGCATAGTCCAATCATATGAACAACTGAGAATACATACATACATGCTTCCAACAATCATAAGCCTTTTTCCCAAAACCTTAGATCATACTGATTGCCAAAGAGAATATGCAGACCAAAATACCGGAGCAAATACTGGATGAGATAAGCTTGCTCTGCACACCGGTACAAAGTACCAGACCAACATGGTGACATCAATGACAATATAAGACATACTTCCAATAGAGATATGTGTAAAAAAGAATGGATAAAAAGTAAGAAATGAGTCCAAGTTTTCTTACTGACACGTCATTTTTCAATATGCAATTATATTAAGATTATTACATCAAACTGGATCCAAAACTATATGGGAATTAGCACAAGTATGCAGGTTTCACCATTACACATATCAAGACATGTAACTAAATTTCTAGTGAAAGTGAAGCTTAGAAGATTTCAAACTATATATGTTAGAGTAATCATTTATTAGCTAATAATTAATTAATCTTTAATTGATTATTAGGCTAAATTCATTTTATTCACTTAAGGTAAACTTAGGAGTGATTTTTTATTTTTATTATAGTGAGCTATTATTAGATCATTGTCTCTCATCACATAGGATGATGACACTTATCATGATTTAATCCCTTTATCATCAAGGGTTTTCTCCTATAAGCACTCTACTTCATTGTATTATTTCATTTCATAAGTACTTTCTTTATGAGGAAATAACAAATCATTTGTTGTTTGATCTTTCAAACTTTGTGTGTATTTTTAATGATGATTTTTTTTTGTTTTATGGCGATTTAAAATATACAGCATAGGTATATTACAAAAATATTCTATAGGTATATTATAGGAATATTCTTGAGAATATTCCTTTGCAGCATGCGCTGCCAATCCTCCACCTCTGTGTGACCACTTCTATTTTGCATCTCACCTTGCAGGAGTCCATCGCTCCAACCATTGACTTGCCCTAAACTGCCAACCCATGGTCATACCAGTGAACATGAGCCTCAATTTAGCCCCCTATGCCTAGTAGAGTTTGCTCATGTGACTAGGAGCTTCTCCTTTTTAGCCCGTAGGTTGGCCTACAAGGAAAATTGAGAAACTTTCATGGAATCGGGTATAAATTTTGCCTCACTTATCCAGTTTTTGCAAATTAAATACCATTAGAAATATAGTTTTGAGCCTGTTCCAATGGTACAACTATTTTTCCACATTTTTCTCTAGGAATTTTCTACACACCGTTGAAGTCAAATCTTTATTTTTGCACTCTTGGGATAATAACTTGGGCATATGAACATTTTTTGTGAATGAATATGCATTGGAAAGATATTTTAGCACTACTCAAATTGCGATGGGGGATTATACACATATTTCAGTTTTTTGCTTAGGAATTGTTCTTGAGGGTGGTTTTCTTCAAGATGTTCTTATTATTTATTATACCTCCACCAACCTTCTTTTAGTGTATCGAATTTTCCAATTCAGCATCGTTAGGATAGTCAAATTTACCTACATGATGTAGTTATTTGTGAACTTCATGATCTTAATATTATTGTGGCTATCGAGAGTGTTGATTCTTCCTCTTATTTATACTAATTTTATGGTTTTGAGAGTTCAACTAGTTAAGGTTCATCCTTCATATCACATGTAGACACTATGAGTAAGCTTTGGCAGGATTTTTTTGGTCATGTCAATTACAGATATCTCCAATAGATAAGCACATAGGCATTGGTGTTAATTCTCCCTAAGATTTCTTGTACTAATGTTGTTTATCGAGGTTGTTCTCTTGGAAAATATCTCCAGGATTATTTTCCTATGGGTAGAGCCATGTTTGCTAAGGCACCCTTAGATTTGGTACATAGTAACCTCATGTCATTTATGACTACTTCCTTTTTAGGGGAAACATATGTGCTCACATCTATTGATGACTTCTCCATGCGTACATGGGTGTACTTTCTTAAGTACAAGAGTGGCGTCTTTGATTCTTAAAGATCTTTAAGGAATTTTTAGATAAGAAATTTGGTCTTTCTATTAGGAAGATATGCATAGACAATCAAGACTATGTAAATTAGGATTTGGGACTTTTTTACTAAGAATGATCTATATCATCAGCTTACAGTTCCATACACCCCTTAATAGAATGGTGTTGTTGAGTGAAAGAACAAAACTTTATGAGAGATGGCCAACTATATGATTTAGTCACAATCTATATGGATTCTTCTTTTTGGGTTGAAGTAGTTAATTGTGCCAATTATATTTAGAAATGTATGCCTCACAAGGCATTGCAACATATGACTCCTAAGGACACTTGGTCCCATGTTAATCTCAATGTATCTTAATTTAGAGTCTTTAGAAGTGAGGCTTGGGAATTCATTCCTAAATCTCAACAGAAAAATATGGAGAGGAAAATAAAACCACTCATGTGTGTTGCCTACTGTGGGATGTTAAAGCATAGAGATTGTTTGATCCTGATTCTAGAGATGGATTGTTTAGGTGGAATGTCAAAATTTGATGAGCCCTTTCCTTAGATGGATTCTTCATCACCAACTTCTCCATCACTACCTACTACTCTCTCTTCATATCTTGAGGATTTATTATCTCTTAAGGATGAGTATGATGCTCCAAATACCCCTCCACCTCTAGATATCCAACCCTTACCTAAGTGGAATTGAAATACTATTGATGTAGTTGGATCTTTGGTAGGTGATCCTTTAGACTCTCATTGAGCTCATTCATACACATCGAGTGCGTCTTTTGAGTCTTACCATTTTGGATGATCCTAAAAAAAAATTAGAGGAGGAAGGTATTCCTAAGTGGATAGTGCTATGGAAAATGATTATTCTTCACTAATGAAGAATAATACTTGGAATTTATTTCCTCTTCCTAAGGGAAGAAATTTGGTTCAATGAAAGTGGGTCTACCATACCAAATATGTTACATATGGTTCTATTGATAAATTTAAGGCTTTCCTTGTTGCAAAGGGGTTCTTTTAGGCTGAAGGTATTGACTATTTTGAGACATTTCCCCTATTTCCAAGGTGAATTCTATTCACCCTATAATTTCACTTACAATTTCATAGGGATGAATAGTATACCAGATGGATGTGAAGAATGCTTTCCTTCATGGTGATCTTCATGAGGAAATTTATATGGATAAGCCACATAGTTTTCGTCAAGACTCTTCACTAGTTTGCAGGCTTTATCATTCATTATATGGTCTCAAATAGACCCCTCAGTCTTGGTATGAGAAGATGGACACTTTTCTACTTTATTCTAGCTTCACATGATGGCATTCCAATCCCACATTGTGCATCCAGTGATAGGAGGGTGATATTTTGATCCTTGTGCTATATGTGGATGAGTTGATCCTTATAGGTGGTTCATCGTCCATGATCCAGAGTGTTCAACAAGCTTTGATGGAATGGTTTGAGATGAAAAATATCAGTCTTTTGCACTAATTTATTAGTCTATAGGTTATTCAATATTTGGATGGGATTTCCATATTTCAACAAAAGTATGCTCTTTACATGCTTCAAAGATTTGACATGTTTGATTGTAAGCCTTCCCCCACACCATTTCAATCAGGTATTATATTTTCTTCCACTTGTACTGCTCCTTCAGTAGATGCTACATTATAAAGGCAGCTGGTTGGAAGTATTTTGTAATTGACACATTCACATCTTGATATTTATTTTTTAGTTGGTCTTCTCTCCTGGTTCTCACATGATCCATATGAGAGTCATTTGCAAGCTTCTAGATGTATTTTGAGATATATTCAAGGAACCTCACACTATAGTACTCACTATAGATCAAGAGATTCTTAGATAGTTGGCTTTAATAGCTCATATTGGGCTAGTTATTTCAATGATAAGAAGTCCACCTCTAGCTTTATTTTTTGCCTTGGTTTTGGCCCCATTACATGGTCTTACAAGAAGAAATATGCTATTGTATTATATATATATATATATTATATGTATGTGTGTATATGTAGGTATGTCTATATACATGTATCTATATATAAATATATATATACATACATATACACAGATAAATATATATACATATACATATATATACACATATACATATACATATATGTGTCGTCATAAATTTTCGCCCTTGATAATTTCACTTTATGCTTTGTCCCCCTTAATTTACTAAACCTAACTGAGCACCTAGTTTACTAAATTATACATTATGGGGCCCATTTGTACCATTTTTCAAGAAATTGCAAGCATTGAATAAATGCATCCAATTTATATTTTAACCCCAACACTTAATGTCCTAGAAAATAGGGTCAAGACCCATTCGCCCTAGAGCGTATAGGTCCCCCTTATTTTCTAGGGATCAATTTTGGTTATGTCGATGTCAATATTTCAACATTCAAAATTCAAAATTCAAATTACAAATGTCGGCTTTTGGGATTTAATTTGCGAGAAATCGAATAAATGAATATAAATTCCTAGTTATTGCATCATTTGAAATCTATCTAAGAAATCATTGAAGATACTATTGTCAAGAGAAATATTAAGAGAATCAAGAGCAACATTTCAGAGCTTTATTGTAGCAATCCAAGATCCTAAAATCATGTCAAATCTTATGTGAGTTCATTTGTAGTTATGTTATCATTGTTTGTGAAGGCTAACCCTTGTTGTATGTCTCCAAGCAATTCAAGCAATCAAGCACGCAAGATCCAAGACCTTCAAGTGATGTGCATGAATTCAATCCTTCAAGGAAGCCATTGAAGGATGGTGAGTTGTAGAATTTTGTTGATTCATCATTCCTTCCTATCATTTATCCATTTTATCATTAACATCGCCATTGTGGAAGTGGAAACACTAACTCGAGGTTTAACCAAGGCAAGCCCCTAAATGACACAAACATTTACTTCTCTTTGAATGTGCAAATTTCAAGCTTGGAAATGATTGAAGGAAGTTTGAAGACAAGCTGATCATTGTTGCAATTGAATCCTTACACCTTGTCAACTCGTGGAAACTCACCTATAAAATTATTCAACAGTGATCCAACAACTTTACAAGTGGAAATGGGAGTCTCAAATCTGCTATCAGAGGATCGCAAAAATAGAGAAGGATACCCCTACAAGGATTCATATGTCATTGGGTGACTCTCTCCTCCTATTCAGTCCAACATCAACATTTTTGGGTAGGTACATGTAGTCCTATGTACTTCCAATATCTACCTACAATTCACTATTTTAGTTAACTAGTTGTCAAGATCTTGTATTTTTCATATTAGGGTACATAGTCGAATTAGGTTAATCATAGCAATCAATTCCAAATCATTTCAAGACCCTAAAAGATGCAAATTTAGGTGTGATTGGTTCACCTTCATGGTTGAAATTCAATATACACACCTTGTTGATCTTCATCTTAATGAAACCCTAGAAAAAGGCCTTGAATATTATTGTTCTAAACATTTCAACATAAGGATCACCTTTTTCTATGTTTCATTTTGGTGAACCTAACATGAATCAAACACACAACCCTCTGATATAAACACAATATATTATTGAATCATCAAAAAAATCTAATTTCACAACTTCTAGCAAGGAGGAAAACATAAATTATACATCCACTTATGATGACATTGATTATAAAAAACCACCTTCTTTGAAAGAAATGGAAGTCATATATGGAAGAAATGGAAGTCATATATGGAAGAGTTTATGAGATTTTACAACAAATTGGATATAATGGAAAAGGATGTGGTATAACAGAACAAGGTATCTATGTCCCTATAGAGTCAAACACACAGGAAACAACAAGAGGACTTGGCTATTGTCCTTCACAAATAATGAAAACATCAAAAAGACCTTCACTTAATCATGATAAATAATATTACTTGTTGCTCTTTGGAATGTGGTAGTTGTAGTATCACACAATACTCACCACCATACATGGGGGTATAAACTTGGATTTATGCAATTATCTTTTATCTTACAAGGAGAAACATATCATCATCCATCTTTGCTCATCTTTGTCCCTACACTTGGGGGCAAGGGGTTAGGTAGCCTTGTGTTAGGTGCATTCCCTCTAGCAAGGGATCCCTTTGTATCTACTTAAAACATTACTGTAGAAAGTACACTAACATTTTAAGGGGGCATATAGTCCCCTATTTATTGTTTGCACAAGAAATGGTCCCTTCTTAGCGATGATAGCATACATCTCCTAGGAAGTGTGACATTGGAAATGAAAGTTTGGCCTTCTTGATCTATGCTAGTGTCTCCTTTGTGGTGATATTGGGCTTGATGTCCTCTAAGCTTGTAACCTTTCTTGGAAAATGGCATTCCCCTTGGTGGTAATGCTATGGCTAGTATTCCCTAAGGTGTGAGTCTTCTATTCCATGACTAGTCCTCTCTTGGTGGTGATGTCATGTGTGATATTCCCTAAGGTGTGACCTTTCATGTATTGAGAGAAGCCCCTTTGTTTCTTTTTATAAACCACCTTTTGCGATGATGTTGTTATAACACCCCTTGAGGTTTTGACCTTATCTTTTCATCATTTATGTGCATCCTTAGGTGAGTTTGTGCACCTCCTTAGGTGAGTTTGGCATTTTTTATTCACTTTGTTCACAGGCATTGAACTTGGTGGCACCTTATCAAAGTCATCAAGGAGTATTAATTTTTGGTATGGTTGACATGGGTGCACAACTAGTGAATAGCAAACTTCATTAGACCTAGTGTGTTCCTCATTTTTATACCTTGTCTTTGGGGGCTCACTTAGTGAATATCAAACTTCAATAGCTCATGGTGCCTTCCAATTTATGATTCACTTAGCAAATATCAAAATTTTCTATAGTGTGTCATGAACACCTTAACATGGCCACTGAACATAACACACCTTGCTTGTCAGTGGAGCTATGTATTTCATGAGTTTTTAGAATAACACACCTCTCTATCCTTGTGAAACTCATCATATTACATGAACACCTAGCATAACACAACTTTCTAGCTAGTAGATCCATGTACAACTCATGAGTGATGTGGCATAACACAAATTTCTAGTACTCATGGGAGTATTCCTTTATTCAATAGATGACATTTGATATTTGAAATAATTTAAGACTGAAGTCTCTTTACCTTACCGAATCAAATCCTTTTAGTACTAACCTTGTGTTTTGTAGTGTGTCTTTTATGTGTTTTCATCATGTATGCTTCATGTTTTTGACATGTATGTTTGTGTATGTTGTCTTGTTGCATATCATACATGTATGTTCCTTTGTGCTTATGTTGGTTTTCCATGGGATCTCGGATCCTAGGGGTGTGTGCACTCTCCCCTATATCCTTAGTCATCCTATCTCTTCAACATTTGGAAAATCAAACCCCTCTTGACATAGATTTTCTACTTTAGTGTGAGTCTGGGTGTAATTTCATACTCTCAATAAAGTGGGGGCTAAATGTACCAGATCATAAATTGTCACCCTTGACAATTTCACTTTATGTTTTGTCCCCCTTAATTTATTGGACCTAATTAAGCACCTAATTTATTAAATTATGCATTATGGGGCCCATTTATACCATTTTCCAAGAAATTGCAAGCATTGAATAAATGCATCCAATTAATATTTTTCCCTTGATGCTTAATGCATTGGAAAATAGGGTCAAGACCCATTTGCCCTAGGGCATATAGGTCCCCCTATTTTGTTGGGGACTAATTTTGGATATGTTAGTGTTGCCATTTCAACATTCAAAATTCAAATTGAAAATATCATCTTTGGGGATTTAATTTGTGGGAAATTGAATAAATGCCTATAAATACCTAGTTATTGCATCATTTGAAATCTATCTAAGAAATCATTGAAGAAATTATTGTCAAGCGCACTATTAAGAGAGTTAAGAGTAGCATTTTAGAACTTTATTGCAGCAACACAAGATCCTAAAATCATGTCAAATCTTATGTGATTTCATATGTGTTTATGTTATCATTGTTTGTGAAGGCTAACCCTTGTTGTAGGTCTCCAAGAAATTCAAGCAATCAAGCAAGCAAGATCCAAGACCTTGAAGTAATGTGCATGACTTCAATCCTTCAAGGAAGCCATTAAAGGGTGGTGAATTGCAACACTCTGTTGATTCATCATTCCTTCCTATCATTTATCCATATTATCATTGACATTGCCATTGTGAAAGTGGAAACACTAACACGGGGTTTGACCAAGGCAAGCCCTTAAATGACACAAACCTTTCCTTCTATTTGAATGTGCAAGTTTCACGCTTGGAAATAATTGAAGGAAGTTTTAAGACAAGTTTTTCATTGTTGTAATTGAAGCCCTACACCTTCTCAACTCACAAAAACTCACCTACAAAATTATCTGATAGTGGTCCGACAACTTTGCAAGCGAAAATGGTCCGTCTCAAATTTGCCATCAGAGGACCAAAAATAGAGTAGGACACCCCTACAAGGACTCATACTCCCTTTGGTGACTCTTTCCTCTTATTCAGACTAGCATCAACCTTTTTGGGCAGGTACATAGTCCTCTACACTTCCTATATCTGCCTACAATTCACTGTTTCAGATTACCAATTGTTGGGATCTTGCATTTTTCATATTGGGGCACATAGTCTAATTAGGTTAATCATAGCCAACCAATTCCAGTTAATTCCAAAACCCTAAAATATGAAAATCTAGGTATGATTGACTCACCTTCATGGTTGAAAGTCAATCTATGCACCTTGTTGATCTCCATCTTAATGAAACCCTAGAAAAAGGCCTTGAGTCCTATTGTTCTAAGGATTTAAACATAAGGAACGCCTTTTTCTATGTTTCAATATATATACATACATATATATGCATATACATATACACACACACATGCATATACATACATACATATATAGATATACATACATACATAAATACATGCATTTAATCATGCACACAACTTTTCCTTCAATAATCACAATGTCTCAAGTTTGGGTTGTAGGTAAAAAGTTTGATAGAGATTGGTTTTGAGTTGGATCTATTTATTTACAAAATAATGTAAGAGGATCAAAGATGAATTTGTATCAATAGATTGCAAGTTGCATCTTGCAACTCTTGCAAAGAGAAATTTTAAACAGTTTTACAAAGAAGGCCAATGGGTCTTTGATATATGCCCATGTGAGGCTTAGGGTTGGTAGTGCATTTGTAGTTTGTATAAAATTTATGCAATGCACATATGTAATCTAAAGTCTAAAGTTTATTTCTAATAGATTATGTGGGGTGCAATGATTATGGTAAAATTTTTAGTTTACAACTATTATAAATTAGAAATATTTTATAGAGACCCACAATTAGAAGGCTTTATAGGGAACATGTTTCAAAATATAAATAATAATTTCTCCTTTTTTGTAATGTGTAAGGTACAATTTTAGTCTACTATTAAAAAGATGCCTATGACCAATTTTATACCATTGACTTGAAATTATTAGCTTCTTATCAAATCCAACCTTCTTAAAGACCATCTAGGCACTTGAATACCTTGACATTATGTCTTTTGACATAAATTGTCCAACTTTAAGACAAACTTAGAATCTTAACTAAATATTGAAAAGCTTACAAACAAGACACAATGTGAAGACTATTGATATGCCCACACAAACCAATAGATTTTAATCATTATCAGTGACCCTCCAATAGTCATATCAATTTCACCACATTTATTTAATGAATTCTAGTACTTTAACTAATTAATTCATTACATTTTTTAAAAGTTAGAGTTCAATCCGAATTGTAAGTATACATATCCTCAAAACTAATGAACACCCCAAGATAACAATGAAAATTTTAAATAGAATTTGTGTCATGCACTGATACCAGGCCATTCCCCCTAATATTCTACTAGCAAGCTGTATACAAAAGTAGCCATAGAGATAAAATGAAGTTTTCTTCCTCATATGAAAGATTTCATTTCCCAAGGGCTTTTAGAGGCTTAGTTTATCCCAAGCCATAATAATTTTAGAGGCTTATCTATTAAACATTCCTTCTTTTATCATCAAGCAAATTAATCTTATATTTTTGCATTTCCTTATAGAAAAATATATACTTATATGAAAAATCTATTTAGTGCCAACTCCTCTTAAAATTTTAAATATGTTAAATATAATTACATATATGTCATTGAGTTAACCCAAACAAATCCTAGTTAGTGAGTCAGGTTATCAATTCGTAGATAGATGGCCTAATAGGCTATCAAACTATTCAAACAACATAGCCCTGTAATAAACAAAACTACTATTCCTAGAAATGAAAAGTAGTCATAAACCCTAAGAATTAGACAAACAAATGAAGAGGATGTAGACCCTAACAATAACCCCATTTTCAAACAATAAACCTTTGAAATCCCATTTGCAATTTGCATGAAAGTAATGAACTTGACAATATTATTGACCAATAATAAACCTTTGAAATCCAATTTGCATAACAAATTCAAAGAAGTGTAAACTTGAGTTAATAACTTAAGTGGTAAGTCATAGTGATGTCCCAACAAAATATTTTAATTCTCATTAATATTTAATGTGTTTATGAACATAAAATTTGGTACCATTTATAAACACCTTCAAAAAACACTTGTTATTCCTTTTTGCACAAAGTTAAAGAACCAAAAGCCCTCATGCATTCATTTTCAAGGTACAAAATGTTGAATCAAAGTATACATCAAAAAAACCATAAATTTTTTTTTAAAAAAGCACCCACAAAACAATAAAACCTTCAAGTTATGAAATAAAAAGCAAAGGAAAACAAATAATTGCAAAACCATAAATAAAAGAAGCACTCACAATAGATGGTCCTATGGTTCGTTGCCTTAGTGAGGTAATAGAACCTCACCTAGGTTGAAAACTACTTAGTGAAGACTTGCTAAACCAAGCAATGGTAGGATATAACAACTCGTAATGTGAAACCTACAAAAATGTTAGTGGAAGATGTTGGAAAAAAATTTAGTGCTCATTTTGTTATTTGTTGAATTTTTTTTTTCTTCAGATTACAAGAATTGGGTAGCCCCCTATAAATTTTAGTGCACCTAGTAAATCTTTTTCACGTGATTAGTGATGCTGACATGACACACCCTTTGGTACCACAGGGACGAGGGAGACTGGACCTCGTGACCTCTTTCCTGCAATAGGATGCTTTAGCCAATCGAGCTAGGGCCCCACCCATATTTGTTGAGTTATTTTAACAACTCACTAATTCAAAAATTTGATAGAACTACAAGGAGAAATTTTAGAAATACTCCCTCTATAAATATATTATCTCAAATAATTTGAAGATTGAAGAAAATAGAATAAGTTTTATGTGTTGTATATGATTTTTATGCCGAAGGCGTGTCCCTATATGAACTTTCCAAGTTCATTTTCTCCTTCAATAGTTGAAACGTAACAAGAGGCCATGGTTGATAGTTGAACAAATCTTAGTTGTCCATGATTTTTTTCCATTTTTTGGCTGTTTTTCGCCGTTTTTCGATTGCTTTTCCCCGCCGCTACCGTTTTTCCAACCAAATCTTAGCCGTTCACCATTTTTCGCCATTTTTTCGACTGTTTGCCATCGATTTTTGCTACTTTCCCTACTGCTTTTTCACTGCTTTCCTTGTCGCTCCTCCATCTCCAATTTGGCAAGCTGCAGCCTAAAAATAAGGCTTTGACGAAGGTTTTAAAGTATCCCCCCTATCCCCATGTGAATCCATGGAATGAGCAACACAAATTTCTCAACTATCATTCCTAGGGAATATAGTATATATTGAAGTGGTTTTATTATTATTATTTTTAAATTCATGAGAAAAACAAAACTAAAGTTATTTTTTAATCTTTTTCTACATGTGGTATAACTATGTTCAGGCTATGTTTTAAACTTAAACATATTAAACTGATGGTTAAAGGTTGGAACAAGAATGTGTTTGGAGATGTTTTTCAAAGGAAAAAACAGCTTGAGGGGAGGTTAAGGATTCTGCAGAAGAATATGGATGAGGGAGATGTTAGTCAATAGATTAATAATCAGGAAAAGGATGTCAGAATGGAATGGGAAAAAGTTCTAAAAAACAAAGAGGTATTCTGGAAGCAAAAATCGAGGATCCAATGGCTGAAGGAAGGAGATAGGAACACGTCTTTTTTTCATGTATCTGTTGTCAAACATCGGAAAAGGAACCAAATTTCTAAACTGATAAGTAAATCTGGGGAGGTGATTTCTGATCAAGCTCTTATTAAGTCCTGTGCGGTTAATTATTTCAAGGAGGCTCTCTCAGCCCCTATAGGGGTGCCCAACTCGACACTGGATTGTTTGGTTCTCCGGGACCTCCCTGTGTCCATCTCTCTAGAGGATAACTTGGGCATTCTTAGGAGTGTTTCCATGGAAGAGGTTTAGTTGGCTACTTTTAGCATGGGGGCATTCAAAGCTCTTGGTCCTAATGGGTTCCCTCCTGCGTTCTTTCAATTTTTTTGGGATACTGTGGGCTGGGACCTTGTGCTCGCGGCTAGGGACTTCTTTCAATCTGGTAAGATTCTTAAACAAATGAATCACAACTTCATTGCCCTTATACCTAAGATTAGTAAGCCACTTTCAATGGCTGACTTCCGGCCTATTAGTCTATGTAACACCATAGATATAAGATCATTTCTAATATTCTTGTTAACCATCTCAAACCTCTACTTGATAAAATTATTAGCCACACTCAAAAGGGGTTTGTCCCGGGTCGGCATATTCTTGATGCTGCTTTGACTACCCATGAACTATTCCACTCAATGGATAGAGGTAATAATGTGGGAATGGCGCTTAAACTTGATATATCCAAAGCCTATGACAAGGTTTTGTGGGAATTTATTCCAAAGGTCCTAGCTAAGTTTGGCTTTAATAGGCTGGTCATTGAGCTCATTATGGAGTGTGTTAGAACTGTTAAGTTCTCAGTCCTGGTTAATGGATCCCCCTGTGATTTCTTCTCTGCTAGTAGAGGGCTCAGGCAAGGAGACCCTCTTTCCCCCTACCTCTTTATTATGGTTGTCGATGTGCTTAGTAGGAATTTTACTAGTCTGTTGTTAGAGGGCTCCATATCTGGTGTTAGAGCGGCTACCTCACTTTGCCCGATTGTTGTGCAACAATTCGTGGATGATACTTTTCTTTTTGGGAAGGCCTTTGTTGTGGAAGCTAGGAAATGGAAAGCTTGTCTTAACAGCTATGCCTCCTGCTTCGGATAGTGCATCAACTACAACAAGAGTAAGATTTACTTCTTTAATTGCTCTCCTACTTTGGAAAATAGGGTGACTACGATTCTCGGATGTGTCAGTGATTCTCTCCCATCGGTGTATTTGGGGCTTCCACTTACGGTCAAGGAGCTTCAACCGGAGTTTTGGAACTCTATTTTGGAGAGGATTCAAAGGAAATTGGTTGGGTGGAAGGGATCCTTACTTAGTCATGCTGGCAAATTACAACTCCTTACTATGGCCATACAAGGTATCCCCACTTACTTTTTGGCTATCTTTAGGATGCCCAAGTATATAGTAGAAAAGTTAGAAAGAATTCAAAGGAATTTTCTTTGGGTCTATGCTAAGGAGAAAAAGAAGATTGCTCTGGTTAAATGGGAAAAGGTTAGTCGGGCTAAAATTTATGGGGGGCTTGGAATAAGGAAGATTGCTCCCTCTAACAGGGCGCTGATAGCCAAGGTTGGGTGGGATCAATTAAGGAACTCCAAGGACTGGTGCAAAATCTTGAATGCTAAGTACCTTCAAAACAGGCCTTTGATTGATTGTCTTTCAGAATCCCACCCTCTTGGTTCCGTTACCTAGAGGAGTATTTGCAGCATTCAAAGCCTGCTAAAAAAAGGGATTAAATGGAAAATGGGGAATGGGATCAAAATTAAATTCTGGGAAGATGCTTGGCTCTTAGATTTCCCTTTGGCTTGTTCTGATTTTCAGGGGGTGATGATTGCTACTCAGAGATTCTTTGGGATTTATATCAGTGACTATATGTCTGGCCCTTCTAGTGCTAGGATTTGGAGAGAGCTATCCCTATGCTGCCCCGACTCGCCAGATCTTAGTTGTCTTGCTAAATCTTTTCAGGTGTTACTCTTCAGTTTTAGATTTCCTTCCTATGATAGAGAGGATGAATTCTTTTGGGCTTTAGATAAATAGGGGGACCTCTCAATTAGATCCGCTTACAGATTGCTAACTAATGATAGTTTTGTGGAGGAACACTGGAGGAGGGTTTGGAATAGGCACATGATCCCTAAAATAAATTTCTTCTGGTGGACGGCCTACCACAATAGGATTCTGACCAAGGACAATTTGAGAATATGAGGATTGTGCTTTTCCAATAAATGTTTTCTTTGCAAAGAGGGGGAAGAAACTGTCAATCACCTCTTGCTGCACTGCCCGTATGTTGCTGAAGTTTGGGGGATGGCTATTGAGAAACTTGAGATTTAGTGGGTTATGAGCAAGGACCTTGTTTCATTTATTTTGGGCTGGAATGGGCCTTTTTTGCATCCTCTGGTTAGTGAAATTTGGAGACAGACCCCCCCTATCATAGGTTGGTGTTTATGGAAGGAGAGGAATAACCGGGTCTTCGGGAATATTGAGCGGAGCCCCAAGGAGGTGTTTAGGATTGGTGTTTAGCTCGTAGAGGAGAATATCTTCCTCTTTGATGGAAAACTTCCAGAGTTTGGGCCGAGGGACTTTGAAATAAAAATGGCTAAGGAATGGCACCAGGATTTAAATGCTAATGCTTTTGACAATGGAAAACTTTTAGCTAGGAGAAATACCAAATGGGAGCCTTTGGATTTAGGATGGTTTAAAATTAATTTTGATGGAGCTGCTAAAGGGAATCCAGGAAGGGCAAGTATAGGTGGGATCATAAGAGATTCTTTGGGAAATATGGTGGCAGGGTTTGCTGGTGGCATCGAGGTTCAGTCGGCTCTTGTTGTTGAGGCTTGTGCATTGTTCATGGGACTCAAAATTGTTGTTTCTTTAGGGATTGTTAATCTCCATATTGAGGGAGATTCCAAGGTGGTGATTGATGCTGTGAAAAAGGATAGATTCATTGGTTGGAACACCAAGGAAATTTTGATGGATGTTAGCTTCCTTATGTCCAAATTAAGAGATAAAAAAGTGACTCATATATACAGAGAAGGCAATAGTGTGGCGGATGCGTTGGTGAATCTTGGCTCGGGGTGGATCTTGGCTAGATGTTGGAGGAAAAAGGAAAGACTGTCGTCAAACATTCAAGCTTTGATAGAGCGGGAAAGGGCTTCCATGGTTAATAATGACTTGTAACTTTTGGATGACAAGGACTGACTGGGGGGCCCACTGGTTTATTTGGGTGTGTTGGTGGATAAATGTCAATATTGGTATGGAGGACAGGTGGAGTGCTACGGGTAAAGATGAGCGGGTGTGGAGTAGGGGAACGAGCACCCACGTATTGATTCTTTGGGATTGGAGAATGGGTATAGCTTATAAAATAATGATGAGATGGTAGGGAGGAAACTTAATTGATGTGATCAAGCTTAGATTTGGTGACGTGATGCGGGTTATTTCGAAGGCTGTGATTTCTTCTCGGGTGTATGACGGTACTGTGAGTATCACGTTTTGGGGAATGGGGTTACTTGATTTATCTCCTAATTACATTTGGAGAAGTGAGTGTGTTAATAATGATGGGACCATCTATGATGAGTACTAGTTGTGTTCTAGTGGCTTCACATTGGCTAATTTAGTTGGTGGTTACTTCGGCTTTTTATGGCGGGTTACTAAATTTAGCTTGTTGGTTTACCTGCATGGGATGTCGTGCCTTTCCTACTTATCCGCCAACTTCTGCCTCCTCCACTGTTATCAAAAAATCATTAATTGCTATGTCTTTTCTCACTGCTGCATATTTCCCCTCCGAGCATGTTATTGGTTTGAGAGGATTAATAGCCATAAGCCCTACATTAAACATCCTTTTGTGATATTTGTTCGCAATGTTTGTCTCTGGTGTTTTTTGCATTTTTGTGGGTTTCTTGAGCAGACCGACAGAATGGGTGAAGATCGTGTGTGGACGAAGTCAGATAGTTGTGATGAATTCTGAAACAACCCTCTGGTCTGGCACATTTGTGTGGAGGGAGGTATTGCCCCGCTTATGGAACGACTGGTCGGCCATGATCCTATTCTTTCGGGTCAATTTGCTAGTTCTTGGAAGGACATAAAGGTTTATGTTGGGGGGATTTCATTTGAAGTTAGTGAGGATGTCATTGCGCAGGCTACGGGCTTGAGGTGTGAGGGGAAAAAATATCCTAAACACACCAAAAAGCCAGACCACGAAAACTTTAAGGCATTCTTTAGAGGTGAGGAGACTCTAGTCAGGAATCAGGCGGGATTTGAAAGAGCTGAGCTCCCTAAGCCGTGGGACATGGTCTGCATGGCTCTGATGAAATATGTGACGCTGGAAGGTAGGTACAAAACTTGTTTCTTCTATCATTTCCCTCTGCTTAACCATCTTAGACATAAAATGCTGCTTAGCTTTCCGTTTTTCCTTCTTATGGACCTGGAAAGCTCGGTGGACAAATGTAATGCGGCGGCTTGTTGTAATCCCTGTGATCTCCTGCCTCTCCCGCTCCATCAGGGGCTTATCCTTTGCCTGTACCACTTCCATCTTGCTCTTTGCCCGCCTAAAGCCATCACTGTCTGTGTTAAGAACATTGAACCCATCTCTTCGATTCATATCTCCCCGGCTGAGTCCAAGAGCCCTCCTCGGACTGACAATGTGGGGAGTGTCAAAACCAATTTGGTCACCAAAAAGCTTAAGGGTGGGTTAGGCATGGCTCATGCCAGTGCGACGGAAAGGCTCTGTGAGCTAAAGGCCACCTAGGTTGGCACGACTGATAATGTCACTAAGCTGAAGAAAGGTAAGGAGAAATGCGTGCAGGCTATGATTGTTAGGGATGGTAAGGGCAAGAATGCGGTTGGGAAAGATTCCAGAGGGGATATGGTTGTGGGGATCACAAAGCTAACTGGTGGGGAAAGTGTTAGGAGGAGATCGGGGAGGTTGGCCAAGAACAACAAAAAGAGATTAATTATTGAGGACTCAGAGGTAGAGCAGTCTGATAGCAAGGGCTATAAGGAGGAAGAGTCTGATGATGAGATTGATGACATGGGAGAGAGGCCCCTGCCTACTCCGATGGACAACAAGATTCCTGGCCATGGTTCTGACTCGCACACTCCACTGGTGAATGAGCCTGGTGGGATTCAGGAGACTAGGGATATTGGGGAAGATACTGACATGGTGGCGAAGAGATTGAACACTCTGGACAAAAGATTTAGGGGCTTGACCCGCTTCACAATGAAATTGAGCCACTTTGTTACTAGTGCGCTGTCAAATGTCATAAAAGAGGAATTGGAGGGGAATAATAGCCAGGAAAATAAGGAGTGGGTGGGCGATGAGGCGGTCGACCTCCTGATCAAGAATTGGGATGAGGCCAGTTAGCTGCTGCTATTGCTGGTCTGTCGGTTGTTTTTTGGTTGTTGGTGTGTTGTCGCTGGGCTGTCTCTGGTTTTTTTTTTGTTAATGTTTTTTGTTTTTGTTTAGTCCTTTTTTGGCTCTAGTGGCTCGTTGTGAGGGGTACCACGCCTCGCAAATGCTGTTTAACTTTTCAAAAACTAATCTTAGCGTAAGTTAATTAATTAGACAACATCAACAAATCACCTTAGAATTATATTGAGTTGAGATTGACAGTAGGTGGTAATAAATGAGTTAATACATGTGCATAAATAAATAAATATATTTAGATTTTAAGTTTGATGTAGGATATTTTGTAATATATGATATTTAATTAAAATGAAAATTATGGCTTAGATCCTAATAATGAGCACATTTATGATTTCAAATAAAATGAAAATTACGACCATGATCCTAATAATGAGCACATTTAAGTTTTAAAATTACGACATCCTTTACCCTACGTAGTTAAGTATAAATTAGCACAATTAATATATAATGTATATTTTATATAATTAAAAATAAATTATAAATAATATAATTTATTATATATCTTATTTTTTAACAAAATTATCAAATACATATATATAAGGTTTAAAAATTCCGACATCCTTTATTCTACGTAGTTAAGTATAAATTAGCATAAATTACAACTCTACTAATGAGCACATTTAAGTTTTTAAAATTACAACATAATTAATTAGTTTTATATAATAAATAATTTGGTTTATAATATATAATGCTATATTATATAACAATATAATAGTTAATACATAAATAATAAATATAATAGATTAATATAATAATGACATAAACAATATATATTTATATACTAATATAATAATTAATACATAAAATTTAAAAAATAAATATAATAATATTATTCTATAATTTTTTTTTTTTTTAATAATACTATTAAAATCATTCTAAATGATCTATCAATTGATCTCATTTACTATACAAATGTGTGCAAAAAATAAACCAATTTTTTCCTAATTGACTTTCCACACCTCTTCGACGTACCCATTACACATAGCTAATAATTATTTTCTTTTATAACTCTACCCCTAAATTTCTTATATGGCATTAGAGCAAGATCTATGAAGGGAAACACCATCTAAAAAGGTTCGAAAGAGAAATCTTGGAGAGTGGATGCCCTTGGTCACCTCTCACTACTAGTCTAGGGAATCATAGAATATTTGAAAGGAAAAATATCAAATATGCTATAGTTTGAGTGAGTCACTCATATTTTGGAGCTTGCTACATTAAAATGGTTGATTTCCATCCTCAATGCTAGTAGAAGAAGGGGTAGGCGAAGTCAGTCATCAAAGGCTTTGTGGGCTATTATGCCTCTAAAGAAACTCTAACTCTTGTTTTTAGGTATAAAATTCACCATGTTCGATCTTGTTTGTAGGATACTTGAATAAGCCACTATGATAAGAATGTTGAAAAACATGAAGGATGATGACATGAGTGACATATTACAATTTTTTAATTAACATTTGGTTTTTCGATTTCATCAATTGCATTGATAGGTAGGCTCATTTAAGTAAATATAGAGAGAAATTGAAGCCTTTAAGCTTGATGGAGCTATTTGGGTAGAGCTTGTTGAAGAGGGCGTAACATATTGCAAAGAAGCCTATGAACAATCCAAAAGTTTAGAGGAGTAGCTAATATTAATCGTGGACTAGGTTGGTAGATCTATAATATATGTACTGACGATGTGAACGTGATTTGCTGGCTTGGGGCAAATAGACCAAATTTTCACGTGTTTTCTTCTTAGACAAATGCTTCTCCAAAATGTTGTGGTAGTGCAAGTGTTTGGTTTTGTCTTTTAATGTAGATTGAGTGTCAATGCTAGTTTTTTAGATTGAATCTATGTTTGAATAGTAGTACATTGTTATTGTCTGGTATATTATTTTGTTTAAAAAAGGAAATTTGTATGAGTCATTAATTTTTATTGGTTAAAATTTAAAAATGTCAATTATAATCAAGGTACATTATTGGAGTCTGATATTTTTTATTTTCTTTTGCTTAAAGGAGTAGTCATGGATAGATTTTCATGTATGGCAGATATACATGCAATTACATTTGATAGAAAAAGATCTTTGGGATGTTGTCAAACCAAATTCGGTCTCACCAATAGATGCAAATGAACTTGCCAAGTGGACAATCAAAAATTAAAAAGCTTTGGGGACTATTAGCCTTGGCTTGTCAAAAGTGTACTTACATCATGTGGATTTCATAGTCTACAAAAGAGATTTGAGAGTCATTAAACGAGCTCTTTGGATTTGAAGCAGAAAGTGCCAAGACAACATTAAAACGAAGATTGTATGGATTGAACATGGATACATGTAAAAAATATTAGATCATATAAGTAAGTGTCTCTCCCTATTAAATCAATTAGTTGACATTAATGAAAAAGTAAAGGATGATGATGCCAAAGAAATACTTTTGAATAGTTTTCCTAAGAATATTTCTAGTATGGTGTTTACATTGAGCAAGGTAAGCATTAGCCTTGAAGGAGTAATCTCTACTCACTTGATCATAATGAACACTCAAAATTTGAAGAAGTGTTATATGTGCATAACAAATCAAGAAAAAAGAGAGTCAAAATCCAAGTATGTTCCTTCAAAAGGAAAAATAAATTGCTTCTATGGTAATGGAATAAGGCATGTAATTTTGATTTGTAAGAAGAGGGCACAAGATCTACTAGATGATAAATTAGATCAACATGCTTCCTTGGTTGAAGAAATAGATTGAAAAGACTATGCCAATGATGAAGAGTTATCTTATCCTAGTGATGAAGAATATAGATGTTTTAAATAATTCGTTTGGAGGTAGGAGGCAACATAGGAAGGGAGACACTTAGTGTCCTCTCATTAGCCACCAATGACAAGGCTACTTATCAACTTTGGTGGTGTTTTGTTATCTATTGTGGTGCGTGCTTCTATTTTCTATGTCTTTAATAATTGGAAACTTCACATCATGGGGGGATTATAACACCAATATTCCATTTCCAGTGGTAATGACAATTTCCTATGTTGTTGAGATCGAGTAACAACGATCCACAATAGTGGCAATTTCTATTCCTATGTGAGTTATTTCCTTATGTAACCTCCTAGTGTTAAATGTTGTAGTGAACAAAAACACTAGTGCAATGCAGTTCATGGATCTTGAAATAGTTAGTGGTAATCCAAAAAATCATGAGGTGAACAGATGAATGTGTTCTTGTTTGTGTCCAGGTTTGTGGTAAACTTGTGAGAAAACCATGAAAGGTTGATGAGAGCTGTCTTTTGTTTGGATCAAGATCACAAGCCACAAAAGGAGGGATTATTGTAGTGGAAAGTGTGAGTTTCTACCATGTTCACACTAAGAGTGGGAAATGTTGGAAAATTTGTTAGTGCTCATTTTGTTATTTGTTAAGAGTTGTTTTAACAACTCACTAATTCAAGAATTAGGTAGAACTACATAGGAGAAATTTTAGGAAGACTCCTTCCTATATAAATGTGTTGCCCCAAATGATTTGATGAGTGAAGAAAATAGAATAACTATATGCTTTTGATTATTTGCTTTTATAACTCTACTCCCTAAATTTCTTATAGAAGAAGCAATCAACAAGGCCAAACGGGAAGCATAGAAATACATAGGAAAGCATTCAACGAGGAAGCAAAAAACGCCATTTACCTTAGCAAACATCCCGTGAAGAGGAGGAAGTAGCAATAGCCCACCATGGTGTAGAGGTGTGGAAGTAGCTTTGGCGGAAGAGGTTCTTAATATGTTGTAGAGCCGAGCATGTATTAGTGTTGAAACAAACACATAGCGGAGTCGAACATGTATCAGTGCCTATCGAAATGAACACTCGAGAAGATGTGTGTAGACAATGGGATGTAGGTGAGTGAGATAAGTGAGGTTGTGAAGCATTCAATGCTCAAATGCTTCAAAAGTTGGCACAATAAAAAACAAGTAAATGGGAAGGGGCACATAGTTAATGTGGCTAGCCAGGAGGGAAAGAGTTGATGGCACACGATTAATGCGAAGAAATGGACGTTGTGGGTGACGATTTGCTTGCTTGCCACGTGACATGGCGAACATGTACCTGTACCGTGCCATGTAATGATCAGAGGTGGTACCGACCCAAGATCGATCAACCATCCAAACGGACAACAATCTTATTTGTTCTACAAATCAAACATGTAGACATGATAGATTGCATCCACATAGACGCAATAATATTATTTTGGATCCTCCATTACATTTTTGACGCCACAGATAATTTTTTAATAGTTTTCGATCCACGCAACACGTAAACCCTCGAAATTAGACCGCTCCAATATGGGGCTAAAACTTATCTATCAAAAACATCGACGAAAACTTGAAGGCTCTCTACTCGTCATAAGAAACAAACCACCCGAATAAGTCTTTCCAAGTGTGCTCACCCACCCTTCCGGTATACTTAACTTCCTAACTTCCCATTTGAAAAGATACCAACGCCGTACCACAATCTACCTCCATATGCGTATCTACGCTGTAGAACAAGGAGTATATTCGTACAAAATGGTATTACAACATGCGGGAGTTCTCCTGGGTTGGTCAGAAAATAACGCCAGGAATTAGAGCTCTTGTATTTCCAGGCACGACTATTTGTTTGAAGCGGAGATTACGAAGCTCAGCGTCTGTATCTTCGTCAATTCACTTCAAAATTTTCGTTTCTTTCTAGGCCTGTCATCGTTCAAAGCGCTGGCAGTGTATCCCGAGGACAATTTTTCTGTATAAATTCAGCCATAAATATTTTCTTCACAGAACAGAGTACCATATATTGACGGAATAACAAATTTTGGTCGCGTCGAAGCCGTTTCTGAGCTTCTAAAAGGTAAGCATATCGTAACATTCATGATCTCTTTTCTCCGCCAGAAAAAAATGACGATTTACGGTGAAAGACTGATTAGCCTTAATTACGTCAGTGATCCGCCTGCAATACGCTGTTATTTGTTGAATCTATTTACTATACTTACTGAATGACACCACAGTTTGAAGAGAGTTTAGGAATTTTTGGTTTGGATGATTAAATAATCATCTTTCTATCATTTGTTCTGAGAAAAAATTAGGTTATTTAAGATATTTGAGCTGGAAAGTTTTTTCTTAATGAGATCTTGAAGGGCCGTCTTCTGAAATATAAGGGGCCTTTTGGAAATGGCTGCATTGACGATGATATTTTAATGTGTTAATGGTTTATGTGAAAAATAATAAGGCCATTTTTAGTAATTTGAGCTTTCGGAGAGTTTAATTGGATGTCGTTTTCAGTAATATGAATTTTCGCGTGTTTAATCTGAGGTTATTTTCAGTGGTTTGAGCTTTGAGTGTTTTTAATGAGGTCTTAAAAATTTGTCCTTCAGAACTACTTGCACTTAGGAGGATTTTTATGCTTTAGGCGGTTTTGTTTTGACAAATCTAGGACTGTTTTGACAAGGGGTTGTGTGGGGTCTTTGTTGGTTCTTTTAAGAAATTTAAGGCCTTGGAAAATGCCTGCATTTAGGAGAACTTTTATTCTATGTATAGTCTGATTGAAGAAATTTGAGGTCATTTCTAAACTTTGAATTGAAGAGGGTTTAATTATGAGATCTTGTGGGTTTGCCTTTATAAATTTCAAATTTGAGGTTATATTTAGAAATTTAACATTGGAGTTTTTATGAAGTCTTGAAGGTCTGTCTTTAGAAATTTGAGGTCCTTTTGGAGATGCCTGCATTTTTGGACAAATTTGACGTTATTTTCAGAATTTTGAGCGTTGAAGTGTCTTCTCTGAGGTGCCGTGGGATCATGTTGAATAATTTAAGATCCTTTTGCAAATGCCTTATTTAGGAGGATCTTATGCTTTGTATGGTATTGCTTTGACAAACGTGATATTATTTTGAGACTTTTAACTTTGGAGGGGTTTTTAAATGTGATGATGAAGGTTTGACCCGAGAAATTTGAGGTTATTTAGAGAAATTTAGACTTTGGAGATTCTTTTAATGAATTATGGAATGTTGGTCTTGGAAATTTGATGTCCTTTTGGAAATTCCTGCAACTAGGAAGATAGAGTTTTGCTTTTATACATTTTGTTTGGAGAATTTTGAGGTTCTTCTGAAAAATTTGAGCTTTTAAGGGTTTAGTAATGATGTGTTAAGTGTTGGTCTAAATAAAATTAAAGCCCTTATGGATATGCCTTCATTTAGGAATGTTTTTATGCTTTGTATGGTTATAATTTGAGAAAGTTGAATATTTTGAGAAACCTGAACTTTGGAATGCTTATTTTAGGTGGTCTGGGCTTCTCTTGAGAAATTAAAGGTCCTTTCAGAAATGCCTACCTTTGGAAATACATTTAGGAATATTTTTATGCTTTGTATGGTTTTATTTGCAGGTGATTGCAATTGTTTTCAGAAATTTGAGTTTTGAAGAGTTTAGTATAAGGCCTTGAAGGTTTTCTTGAGAAATTTGAGATCTTTTTGGAAATTCCTGTATTCAGAAGGTTTTTAATGCTTAATATTGGCCTCTTGAAGAAGTTTGAGGTTATTTTGAATTCTCAGAAATTTGAACTTTAAAGGGATCTTGTAATTAACTCTTGGAGCTTCATCTTCTGAAATTTAAATTCCTTCTGGAAGTGTCTGCATTAAGGAATATTTTATGCTTTGTATGGTTTTGTGTGGAGAAAGTTTGAGCGAAATTTGAACTAGAGATTTTTAAATCAGGGCTTGTGGGTTTTTGTCCTCAGAAGCTGAAGGTTCTTTGGATATGCCTGCATTTAGGATGATTTTTCTGCTTTGTATGGTCTATTTCAAGGAATTTGAGGTTATTTTCAGAAGTTTGAAGTTTGGAATTCTTTTAATAAGGTCTTGAAGGTTTTTGGTGTAAATGATGATTGTGTTGGATTGGGGGATATTCTCCCTCAACCATCAGGCATTTGTCAAAATTATCAAGGGATCTAATTGTGTTGTTCATAATATATACCTAGTGATTGTATGGAAAATGAATTTGATGTTACAATCTGTAAACAGTAAATATTGTCAAAAAATTCTTTTAGTTTTTCTAATTTTACCATATATATTTTTCAAAAATTCAAATTCATTTAATACTTTTTATTTTGCTAAGTTTACCACGTGTTTGAAATATTCAATTTTTTTTGACTCATTCCGTTCTAGCTATATCTTGTAATACATAACTGGCTTTCTTTGATGGTAACAAACTGTAATATTGTGATTGATTATCTTAAAGTCTTCTGTTAGAACTTGTATTTCTCTCTCAACACTCATAAAATTTGGGTTAGTCTAGTCCTGCTAAGCTATTCTGGTTAAATAAAATAGTGATAGGCAAAGGTGAGTTTTTAGGTCCTCGCTTAGCAAGCATGCTATTTTTGTTGTTTAAGACCCTTAATTTGGCAGCAAGAGGGTTTTTTCAACTTACCTTATATATGTTGTTCAAATTTCATAACCTTTGTTGTTTTGACCTCATGAGTAGGCTCAGGATTAAACTCAGCGTTTCCAATCTGCCTGAATCTAAAGGAAAATATCTTGCATTGAATTTTGATCAGGAAAGCTAGTTCATTGTTCAATTTTGTTTGAGAGCTATGAAGATTTATTTATTTTTATTCATGTCCACAGGATGGCTGTTGCAACAGTAAGAGCTGTACCTGTCACCATATCAGCTTACAATTTGCAAAATTCAGCAAGCTTTGATGGCTTATCAAGCATCACATCTTCTTCATGTCCAACAAGGAAGGTCTTTACATCTGATATGACATTGACAAGAAAACATATTACTTCTATTTCTGCTAGAAAGTATAGAAGAACTTGTTTGGTAGCAGCACAGGCTTCTCCTGTTTTGGATCCGATCTTCTCAACTTCAAAGAATTCAAATGATTCTTCTAAGAAATCAAGTAAGATTGTTCTCCGGAATATAGTGTTACAATTTCCTTGCTTTTACATTTTTCTAGTCACTCTGGACAAGTTGAGACCCTTAAGTTAATCAAATCAATTGAATATTATAATAAAGCTGAACCTGCTGGTTGTCTTCTGGATGTTTCCTGATTCATTTCAACATTCAAATTATGCAAAATTTAAACCTCATAACTACAGTTTTGTTGACCTCCTTCCAATCTAATTGAGCTGCACTCAATTTGGTAAGGCAGACCTCCTTTGCCAGGTGCAAAGATGCAGGACTATTAGGTGTCACCCCCCAGGATCATTGGAATCACCTGGCTTGTGGCAATTGGTTCATACCCCCGTGCTGGAGAATCTGTAGCCAAACTTTGAACCTGTGCATCCTAATAAGTATGGTTTAGAAATTGAGATCTGAACCTCACCAGATCACTATAAAAAAAAAGAGACCTTTTAAAAATTGGTTCAAACATGCTTCTCCTTATGCATTTACTTTTATTGCTTTTTCCTCTTTTGCTGAGGTTATTATGGAGTTTGGGTTTGGTGTGTTTGTTGTCATCTTTTGCTCATTGTGAAATGAAACTTTCCCCTTTCTCATATTTCAGATTTGAATGCATGTTTACCATTTAGATTCCTCTAGAAAGGTTAGAGCTTCCTCCTTTGGCTTTTGAACTTTTCATGATAATGTAAAGTTTTATACTAAAATGAAATATTTAGGCATATTTTCCTGGAAGACAAGCTCAGAACATCCAAGTCTAGGAAATTTTATTAGGGTATTTCAATTGATAATTTCTGTTGTCACCATATTTTTCTGAAATTAAAGAGTACTTCAGTTGTAGCTTCAATAACAAAATGGCTTTACCGGAAAAGTCATCTTCTATGAGACTATGTTTGGATCCTTATATTAAGGTTTAGGATTTAGAAAGCAACCTATAAGGTGAATGCATGATAATTTACAAAGGTTTAGCATTAGGGATTGACCTATGGCAAACACATTCTTATTTATAATGCAATTTTTTGTGCTCTTTTATGTTGCAGCTGAAGCAGCCTTGATTTTGATCCGTCATGGGGAGTCATTGTGGAATGAGAAAAATTTATTTACTGGGTGTGTGGATGTACCCCTAACACAAAAAGGAGTAGAAGAGGCTGTTGATGCTGGAAAAAGGATTAGCAACATTCCAGTTGATCTGATATTTACTTCTGCTTTAGTTCGGGCTCAGATGACTGCTATGCTTGCAATGACTCAGCACCGCAGGAAAAAGGTTTTTAAGTCAAATCTTTTAAGTTTATGGCATCTTTAATAGCTTTGTGGCTTCTCTTTATTTGCAAGGGCAGGTGTTTAAATGGTTATAACCGAGTTCAATACCAGTTCTCAGAAAATTTAAATTCTATTTCCAGCAAGAGTTAACAAATGCATAGATAGGAGTTTTTATCAATTTAAGCAAAATGAGGGAGATTTTATTAGACAAAGTGCATTTAGTAGTAGCCTTCCAAATTTCAAGTTCTCCTTTTTCTGGGGCCTTTTAAATACTCGAAGGCTATTGTGGCTTTTTCTGTTCAACTATTTTCTAAGTCGCTGCTCAGTAGTTGATTTCTGAGTTGCTGACATTGAGTAGCATTTTGAATGTTTAGAGCTATAGAGGCTGGTATCAAATCTCTGATCTTAATATAAAGTTAGCAAATTATGACCTTACAAAAGATTGACCAGATATGTGCATCTTAAAATTTCTAGAATAATGTCAAGAGTTTCACCTTTTATTTAGAAAAGAAAAATGTGATTAGAGCTGGCAGTTTTCATATTTGCCTTCTGGTAGTGAAAACTTGGAATAATTACAACTTATTTCTCCAGTAAATGAAGTTTCTTTCCAGCTTGTTCTTATTGTTATTACAGTTTTTGTCTTTTTGGCATCTAAATATATGATTAAGCTTTCACTTTGTAATTTCTACATTGCACTGTCCCTTGTTCCACCCTTTATTATATGTGGAGGTAAATTGTACCTTGCCACTCTCTGCTTATAAGTTTATACATAAGAGTTAATATTATTGTCAGTATTTTAATGAAAAGGCTGCCATAACTTTTAATGTTAAGAGTTCTTCAAATATGGTAGTGCTTTTTTATTGTTCTGGAAGGCAAGTTCAGGGTTTTATAGAATGATTAAATGTGAGAACCTTCACTTTTAAATATTTGGCCATCTTAGTTACTGCTAGTTATCATAAAGCTAGTTCCTTGTTCACCAATTCGATCATTTTTGGTCTTCTCAAAAGCTAAACTTTAAACAGCAACTACATCCCTCTATTATTACGATTTGTTTGTAGTTTGTTGGTCAATTGTCATGATATATTCTAACTTGAATACCATCTCAAAGCTGCGTGTTTATTGTTTTAGAAATGGTGATTAGTTATTAATATGTGTGGTATTAATTTAAAGGGTCCTCTAATGAAAGGGACAATATAATACTAGATTCATGTCTTTGGAGTCGGTTGTGAATGACTGTACTTGGAAGGCTGAGGAATTTAGGATGGTGTTCCAGTTTTTAAATTCAAATTTATTCATGTGGTATCTATAGCGCATCTATAATATTGAGGATTAGGTTTGGATGTCAAAACCTATATCGTGACTTTTTTAAACAGGACTAAAGCTTGAAGATGAATTCCATGCAATTCAGGTACCAATAATAATACATACTGAGAGTGAGCAGGCCAAGGCATGGAGCAGAATATTCAGTGAAGATACCCAAAAACATTCTATTCCAGTCATAACAGCTTGGCAACTTAATGAGCGCATGTAAAAAACTTTCGCATCTTACATGCTTATGATTCTTGGGTCTTAATTATAGTTTCTAATGGTGTCTGCTATCTAACCATTACTTATGCTATTGCCATAAACCTTTACTGCAATGTAGGTATGGAGAATTGCAAGGGCTCAACAAACAAGAAACAGCTGATAGATATGGGAAGGAAAAAGTCCATGAATGGCGTCGTAGTTATGATATTCCTCCCCCAAACGGTGAAAGCCTTGAAATGTGTGCAGAACGTGCTGTTGCCTACTTTAAGGAACAGGTGTGGTAGATTTTAAAAAATCACATATGCTGCTTTATTTTGTTACAAATGTGCTTTGCATTGACTGTAGCAGTGGGTAGATATGTCACAATAAGATTGTTTGGTAGACTTTCACATTCTGTATCATTGCTAGTCACGAAACAAGTAACAAGCACAGAGGTATGGAATCCATATAAACAACGATCTTGTGCTAGTTTACATTTAGTGTAATGAATAATAAAAACTGTTATAATACACACATGTAGCTGATGTTATACAGCAAACTTTTCATATACTTTTCACTGTGCTACTTTCTTGGGAATATTTTGATTTATCTGCCAGCTGCATGTGTTATTTTAGGTTTATATTTATTACTATTAGCAGTTACATATTTATACAGATATTGTTTGTCATGTCCTGTCGCATTAGTCTATCAACCTGCCTCCACCTAAATTCCAAGTTGATGTGGGCTGTAGATACTAGAAATTTTTTTGTTATAGGCAATTTGTCTCTATGGGGCCATGCATCCATGTCATACCACAAATAACAGATTGAATGCAAAAACTTAGTTAATGGTAACTTTCACCTATGAAATTCAAATTTTATGTTTTTTGCATTCAATTTCTTTTTTGTCTGGATACAATAGGTAATACATACATTTTAATCAGGATTTTCATAGGTAATAGGAATTTTAACTTTTACACACATGCTTGACAGATTGAACCTCAACTTCGGGGTGGGAAAAATGTGTTAATTGCAGCTCATGGAAATTCTCTGCGGTCTATAATAATGTATCTGGACAAGCTGACATCCCAGGAGGTAAATTGATGGTTTAACATGCTTGTGCACTGAAGCTTTGAGGCAACAAATTCCTTCACAATTTATTTTTTAACTTTGTTTTGTTTTGGCTGTTGGAATTGATCTGCAGTATTGTTTTTACACAGGTTATAAGCCTTGAACTATCGACTGGTATCCCCATGCTTTACATTGTCAAGGAAGGCAAATTTATTAGACGGGGAAGTCCTATTGCACCTTCAGAGGCAGGAGTTTATGCATTTACTAGGGTATGATATAATCTATGTAGACATATGTTCTAATAACAATTGACCCGTATTCTGTTATTTTCTGTCTTGAATTTGTGACTGAATAATAATGAAGAATTTTCTTAAGGCAGCCAATAATTTGATTTGGGCTGCTATTACATTTATTTCATCAATATAGAATTATTGTTGAATTGGGTTTCTTAATCTCGTAAGAAATTTAATGCAATGTATTACTGGTGTTGTGCAGAATTTGGCTCTCTACAGGCAAAAGCTGGATAATATGGTACACTGATGTTTTGAGCAGGTCATACAGAAGAGCAGCCATTTTAAACATTGTTAGCAAACAGGGTAGAGTTTATAAGTCTACAAAAAACTGCACATGAATTGAGATGCATCAGAGACCTTGTGTATTAAATTTTACATGCTGTTATCTTTTTCTTTGTGGGTATTATTGATTTTCATCTGTATTCATTCTTTAGAAGCAATCCACTAATAAAGAATGTTCGGCCTAAATATATGATTAGGACTGAATGTTCACAAGAGTGAACCACAACTCCTTTGTCATTATTATCATAAGCATAAAAGTAGATGGAGTACGGTACCTTTTGATAGCAACAATTGGAAAGTTCTACTATATCAGCGTTATTTTGAGTGGGTATTGTAAGTTACACTATTATACTAGATGTACTGTCATTTGAGGCAGGGTGCCAGGTCTGAGTTGGAGAAATATTGTATATTAAGAGAACTGTGTATCCATGTAATTCACTGGTATGACTGAAAGCAATATTTGAGATTATATTGGAGATGGCATTTATGCTTCTGATTCAAGTAAGACAATTTTCAGACATATAGGAAGATTGGCATATTGGAACTGGCCCATCACTCAAGCACAGGCTTTGCAGAGGATCACCATAGAAAAATGTTAACACCATTATAAACCTGCATTAAATAAGTGAACATGCAAGAGTACAATTTGACTTTTAATTTATATACATTAAGGTTAAAAATGCAGTGTTGAGTTAATTTTCATTCCTTGCAAGCTCTGTAGATAATATTGTCCTTAAGTCAATTCTCCATAGCCCTTTCAGTCCATAGCTCAAGTGGCACCACAAATTTTTTTTAGTATAAATAAATACACAGAATGCATATTAGTTTCATTCCAAACAGAATGAAATGAAATACTGCATATTAGAAATTAACTGGAGGTTAGAAACCTGTTTCCAGTATTCCATTTTCTTTCTCCAGAGTTTTCAGAAATTGATTTGCCTAACCAGAAAATTTCGATACAAATTCCTACAGTAACAAAGAGTTTACATACTGTTTCTACGAGTTTTTTCAGTCTCCTATTGATTTCCCAATTTTGCAGCTTCCTTGGAAAGCTGACCCAAAGTTTACATCAACTTATAACCTTAAGATTCTCCTGTCCTACATTTGTGTGTTTTGCTGTTTTCCAAGTACCAAACTTCTGATTCTTGGTAGGCCACAGGATGAAATGATGTTTTTTGTGTATTTAACAAACTTTTACTTAAGCTCAAATCATGGTTAGAACTATTCTTTGAAACCAGAGTCTATAGTATGATATCAATTTTGATTTATTTGATTAATTGAATATGTTATAGATTTGCCATGGATAGAACAAATGGTTTTTGGAACTTAGTACGAAGACCACTTTTAATGTCCTTCAAATCAATTTGGGTTGTGCGACCTGCCAATGTCTCATTCAGATATCATTGAAGATGGCAAGTGGTGCTGTTATTGCCATCCTTGCCTTCTATATGTCCCTTTAAATTTTCAGTAGTTTCAGTTTGTAAAATGTCATGCTCGAAATGGTCATTCATTATGAAATCCTCTTCTTTCTTCTCGTTCTTCTAACTCTTCCTTCAGTAGTGGCTGTTTGTAAAATGTCATGCTGGAAATTGTCCTTAATTATGAAATCCTCTTCTTTCTTCTTGTTCTTCTAACTCTTCCTTCAGTAGTGTCTGTTTGTAAAATGTCATGCTGGAAATTGTCATTCATTATGAAATCCTCTTCTTTCTTCATGTTCTTCGGACTCTTCCTTGAGTAGAGTCTGTAAAATGTCCTCCTGGAAATTGTCATTCATTATGAAATTCTCTTCTTTCTTCTTATTCCGACCTTGTAAAAAAGGGAGTGAAATAAGTTAGTAGTCATTTATGAGCATAGGAGTGAAATAGAAATGAGATATACACCTTTTATATCTATGTTAGATGTTATTGCAAGCGTTATTGTTTGTGATTAATAATGGGGTTCAAACCTGATATTTTCTCCTTTTAAAAGAAAATGATTTCATTTCTTTTTTAATTCGTTTTTTTTAATCACAAGTAACCAACTAGGTTATGTAGCTTTCCATGCTAGCTCGTGTGCTCATTTCAACCACTTTTAATGTACTTAGAGACCAAATTGGTCTATTGGACCTGACTCTATCGTTCAAATTTTATTAATTGTTACTATTTTTGTTGTTATTGTCATCATTGAAGTTGTCATTGCCATTCCTTGGGTTACATTTGTTCTTTTAACTTGTCAACGCTCGTTTGTGAAGTGTCATCCTGGAAAATATCATTGAATGAATGAATTATTTTTGTACTTTCTGCTAGTTTTTCCGACTTTTCCCTAGTGTTTATGAAGGTACCTTAAATGGAAAAGAAATCGACAGGGAATAACAATGGTAGGGGAGAAGACCCAGTATCCGTCAGGGTTAACTTCGCACAACTATAGAATCTAAACCGTGCGTTGAATCGAAAATTTTTTTTATGGGTTTTTTTCGCCCACGAGTTAAGAGCTTATAACTAAGCTTTTGGCATTTGGGCAATTCGGTAGAGTGCGGGAGCATTGGATATGCGCGCGGAAATTAAAAAGACACCTTTTAGAGGTGCTGTCCGGTTGTCGCCACCTAATGTCCCAGTATCTGCCCACTTAATTTCCATCAATTATAACTGTTTATGCCTTAAATCCACTCTAAAACATGCACTTTAACACTTAATGAGCAGCCATTAGTGTTTTTGTAATTATAATGAGCAGCCATTGGTGTTTTTGTAATTATTTATTCAATCAAATAAAGTTTTTTAATGGATCAAAGTGAATTTTTTTTTGGGGGGTTAAGTGAGCATGGAGGTGACGGTTATTCGATGGGAAGCGGTAACTGGGTCTTCTCCCTTAATCACTTATAAACAAATCAAGAATATATAATTTGTTATTGGTCCTTTTGGGATGAATTATATATATATATATTATACTTTAAAATGTATAAATAAGCTAAAAAAAAAAAAAAAAGTGTAGAATGAAATCTTGGCCTAAAATATAATGAACTTATTTACAAGATTAAGTATCAAGTGGCTCCTCAAATGAAAGTCACGTCAACCAGTCATACACAAGTTTAAAACATAATCAAGCAGAAAACCAGCACTTGGAGGGGTTGAAACACTTTTCGGATTAATATATTAAATATGAAATTTGGAAGTAAAATAAATATAAGGTTTACACTAAAAGACAACTATTTGGTATGTAGGGTCTATTGAAACACAATCTATAAAACAAAAAAAAAGGTTAAAACATCAAGCCATCATGCCAGTTGGCACATGCAGATCCACTACGCTGAAACACAATCTATACATTATAAAAGTTAAAATCAAGTCACCATCTTGCTATGCACATGTGGCCACATGAAATGAGGACTCCGACAAATCCTTGACAAATCATTTCGAGGAAGAATCATTCATTGAGAAAGTTTATAGAAAGAGAATCAAAGGCTTCTCACCATTTTGATAGACTTGGACGACAAGGAACACCAATAGACAATTTAGATGAGTTGGTTGCAAGCATACACTTTGAGGACTTGCCAATTGGTGACCCCGAGTATAATCACATCATCTCCTTCCAACAATCGTTTATGACAACCTTGAATTTAAAATAGGCAACATTCTCTCTAAGACGCATACACTACATTATTAAAGAACATTGCATTCTTCTGAGGTCCATACCACTGTACAATTGGGTAGTGCCTTATTAGAAAGAGAATCAAAGGCCTCCCGCCCATTTTGGGAGACCTCAATTACAAGTGACATCAAGATACAATTTAGATGTGTCAGTTCCAAGCACCTCACTTTAAGGGCATATCATATCATTTATTTCCAGCAACTCTTATATGACAGCCTCACATTTGAAATATATAGCCACTTTCCAAGATATGTACACTACACTAATAAAGGACATTGCATTCTTCCACCGCCCATACCATTGTACAATCACAACTATCGTATAGTGGCTTACTAGAAAGAGAATCAAAGGCCTCTCACCCATTATGAGAGACTTAGACTACAAGTGACACCAACAAATAGTTTAGAAGTGTTGGTTATAATCAACCTCGTTTTAAGGCCATAGCAGTTAGAATCATATCATCTCCTTCCAAAAAGTCTTGTATGACAACCTCAAATTTTAATTAGGCAACCATTCTCTCCAAGATGGACATCACATTCTTCCATGACCCATACCTTTGTACAATTGTGACCATTATGTAGTGGCTTATTAGAAAGAGAATCAAAGGCCTTCCACCCATTGTGAGAGACTTGGACTACAAGTGACACTAGCAAATAGTTTAGATGTGCTAGTTCTAAGTACCCTCATTTGAGGGCATAATGATTGACAACCCCAGGTACAATCACATCATTTCCTTACAACTCTTGTATGCCAACCTTAGAATTTTAAATAGCCAATCAATCTCTCCAAGATGTATACACTACACTATTAAAGGATATTGCATTCTTCCACAACCCATGCCATTGTACAATTGTAGCCATTATGTAGTGGCTTTATTTTCTAATCTTACACAACATAATATGAAAAGATTAATTTATATATATTCAAATATGTTATATGTATATTTAAATATTATATTATTATATTAACTATTATTAATATCAATCTTGTACTTACTTTTCTAAAATTTTATAGACAATTGTAATGGTAAAATTGCATACCCTACTTTTTCCTATTTGTTTTGGGTTCACTTTGGTTTGGTTTGTTTGTTGTGCAATAATTAGCTTATAAGTGACATATTTTGTGTAAAAATAGGAAATTTCTAAGCCTTCACTAATCCTAATTTCCCATAGCCCAAGAATTCAAATTTAATGTACACATCACCTATTCCCTACCTTGGTTTGATTATATAGTGTGAAATCAACCCCGATAATTTTAAAATAAAAATGTTAAATTGGGTACGTGTTGTCCCATTCTAATTCGTTGTTACCAATTGACTTGAATGTGAAACATTTTAAATTGTATTCTAGGGTGTTATATAAAATCATAAACCCTAATTCATAATGGTCGTCTATGATTTCACATGCATTAAAGATAGCTCGTTTGAAAAGCATTGTATCAACACTTATCATCAAACGTTTATAGTAATAAATGATGACATATTGCATGATTGGTGTGTCTTCAATTGTTGTTCACAAGCTATTGAATTGAATTGACTAGGGGTTTGATTGAGGAGAATAAGACCCTTCCTTAGCACAATCCTCAAAGAGATTTTTCAACATCACTAGTCACTCATTATAGGTCCAAACATAGTGCAAACTAGCTTTCAAATCACAAAACTTGGAAGATGACCTTATGCATAGAATGATGATTTTGTTGTACACTTTCATCATTGTGGAATTTCTCTAGAGCTTCATACATTCAAATTTCTACTTCAAAGGTTGTTTCTTGACATGTCTCCGGGTTTCAGGATCGTGACAAATTATTTTGCACCATATGTTATAGTCTTATTGGATTTATAACTGGAGCTAAGTACCTTTATTTTGTTTATTTGAATTCCTCACATTTATTTATCAATATAAAGTATCAACAATATATATTATGGTAGATTTTCTTATCACTAAAATAAGTAATATATCCTAAGATATGTATGTAAAGGACATTTATTTTCCTTAGATTTTTGGTGAACTCGACATTCTTACACCCCCTAGGGTTTAGCCTTAAGGTTTATTCCTTTTACATCAAGGTTTTAGATATATTTTGACTCTTTATAATTGATTTAAGATCTAGTTAGAATTCAGATCCACCATTCTTTATGTTTAATTGCTTTGATTATAGGGGGAAAATAGGTTTTGTAGGGACCCAAAACCCTAGCAAGAAAATAATGCTTCTAAAATAAAAACATAGACAACTAACAACTTGTGAACAATAGACTTCCATACAATAATCAAGACTATCCTAATCTGCAATAAAAGGTTTTGAAGGGGACCTTGAACCTTGTCCAACCAGAAAAACAAGGACTTGGGACCCTTTTGAAAGAAAACACAACCTGAAGTAGTTAGGTGACAAAGAACAAACTGCTTAGATAACCAATTTTTGAGCCATAAAAAACCTTCTTGGTGATGTAGAACACCCACACCAACCCCCAGGCCTCTCAACCTCTACAGGAGATGAATCCAAGTAAACCCTTTCTGCAATAGGCACAACTCTCCTACAAACCCAACATCTATTACACCCCGTCTTATTCTTACTGAGTTATTTTTACCTTATGGGTAAATAGGACGAGGAATGTAAATCATGATTCTGATATGTTTGATTAATGAATGGAATATTGAAATAGGTATTAATATGTTATTGCTTTGATGGAGTAATTATGCTTATATTGATGAAGTACAATGAAAATATTCAAATGCTTTGTCGATGCAAATGTTTTATGATGCAAGTGCATTTCATGTGAATGTCTAACTACCTATGTAATGTATTAGGTTGGATGCAGGTATGGATTCACGCCTCTGGAAGGGAGGGGAACTATCACCCAGGAGAAGGATTTGGTTTGGTAACACTTAATAAGTCAATATTGAGATGTCACACACATTCACATTCCAATTTTTTCTACTTGAGTCAGGTTAGTCCATGAATCGGGTAAGTAACCTCAGACATAGTTTTGGGATGATTTATGGTTTTGGTTTTTTGTCTTTGATTTCCTTTGGGTTGATAGGGTCATTGCTACAATCTCCTTGTGATAGTTTTATCCATTAGGGTTTTGGTATTGAAACATACTTTTGATAAAGTTGGGTTTATGCTTGAGAACTCATATATAAGAGTGAGTGAATATTAAATATACATGTATATATGACTTATCAATGACACACATAAGGTATTTATGCGAGTAATTGATCATCATATATATGTATATATTTAATATAAGTATAAGTGTATAGGAATACATAGATACATAGATGTGTCGACATATTTGCATATATATATATATATATGTATGTATATATTGTAGTTAATATATTTAATATCAAATGATATGATGAAATATTTTTATATGGTAAAAATAATGTAGTTATTCGTAATATATATGTGTGTGTGTGTGAATATTTATACACAAGCGATATTGTTTACGAAAAATGATAACATGAGTTTAAACATTCGAATATCAAATGATACTTTTGATAAACTTATGAGTTGATGAAAAAATATAAATATAAATATATATAAATGTATGTATACATATATATATATACATGATATATTGTATATATATTATTTATAATATAATATGAAACATGATAGCGCGGGTTATTATTAACAAGCGCATAAGAATCCATGTAAGTGGTGCACAAAGATACAAAGAATAGCATATAGTATTAAAAGGCAACACATTCATTATTGAATGACACATTGGTTTAGCATATTTATATAATCAATAAGCACTGGAAAGATACACTCATAGGCAAAGCCTTACATATGGTGCATAAAGGTGTAACAAACATATAGTGTTGGTAAGTCTAAAAGCAATCAATACATCACAATAAGTGTTGTTTTATATAAGAAATGACTACAACGCATATAATTAAAGCAAGGATATAAAAAGTGAGTAATGAAAGGTGCAACCTTTCATGGAATAAAAGCCACGACCAAGTCAAAAGTATTGAAGATAATTTAAAATGCATTTAAAAGCTTTGACTTAGTCTTTTATCTAAAGCACCAAATAGCATGTAAGAAGTTTATGTGGTGCCAAATTATGAATAACTGCATAGCTTTAGAAGTCTATTTTATGAGCTTTGTTCATCGATAGAAACCAAATTGAATTGGAGAATAAGTCAAGTAGAAGTTGGCATGGATAGAGTCGACAGGTCTGTGTGATTATTTACCTTGCATTTTTGAGTAGTGTTCTTGCTGTCCATGAATGAAGTGACCCAGTGCACGCTATTTTGCGAGTCTGAAGTTAGAAATTTTCCACCTTTTATTTATTAAGCCAAGTCGAATCAAATGAGCTAAGAAGTGTCGATTCATTTACCTTGTTTCTAGCCTATAGATGCTTACTTTTTTATATAAATAGAGGAATTCTTTACCTTAAAGGGACACATATTTGCATTATGTTGTTATTTTCTAAGAGTTTCTTTGTTCTTTTGAGTTTTGTGAGAGAGTTAGAGAGATTTTGCAAGAGTTTTAGTGTGAGATTTTATGTGGGTATTTGGGAAAATCGGAAGTGATTTGTTGCCAAGCTGCAAGCTGATTTGAAGAGGCTAGAATTGGAAACCAACTAGATCAATTTGGAGCTTTGTATTTATAGGCATGTTGAATCTTACTTCCTTATGCTTTGTTTGACTTTGGAATGTATCTGTGATGCTTGAATGTTCTTGGATATTAATTTCTTTGATGGAACCTATCTAATAGGTTAAAGCTTTTATATACCCTATATGGGATTTTATATGATGTGTTTCTATAAGGATTTTACATAATTAGTCTATACTATACGTATATTGGAATGAGAGAAATGGATTACATCAAATTTCTTGGGGGGAACAACTTGAATTTGTTAGCTCAAATGCTAGGAAAACCTTGGAATGATAAGACTAGCAACACAATGATAGTGATGGTTTGAAAGACATTTCATCATTGATAGGAGGTGTCATCATGTGAACCATGTTAATAGTCTATTCTAGAATGATCATTTGATCGCTGCTTTACTTGAATATTGATTGAAATTTGAGAATAACCTATTTGATTGGGTTGTTTATTTAATCCTTGTTTTGAAACACATAGGTTGACATTAACCTACATGATCAGACTGATCATTGATTGCTAATTTTATCTTGGGATTAGGGTAAACTAAGGATAATATTAACCTATGTGATTAAGTTGATCACTTGAATTTGTGAAATACTATTTGATTGAATCCATAGGTAGGACTACCCTACCAAGTTGGTTGTTTTATGCTCTTGACATGAAGTCACATTATTGACATAAATCTACTTTTTGAATAGCCTTTTATTGATACAATCATTCTTTTGATTGAGACCATTTATTGTTGAGGTCATACCTTTGAAATAAGATCATTTATTGATGAGGATATACTTTTGAATCATTTATTGATGTGATATATTTTCTTGATTGGAGTCATTTAATGATGAGTATTTATTCTATGATAAAATAAAGCTTATGTAGCTATAATTTAGATTATGAAGTTTTGTTACGAAGATATTCGTAAGTTAGAACCATGAGGAGTTCATAGGTTAATCTTGGGGTTAGGATAAGCTAGTGAAGGGAATAGCTTATATATAACATTAAGTACTTCAATAGAGTGCAGTCTATATAGCTAAAGCTAGATTTTAATTGGTAGGTTATGGAAACACATGTTTAACCTATTAGAAGAGTCATAGTGAACTTAGTGTGTATAGGTTGTTCCTGGGGTTAAATATTATCCAATGGAGGGAATTACCTATGCATAGAATATGAATGGTCTTAACAAATCGAGCTAGAATGTTGGGTGAGCATGTGACATCCACTCAAAGTACTAGGTGATGAATAATTTGGCCAAAGTGATGTAACTCGCCACTGGTTACATTGTCAGTTCATTGTGTTACCTTTGAGCATGCTAGTCCAGGATTGTCATACACGTAGAATATAGACTCTATATGGTAAACTAATGGTAATGTAAGACATGGCACCAACTCAAGATTGGCTAATATTTTGAGATTTATAGACCAAACTCTTCGTTGAAGGGTAGGGACATCTTACCATATGTGGTAGATGTGCAGGGGACTGCAGTAAGTCTGAGGATGAAAAAAAAAAACACTTGAATGATGCTTCTCCTGTTTAGTCGGCAAGCCAAGATTTGAAGGGGGATTTCTTGGATACTATGTATTTCTAGTGCCAATGGAGCTCAAATGAGCTAGGTATGTTTCTTATATCTATTTCTACGAAAATATGGAAAATGTATTTGGTATATTTTTTACGAATTCATTTCTTTGGAAAGATTGTAACATTTCATTGAATAAAATAAGAAAGATGAATTGTTGTGATATCACAATGTAATGCAATGGAAGTTTGGAATAATGTTTATTTTAAATGTGCATGATATCTTTGTTTTAAAGAGAATTTTTTAATTGCTGTGTGATAGCATTGTGAATCATTTTACTTGTGGTTAGAACTTAGAAAATTCTTTGAGTAGAACTAGGGGCATGTTACATGTGGTATCAGAGCTACCAGGATTAGCTCTGGAACCTATGAGCTCATTATGCAAGGGATGCATAAACCTTATCAAAAGATAATGGTTGAAAATTTCTTATGCCAAGATGGCAAGAGGAAAAGAACAAAGTGGAAACAAAACGGGAAGTTAAGATTCCTGAAAAATTTATTTAAGTCTGGGACTAAGAAAGAATTGTCCTTGGAGTTGAAAAATCCTAAACCAACAACTCATTAGGATACACCCTTGGAATTGTGGAAGATTATGCAAATGGGTTTAGTAGGAGGGTTATGAAGGTTTATCGATGGGTACCATCATCCTATGATAATTGTTTAAATCACTCTAAGGGATAGGAGGAATTGGAATAACCTCCTTATTGATAACAACTAGTAGTTGCAAAGAGTCAAGGAATTTGGATTGCGTAGGGATATTATGATTCTAAGAGTATGCTAATAGCATAAATTGGAAACTTCTTTCAAAGGAGGTATTCAATGTTTTGTGAATTAAAAAAACTAGAGAAGTAACAAGAGGTTGGTTAAACCCTTGGCAAACCTAATTCGATGCAAGGTTAAAATCTTGCAATGATAATTGGAGTCAAGAGAGAAAGTTGATACCTATGAATGAAGGTTAGAGACCAGAATGGACAACAAAAGAAGATAAACAACCTTAGAGTATCTAAAGTTGAGAGAAAGGAAATTACCAAGAATTTGGACATAGGGCTCAGTTAGAGCATAGTTTGGTTGAAGTGCAAATTGAACTTACCAATTTATCAATGAAAGAAAAATGTTAGATCTTTAAGTGATCATTAAAAGATGTTGTAAAGATAAAATGAATATGGTCAAAAGGCCATATGTATACATGGAGAAGAGAATTGGAATGAAACACTAGAGTACCTCTTTTCTTGCAAAGTTTTTGATTATTCATTAGATCTCATTACCGGGGACCCGACTATTGAATCTAAGAGATTAGAAGGTGATGATGAAACCAGTTTTGGAAGCAAAAAGGTATGTACAAGGTGTACCTAGTAAGGGTAAGTAAGGTGGATAACAACCGTTCAACTATGAAGAGCCAAAAATAAAAAATGTTAAATCAATTCAACCAATTTGAAGATAACAGATGATTATTATGAGCTCAACTATTAGGATGATCTAATATCATGGAAACACTAAGGGGGAAGAAGGAGAGTAGATAGAATCAAATAAAGTACCCCATACAATGAAGTACTTTGATGTATTTTTAGTTTGGAAGAACTTTTGACTTTCTCGTAAGTCATGATTCAACCGAAGTCTTGTCCTCAATAACCAAAAAGAGGTTGGAAAGAATAAAGATAAGATATTGGAAGATCAATTGTTATTATCGTCGATGCCTTAGAAAAGGATAGGTAGTACGCTTGGTCATGGAAGGAAAAATTATTGCCTATGGAGTTGGAAGGGAATAATTATATATTTCTAACCTTGAGTTAACAAGGAACGTACATGCTTGGTAGTTAAGTATGTAATAATTGCTGATACCTTTTGGAAGATAATATCGAGTCAACATGAGAAAATGTGAATTATTATTCAAACTAGTATAAATTCTCATCAAAAGAAATAGATTGAGCTGAAAATTATATTACAAGATTTGAGAAAAGATTAAGGGATGAAAGAAATCCAAGACTTGGATGTCATAAGAGGAAGGAGTTTAGCTCCACCATCTAAATTTAAATATTATATTTCAAGAAACGAATATGGCATAATTCCATAAAAGAGGTTTCACTTTGTTAGAATAGAATATTATGAATAGGAAAAGAACTTATGTATCCAAATTTTGGGAGATGAAAGAATGAATGAGGTAAGTTGACTTCTTATTCAAGCACACAAGGGAATGAATTTTTTTTTTCCGAATGAGGAACCACTATAATCTAGAAGGGGATAGAGTATAATGTTGCAAGGTATGTAGCAAGTTATTGTCTAATATGTCGATAGATGATGAAAAGATGTCGTCAATGGAAGGGCTTGCATACTCCCATGGAATTCTAGAAGGGAAGTGATAGATTATTAGAATAGTTTTAATCCTTATTTTTTCGATGGAACAGACATTATGTTAAGGTGGATAGACTCACCAAGGTAACCAATATTTATTGGGAAAAATTGATTTATAGGATAATAGTCCTAAACATCATATTGTGTAAAGAAGTTTCTTAATGTTCCTAGGAAGGTTATCTCAGAACGGGACACACAAGTGATATTAGGTTTTGAGTAAACCAGGATCATTTTATGAGAAATTCGATTGAATGAATGCTCAATATATTACTTTAAGTTATCCAATTAGGAAGAAGGGAAAAATCAAATCTAGAAGGATTTGCGAGATACTTATATTACAATAAAACTTCTGTCATTGAATTTTGGTTCATGATATGAGAGAAAGGGTTGAATCTCTATTAAGCTAAGATGATCTAGGGAATATGATTAACCTTTGATCAAAAAGGTTGCCAAAATGGAATAAGAGATCAAAATGATCAAAGAAACTTCGTTGATACAAAGCTTGAAATAAGAAGTATCATTATACTCAGAATTGACAGGTGTCTAAGGGAAATCTTATGCTCAAGATGGGCACTATTCAAGGGTAGTACTAATATGCTCAAGGTAGATGGATGTGTAAGTGATGGACGGTCCCAACTTTTGAGTTATCTAAAGATGTAAACACCAAAGGGAAGGCTGGGACCCATAGTGTAGTGCACAATACACCAACATTCCTTTTCTATTTGGGCTACACTAAGAATAATTACATTAGCCAATGAGAACATGTTTTTTTAGTCATTGTGGTATAGGTGTCATATACGATACAAATATTATTGTACTTATGATGTACATATGAGGAAATATGATTATAATGTATACAAATCTTTGAGAGAGAAAGTATGTGTGAAGCACACAAATTCTTCCCAAGGGTTGGCAAGGTCACTCAGTGCAAGGTCCAGGAAGGAAAATATTGGAAGGGGTCATACTATAAGAGAACATTAGAAAGGAATATACTTATTTCCTGACTGATTTGGAAAATGGAAATTAAAACCTTTATTTGACTTTATCTATATGTTTAAAGTATTTCAAATCACCGGGGATGATGATTCATAGTGGGGAAAATATTTTACACCTCATCTTATTGTTACTAAGTTAATTTTACCTACACAAGTAAATAGGTGATGAATGTAAATCATGATTTTGATGTTTGATAAATGAATGTAATACTGAAGTAGGTATTAATATGTTATTGCTTTGAAGGAGTAATTATGTTTATATTGATAAAGTACAATGAAAGAATATGTATTGCAATGTGAATATTCAAATTCTTTGTTGATGAAAATGCTTTATGATGCAAGTGGATTTTATGTGAATGTCTAACTACCTATGCAATGTATTAAGTTGGGTGTAGGATAGGTTCACACCTTTGAAAGGGAGGGGAAGTATCACTTAGGAGAAGGATTTGGTCTGGTAACCCTTAATAAGCCAATACTAAGCTATCACACACACTCACATTCCAATTTGGTCTACTTGAGTCAGGTTAGTCCATGAATCAGGTAAGTAACCTTAAACATAGGTTTGGGATGACTTATGGTTTGGGTTTTTGGTCTTTGATTTACTTTGGGTTGATAGGGTTATTGCTACGATCTCCTTCTGATAGTTTTATCCATTTGGGTTTTGGTATTGAAACATACTTTTGATAAAGTTGGTTGTATGCTTGAGAACTCATATATAAGAGTGAGTGAATATTAAATATACATGTATATATGACTTATCAATGACACACATAAGGTATTTATGCGAGTAATTGATCATCATATATATGTATATATTTAATATAAGTATAAATGTATATGAATACGTTGATACATAGATGTGTCGACATATTGCATGTATATATATATATATATACATGAGAACTCATACTTTTATATATATTGAAACATACTTTTGATAAAGTTGGTTGTATGCTTGAGAACTCATATATAAGAGTGAGTGAATATTAAATATACATGTATATATGACTTATCAATGACACACATAAGGTATTTATGCGAGTAATTGATCATCATATATATGTATATATTTAATATAAGTATAAATGTATATGAATACGTTGATACATAGATGTGTCGACATATTGCATGTATATATATATCGTAGTTAATATATTTAATATCAAACCATATGAATGAAATACTTTTATATGGTAAAAATAATGTAGTTATTTGTAATATATATGTGAATATTTATATACATGCAATATTGTTTACGAAAAATGATAACATGAGTTTATACATTCGAATATCAAATGATGCTTATGAGTTGATGAAAAAAAAAATATATATATATATACTGTATATATATACATGATATACTGTATATATATATATTAAATATAATATAATATGAAACATGATAGCACAGGTTATTATTAACAAGAACATAAGAATCCATGTAAGTGGTGCACATAGATACAAAGAATAGTGCATAGTATTAAAAGGAAACACATTCATTATTGAATGACACATTGGTTTAGCATATTTATATAATCAATAAGCACTAGAAAGATACACTCATAGTAAGCACCTTACATATGGAACACAAAGGTATAAAGTGCTCCAAACATATAGTGTTGGTAAGTCAAAAGCAATCAATACATCACAATAAGCGTTGTCTTATACAAGAAATGACTACAATGCATATAATTAAAGCAAGGATATAGAAACTGAGTAATGAAAGGTGTAACCTTTCATGGAATAAAAGCCATGACCAAGTCAAAAGTATTGAGGACAGTTTGAAATGCATTTAAAAGCTTTGACTCGGTCTTTTATCTGAAACACCAAATAGCACATAAGAAGTTTATGTGGTGCCAAATTATGAATAATTGCATAACTTTAGAAGTCTATTTTATGAGCTTTGTCCAATGATAGAAATGAAATTGAATTGGAGAATAAGTCAAGTAGAAGTTGGCATGGATAGGGTCGACCTGTGTGATTATTTACCTTGCATTTTTGAGTAGTGTTCTTGTTGTCCATGAATGAAGTGACCTACTGTGCTATTTTGTTGAGTCTTAAGTTAGAAATTTTCCACCTTTTATTTATTAAGCCAAGTCGAATCAAATGAGCTAAGAAGTGTCGATTCATTTACCTTGTTTCTAGCCTATAGATGCTTACTTTTTTATATAAATAGAGGAATTCTTTACCTTAAAGGGACACATATTTGCATTATGTTGTTATTTTCTAAGAGTTTCTTTGTTCTTATGAGTTTTGTGAGAGAGTTAGAGAGATTTTGTAAGAGTTTTAGTGTGAGATTTTATGTGGGTATTTGGGAAAAGTGGAAGTGATTTGTTGCCAAGCTGCAAGCTGATTTGAGGAGGCTAGAATTGGAAACCAACTAGATCAATTTGGAGCTTTATACTTATAGGCATGCTGAATCTTATATCCTTATGCTTTGTTTGGCTTTGGAATGTATTTGTGATGCTTGAATGTTCTTGGATATTACTTGCTTTGATGGAACCTATCTGATAGGTTAAAGATTTTATATACCCTATATGGGATTTTATATGATGTGTTTCTATAAGGATTTTATGTAATTAGTCTATAATATACATATATTGAAATGAGAGAAATGGATTACATCAAATATCTTTGGGGGAACAACTTGAATTTGTTAGCTCAAATTCTAGGAAAACCTTGGAATGATTTAAGACTAGAAACACACTGATAGTGTTGGTTTGAAAGATGTGTCATCATTGATAGGAGGTGTCATCATGAGAACCATGTTGATAATATATTCTAGTGAACCACCAAAAATATATGCACTTAGGGAAAGAGGATTCCCCAATAGGCCCCTAGGGTTTTTCACCTAGGAGCAAGGTTGGAAGAATGACTCTCTTTCACACTAATGATGTATTTTTGGCGAGTTCATTCAAAGATAGGGGTTGTGTTGTGTGTGATAGGGTGTGTCTAAGTGTTGCAATGTAATGAAACAAACTACCTATGAAATATAAACTAAATGTAAATGTAAACTATATGCAAAGTAAACTAAATGACCTAAATGTATGCAAACTGGAAAGAAACTGGAAGAGACAAAAATGGTGCACCTAGGAACTGAAGGCTGAAGAAGAGGAGCTCTGGAATCTTTTGAAATCTTCTAGAAATGCTCATTGGGACACTTATGCTAGAATAGGTGACCTAGTCTGCTTCCTAGGAAACTCTACCAGAGCAGGTTTCTAGTAAATGGGTATCCAAAAACATAGAAACCACTTTTCAGGCCTAGTACAAGGACTGATTCACCAATGATGGTGACCTAGTCCTCCTGGAGATTTTAGGAGTTTTGAGGTTGGATTCTATAGGTGCCCACTTGTACTTCTATTTCTGATAGAGACCCGTGACCGAATCTTCTGAAAATGACCTACAAGTTGTCTTTTAGCTCCTTCTAGGGTTTGTTGACTTGGAATGTTATGGATTGAATGATGACACCTTTCCAATAATTTTGTCCTTGACTAATTTGCATAAAAACCTGCAAAAATCACATGCAAAGAGAAGGAAAAGGTTAGGGTTAGAGAATAGGGGTTTGCCTTAGTCAAACCCCATGTTGGTAATCAAACCCAAAAGAAATAGAAATGAAAGGGAAAGATGATTGAATGACAAGAAAATGTAAACACTCACCAAACACTTGTTGAAGATGTCTGAAAACATGCAAGAACTAGCTCCAATGGATGATGTCTGAAAATGATAAGTTCTTGAATGCTTGCTTGTGAAGATGAAAGATGTTATGTGTGAGTAGGAGAGAGACATAGATAAAATGAAGATGAAAACCCTTATTTATACATGCTATGCCCCAATTCCCCCAAAATAACACATGATAGGATGACCTTAGGGTTTTGGAGGCAAACTCTCGTTAGAATTCTGTTTTAATTTTGAATTTTATGCCAAAAGGGACTAGGTCACCCAAGGTGGTGACCTAGTCCACTTGGATAAATTCATGTGGTGGTCGGAAAATAAGTGGTGTTTAATGATGTTTAACGGGATTATCTCTCAAAACACACTTAGGTCAGGCCTAAAAGTATATTAAGGGGCCAATTTAACATAAGAAAGGGTTGAAATAGTGATGAAAAGCCAAGGAAAGTATGAAAATGTATTGCAACACCTTACAACACTTTAGCATAAGGCTTGGAAAGGGGTAAAAAGGGGTTGTTTAGGCGAATTATGTTGAAAGGGTCTTAGAAAAGTGGAAGAAGTGTTACAACACTTCACAACACCTTTGTAAACCACCATTAGGTTATTATTGATTTGCAAGCATTCAAGACCTAATATGAATGTGTTGGCCACATTACATCATTAGATCAAAGAAAAACCAAGCCAAAATCCAAGGGAAAAGGCCTAAATGAGTGAAAAGTGTCAAGGATACACTTTTTGGTGACACATTTAGCCCCCACTTTAGTGAGAGTATGGACTTGCTCCAAACTCACACTAAAGTAGCCAAGTCATGTATATCAAGAGGGATCTAATGTATTCATGCTAGTAAGATGAGATGACTATAATCAAGAGGGATGATCAAGCCCCTAGGATCAAGATCCCATGGTGAACCAAACATAAGCATAAAAGATCACACAAGAAAGTGATGTGAAAGGGTGAAAATAAAGGGAAGGTCGGATTAAGTTTCGACCGTTTGTCTAGCTAGTTGTGGATTAGATCTAGGTTGTTTTTCCAAAAGGAAGTGTACTCACTTTGGGGCGATGAGACTTCCGTTTTTCCATCGAGTGAGAAGTCCCAAATTGTGAGAAACATACACTCAGCTGGTATGCACTCACACACACACAAAGGTGGCTATGGGGAAAGTCATGCCACTAGTTGGGCTTCCCACTTAACCATACCAAATTTATACCTCCTGATAACTTTGATAAGGCGCCAAAAAAGACAAGGGTTTGTAGTTCATGAGACAAGCAAAGCTTTGTATGCTTGGAGCTCATGAACAAGTACATGATGGCACTACAAGCATGGAAGTTGTGTTATGCAAGGTGGCCATATATGCAAAATGAAAAATGCAACAAGTAAAATGAAAAAGGGATGTTCAAAGGAGTTTTATTTAGTTCATGTGAGGTCTTTGACTTAGGGAAAATTGTGTCTAATGTCTCCAAGAGAGGGCCAATCATAGAATAAAAAATTTGTAACTTAGGGGATACAATGTGTCACATCATGCCACTAAGAGGAATGTAATATTCTAAGATAGGTCACTTTCATGAAGAAAATTACACCCAATATCATCCACCAAGTGACAAACACATCGTATGAAGTAATAAGGCTGCACTAAGAACCAAGAAAAAAAAATGCAAAAGGAAATGATGCCAATGTATGCCCCCACTTTAAAGGAATTGATACATATTGTTCTGTGAGAAATTACTTTGAAGTAGAGAAATGCAAAATGCAAAAGGAAAGAAAAGGACATGAGAGACAACTTGGAAAGCCCCATTCCAAGTGATATTTTTCCAGGGGAGGCTACGCCATGTAAAAGAAAAGAAAGAAAAAAAGAGAAAGGGATTTCCCCCAAAATGAAAAACACCAAACACATAAGGGATCTATGGATTTGGGGTCAATATGTTTGTTGCTGCAATGTTTGTTTTTAGAGAGCACGAAACTATCATCATTCCCCCAAATACATAGAATTGGAAGAAGGACACAAAGAGGGCAAAAAAAAAAGAAAAAGAAAGAGTTGTTTTGGGTCAACATGGAAGAGACATAGGATGTCTCAATGCTTTGCATCATCCCAAAAAGGGAAAAAAAAAGAAAAAGAAAAGGAAAAGGCATTTTGCGTCAACATGAAGGAGACATTTCGGTCTCAATACCTTGCATAATCCCTAAGAGGAAGACAAAAAGAAAAAGAAAATAAAAAGGCCTTTTGGGTCAACATGAAGGAGACATTGTGGTCTCAATGCCTTGCATCATCCCCAAGAGGAAGACAAAAAGAAAAAGAAAAGAAAAAGGCCTTTTGGGTCAACATGAAGGAGACATTGCGGTCTTTATGCCTTGCATCATCCCCAAAAGGAAGACAAAAAGAAAAATAAAATAAGGAAGTGAAAGTGAAGTCACAACATATAGAAGAATGAAGGTACAAATAGAAGAATTTTACAAAGAGAGAGAACATCAAACTAAACATGATGGGGGAACACGTCACACACAAGAAAACATGCCAAAGAAAAAGAAAAGACTAGTAAGGTAAATGTGCATCAATCATCAAGTAAGTCATCTGCCTCCTAATCTTGCTCAGTATAAAATTCAGGTGGGAGACTAGCTAGAGGGACATCAAAAATTTCTAAACTAACGCCAAGGTCAGTGCTCATCTGAGGAGAATTATCATGTATTCTCATAGAAGAGGAAAATAATGTATTCAAATTATTATGTACCTCTTCATATATTTTGGCATTCTCCTCCTCATCATCATCATCTAAATTGATAACGATAGTAGGGCGAATGACAATATCGGTTGTAGCATGTAATAGTGGTTGCAATGGGGGTGTAGGATCAGGTTGTGGTGTGGGGGAGGAGGGTCGCCAGGCACTGCTTTTGGAAAAAGGTGGATTATGATTTTCAATATTTTGTTCATCATGTGATTTGTGAGCAAGAGCACGACGACGATGCCTATGCTCCCTAATTCCTCTATTTCATTTTATTCTATTATCAAGGTGCATCTCAGAAAGGGTGGGCCGATATACCATAGATTTCTTGTCATTTGTAGGGGGAGGAATAGGAGGAACCATAGGTGGGTCATCAAATTTATCCTTAGCTTTATACACTTGTTTAATGCAAGGAGGTAGAATGGAATTGCTATCACGATCTCTAGGCCTCTTGGATGATGTAGAGGAGGTTTCTGGTGTTTTCTAGTTAGGCATGTTTGATTCAGGTTGCAACATAGTTTCATCAAGGATGGGAGTTCCAAAAGTTGAGGGGGTCATGTTGTGAAGAGATAATTCAGATATTTTCTTTGCTTTAAACTTCTAATAGGCAATGAAGAAGAAATCTCTTCTAGGAGTGATAGGTTCCATGGGCTCAGACCAAAAGGCTTATAAGGAAAATTTTCCTTTGAAAGATAAGGGATTGAAACCACTATGGTGGATGTTGAATATTTCATTGTCAAAGGGAAACTTCAAACATTTTTGAAGAACCAAGGGGAGCGTGTTCATTGAGCGAAGCCATGGGTGGCCTAGGTGCAAAAAAAAATGGTCCGACTGTGTGATGATAGAGAATGTAACATCCAATGTCTTAGGGCCTATTTTTAATGGGAGAGTGATCGATCTGATCATAGGGCAAGAAAAATCATTATGTGTTCTGATCCATGCATTAGGTTTGTCATAAGCATCTTGATAAAGATGATGTAGTACCAAAAATTCTTCTATGATCACATTCTCGCCACAGGGAAGATCTATGAGTATCCCATTAGTGGGTTTATCATAGATTCTACTGGCTATGTAGAGAGGACCGTTGGAAATATTTTTGAGTACATCTTGAGGTGAAAAAGTGATATCAAGAGATGTTTTGGTTTGGCCCTTATGATGGATGACATCTATCATGCCTACCATCTCATCCATAGGCTTGACATGGGTTGCAGTCGAAAGAGGATCAAAATGTTGATCTTGTGTATCCACATTCATAACATAATTCTATGAAGTTTCACTTGCTTTGACAAAGGAAACATTATGTTTAGGCATGGAATTGGTGAAAATATGTAAATTTTGGTTTGGGGGTGCAATAGACTTATTTCCTTTATCATTAATACCAACAACAAATAAATGACCCGAATCAACGAGGTCTTGCACAAGGTGATTAAGATGCTTACATTGTTCAGTGCCATGCCCATTTTGTCAATGAAAATAGCAATAAGTGTTGGAGTTATAGGATGGAGGTAAGGGCTTATTAGGATCGGGTGCATGGACATGATGTAAGGAAATCATTTATTGCTGGAGAAGTTGAGTCATGGTATTATGGAGGGTATCAGGGAAAGGTGCGAATGTATGTTTAGGATCTCCATAATTGAAAGGCACCGCAGTCTTAACAATTGCTATTTGATTATTGGCGGGTGGAGGTTGGGAAGGAGGGTTAAATTTGCAAAAACCTTTTATTTGAATTTCAAAATGGCTGAGATTTGGTTTGGTTGGTAGCATTAGACTTCTCAACTTGACTAGAAGTGGATCACGTATCACAATTACTAGTTGAATTGTGATAATCAAAAAGCACTTGGCATAAGTGCATGAAGGAAGTGAAGTTAATTAAGGTGAGTTTGTCTTGAAGGGGTGTTAGCAAGTTTTTAGTAAACATCTTTTGAAGATGTGTATCGGGTACCTTGACATCAATTAAGGAATAAATTGCTTGATAACGGGAGATAAAGTCTGTTATCTTTTTAGTAGGGTATTGCTTACATCTCATCAAATCAACTAAGGTCTTTTTAGGAGTCATGTGTAATTGGAAGTGGTTGATAAAGGAATCAACACATTAATTGAATGAGCTAATTGAATTGTTTGGTGGGGAAGAAAAGCAATCCAAGGCAGTGTCTTTGAGGGTCCTAGGAAATAGTTTGGCTAACAATTTTTCGTCAAGAGAAAAATCACTACACAAGGCAGTATAAGCATTCACATGATTAGAAGGATCACCCTTCCCTCCAAACTTCTCAAATATAGGTATTTCTATTCGTTGTGGAAGCAGGGTGCGTAGGATTTCTAAGGACAAGGGATTGCTACGAAAATAGTGGGTGGGTGAACCATGTTGGTTTTGATGGATGGTGGAAATCTATTGTTGCATGGATGAAACAATGTGAAAAAGCTATGTGAGGAGAGGATCAATATAAGTGGTATTAGGTGGAAGGGAAAGTGGTGATAGGGTGAATGTAGTGGAAGGGAAAGTGAATGGGATGCTAATGGGGGGTATGGTGGAAGAGGCTAAGGAACATGATACCACATAAGAAGTAGGAATACTAGACATAGGAAGACCAAGGGAAGGTATCACATTGCTAATCAATTGCATTGTTGTTGTCACATAAGGAGATGCATAGGTAGGAATGAAAGCTATTTTTGAGGGAGGAGGAGTGGAAGGTCATCCTTGGCTAACAATTGAGGTGGCTGGTTGAGAGACCCTAGTTGTGGAAGAGGCATGTTTTTGATATATCTCCACTATTCTCTTCACAAAACCTAGGCCATCATCACTATCAAGCATACGATGAATGTTTTCTATGATGGGGATAGTAGTGGCAGATATGTGCTCAAAGCTTACATCATGTTGGAGGTCTGCTAGGTCTGCATGAATTTGAAATATCTTATCATGTGGAAGGTCATCAGGCTTATTGTCAACATGTGTGGTGCCAAGATGTAGGGAGTTACTAAGGGTGGTTTCCAGGCCTAGTGCACTATTGTTGATACTAGGAGTAGAAGCACGAGAGATCCCAAGGTCTACAACAATAGTATTGTTGTGAGATGCCATGAGTCTAGAGCTTCGTCTATGGTATCAAAAAGAGAACACCAAACACTCATGCAAAGTTTTCTAAAGGTGGGGTGAATTCAAATGCAATGTAAACAAAGAAGACTAAAATGCTTATAACTAGGATTCTGGAAAATAAAACAAAAGTGTAGAACAGAAAAACATAAGTACAAAAAATGCTTTGAAAGTGCCAAAAATTACAGTGTAAATGGTGCAAGGGGATTAGGTCACCCAGTGTGGTGATTTAATCCCAACAGAGATGTTTTTAACACTTTTCAAAGTTTTTGAGTGGTTTTTATGATTTTTATGCTTTTTTGATGTAAACACAAAATCTAAATGCAAAGTTTTTTGTACTTTTTCAATGAAAATGCAATGCAAAGTGCAAGCTAACATGAAATTTTCACTAATGCACTTTTAAGAACCATAGAATGAAAATAATGCAAAACCCTAATGCAATGCAAAATTAGAAGTAAAAATAAGTGTTCTAAGGATGGGTTCACCAAAATGAACCACCAAAAAGATATGCACTTAGGGAAAGAGGATTCCCCAATAGGCCTCTAGGGTTTTCACCTAGGAGAAATGTAATACCCCTTCGTTTTGCTTTGTTGTGCGAATAGTGTTGTTCTCCTTTGTTATGCTTTAGTTTCTGTTTGTACTTTGACTATGGTACTCGGTTACTGTTGGTCACTATTTTATCATGATGTGGTGATGTATCTTGATGTGATGGTATTGTATTCAAATGTTATTATGATGGCATGTTTTGAATTAGCATAAGTGGATATTCGAATTAATGATGTTTTATGCTTTTGATTAAAGTAATATGTTAGTTGCGTCAGTTAGTAATACTGTATTGGTGAAGGGGATGGTATCACATCACTCGCTTGCGAGCGCCTTGCAATTCCATGATTTCCTCTTCACAGTGTGTTTTAATTATGACATATATATATGCATGTGGATATACTCTTTGTTCACAGGTTGATAGGTACAAGACATCAACTCCACCTGGTTTCATAGGTTTGAGCATGTCCATTGCCCAATGACGTTCGATTGGGAGATAGTAGCTAGGTTTTCCGTGCCAGGTCATCACCCTAGTCATAGTGTGTCATCGGGTCTTAGTCGAGTTAATTGCTTTATATTGTTCCTTCTCTTTGATTATTAATCACATGTTATAAATTTAAACAAATGCTTATGTAGTTAAATTATGGATTAAATTGATCTGGTATTATGTTAGTAATGTAATTTATTTTATTTATTAATTTAATTTAATTAATAAATAATTTAATTGTGGATTAAATCTATTTTATTAACTAATTAAATTGATGATGTTGAGATAAGGTTAAGTTATTCATTTTGAAGTTATGGATATAATGTTTGAAATTGAAAATTAAAGAAAAGATTTTAAATTGCATTTTTAGAAAATTTTGAATTCAAAAATTGAAAAAATAGAGGTATTTGTTATTCTGTTTTTAAAAATTTATGAGGGTGGTTGCATGGATATTTTTGGGAAATTTTCTTTATTATTTGGTTTTTGGGAGTGATTTTTTTTTCAGCAAGTATGAGAAATTGAAAATAGAAGAGAGGAAGGAATTTTTGATGTTTGTGGGTTTTGGATTGAAGTTGTAGAAATTGTTGAGCTGAAGTTGGAATCAAAGAAAGAACTTGTGCACCATCCGGATCTTATCAAACTCTAGAATACCAGGTTCATGCTTTTAAATTTAGATGTTTTTGAAATTATATTTATATATGTTTTTTGTTGAAAATCGTGTTGGAAAATTCAAAAAACCTGAACTATGATGAAAACTTCATGTTGAAATTTTTAGCAAATTATAAACCTCTGTTTTTATTTGAGTTTTCTCATAAAATTATTGGTGTTCTTGGTTGGAAATTGTTATCTTAATTAGTTATGCAAATTTCATTTATAAATATATATACATATGTATATATATATACATATATATATATACACATATATATACATATATATATTATGTATTTTTATTATGGGAGGGTTTGCTGTTAAATTTTTTGTAAATTTTTTTATAGTCCCCTGTCAAAATTCGCGGATTCCGCAAGGGTTTAGATATTTTTCTTTCATTTTTTTTTTTTTTTATGTGGAAGTGTGGAGGGGAGTCGCTGGGGGCTCACCCCCACTATGCCCCCATGGGAGGCGAGTGGGGGGAGCCACACCCAACGCGACCCCCACACTGGCTGCACCCATGGAGTTTGGGGGAAGGCTATATGAATACACAACCGCCCCATGTAAATCGGTTTGTTTGGCATGCCTCCCCACCAAAACCGCGACGCGCGCCCTGAAACGAGTGTTGACTTTCTAATTTCGGATTTTTTTAAAATATTAAAATATATTTAATATTTTCAATATTATAATTTTATAATATTAAAATATATTTAATATTTTTAATATTATATTTTTATAATATTAAAATATTAATATATATATTTATAAATAAGATTTATAATATAATATTTAATATTATATTATATAGTTTTAAAATATTAATATATATATATATTAAATAATTAAATATATATATATATATTATATAAATAAATAAATATAGATATCTTATAAAGATATATATAGATATTATGTATATATATTTATATTATTTTAATATATATATATTTTAGTTGTGGATATAAATTTAATATGCATAGGAAATTGTTGATTTTAAAATGACATGATTTAAATGTATTTGTGAAATTTTAGATTAATGCATAATAGTCGAATTGATGAATTTATTTTAAAATATTATATTTGAAAAGATAAATATTGAATTTAAAAGAGATGTGTTTAATAGCACGATTAAATGATTTTAAAAATGATGTATTTTGCAAAGGACCAATAGTACTCTTTTAAATGATAGGTTCTGAATGTAGAAATAAATGGTTATTTAATTATTTTTTTGTATAGGTAAGTGTTGTCAAAGGGGACAACTCCCAAAGATTACTTAGAATAAAGCTTACATTCTATCAGCTGGGTCTAAACAGAGGATCCCACAACTGCATATATCATAGCTACTCGAGGGGAAGGAATCAGGTGCATCTGTCCCCATCCCTCAAACCCAACATTGATAGTTCATCTTGTTTAATTTGCAATGTTGTATCGAATAGTGTTGTTCTACAATCCTCATTCCCAAGCCATGTCTTTCCAGTCTAGAGGAGCCTCACTTGCCGCTATTTGTGAAATATGTGAGTATTGTTGCAAATCAATGTAGATTGTATCCTTCTTGTCCAGATCAGCACCCAAATTGGCAAGTGCATCGTCTAGACTGTTGGCCTCTCAGTAGGCATGGTTAATGGTGAAGTCCAAGTTTGTTAGAAGAGTGGCGACTAGCATGACAAGTTTTTCTAGTTTCTAGTTGTGTGTTCTTTTGGTTCTTATGGCATTGATGCACAACATGGAATCACCTTCAAGATCTATGCACCTCTGATTATGCTTGCAACATTCTTCCAGCCCAGAAATTAGAGCAGTGAGTTCAGCGTAGTTATTCGTTTGAAGGCCAATGTTTCCCACAAGGGCCCAAATGGAATTTCCATTAGCGTCCTGTTATGCCTTGCATAACCACCCCATCTTTTGCCTTGGTCAAAATGGGTCCCCCTTTTTGTGTTTTTGTCCTTGGTTGATTTTCAAACAAAGTTTGGAGTCTTTTGTTTCCAACACTTTGTTTTTCTTTGGTTTAGTCTGCTGGAACCGGAACCGGAACCTCATTGGGTTTTGAAACTTCCTTTTAAACTTATTCCGGGCCCCATCCCGACAGTCTTTCTTTTTAAACTTTTGTTTTGTCTTTATCGGAGCTGGAGCCGGAGTGGACGTTAAGTCGGTATTTATTCAAATTTGCAAAATCTAAATCCAACCCGCCTCCGCCTCCACTTTTTGAATTTTTTGTTTTAGATTAAGTTTTTATGTTAGGTTTTATGTTTTCGGTATTTTTAGTTTGCTTTTGCGTTTGGTTTTATTTTATGCTTTGTTGGTAGAACTGGACCTGGAATGGGAACGAAGTTGGGAAATTCTTTGAGTTTCCGAATTAGATTCCATTCCGATTCCGCTCTCGCCGTTTCTTGGTTGTTGGCTTTTGAATGATGTCACATTGTAGTGAAGTGTTTGTTCTTCTCCACTTTCGACTCTGCTTAACTGCATTTAATGCATTAATGACAACTTCCATACGTAGGTAGAAACTCTGATTTTTACCTTCATTAGGGATTAAATGCATTATAAATATCATTGTTAAGAAATTGGAGAGCGAAGTAGAGCAGCTGTGGAGTTCATTTGAGCGAATCGATTGAAGGGGGAGGAGATCATTGCTTGCGAATTTCTTCAGGAGGTTTTCCAACTTTTTGCATTTGAGGTACGGTTCCTATTCTCATTTTTCATTTATTTTGCTTTCATGTTTTCTTGTTTCTGTTTGATCGTTTTTGCTTTGAGCAAGTTCATGTTTTTTGGTAAGTTTGCATGGTTTGTTTTCTTTCTTTGTTTGTTGTTCCTGATTTCATTTTGTGCTTTGTGTTTTTCATTTTTAGTGAGTTGGAGCACAGTCATTTTCACGTTTTGTCATGATCGCCTCGTGCTGCGTTAGGCTTTAAACACGTAGGTTTAATTAGGGTTCGCCAATAATGTAGATTAAATTTTGTTTTACAGTGACTTAGGGTTTATAAGATCTTGTTTTAACTTAGGATTTTTATTTACGCTTTCGTCTGGTTAAAATAGAGGGGTTAAATTCGTGCCCTAGTTTTTATATCGATTAGGGTTTTATGCATTTCTGTATTTGTATTTTAGGTTAAATATGATGCCCTAAAAATATAGTCGTCCCCACGGTCATATGGGCATGGTCCTTTCATGCTATATTTTAAGCCTTATTTCGTTTAATATGACCTTGGTCTTTAATCATGAAGTTATGCATTATATTGTTAAAATCATTGATGACATCATAGTCAACATAGTCGAAAGCGGAATCAGAATTGATTTAGGTTTTATTTGATGTGTTTTATGATTAGTGTCAATTCCATTTTCCATCCCATCTCCGACCCCGCTTGTAGTAAGAAGCTTTATTTCATGAAAATGATTAACTTTGGCAGACGTGGAAGTGGAACTAAAACAAAAGATGAAAATATAAAATCTGACGGAAATTGAATCTGTTTCCATATTCTGGTTCCGGTTCCGATCACAATTTCGACTCCGAGTCCGCTTCTTGTTAGTAGAGTGACTATTCCACTTCCGGCTCCAAGCCTAATAGTGTTTTAAAAGGAGATTATTTAGGATGTTGTCTGCCTGGTTCCGCCTCCGATGTATGTATGAAAGGTATGGTTTTAAGAGGCATTTTGAGATGTTTATTCAAGGATCTAGCTAGAGGTTTTGTTATAGGAAAGCTAAAAGAATGTTGGGAACATCAGGAGAAGCTTCCCAGAGGAACCGGCCTATAGGAACATCAAAAGAACCAGCTAAACCAAAGAAGATCAAGCCATAATAGTTACCTTATACCCTGAGGTATAATCACAGGAGTCCTGTTGTCACAGTAAGCAAAGTAGAATCAGATTGGTCAGATATCACTGACACAAATTTGGGCCAATACAATTTTGAAGAGATGTATTTAGAAATCTTTGCTAAAGAGGTAGCAGGGAGGACACAAAGAGTTGTTGATTCTAGCTTGGCCCATATCACTGTGTTTCCTTTATCAATCCAATGCTCGAAGTTGATCTTGATAGCTGCAGGAGCTTATAATCCAACAACCCGACAATGCATGGATTCACAATACAATGTAATCATTGATCTCACTCCTCAGGAGTTTCAAAGTATATTTAATGTCTCGAATCCCAAGAACTTGGTGTAGTTGGATGAGGCAAAGGCCTTGGAGAAATATAGTAAGTATAAGGAATCCAATAAATCTCACTTGAACAAAAAATGGTTGAAGACAGAGAAGCAATCTCTAACCAAGTTTGCAGACAAACCAAAGAGGTCAAATTTTTATAAAGAAGTATCAGATATAATAATGATGTTGTCTAGGGATTTTGGGAAGAGAGATGCCTTTCATTTCAAGGAGTGGATGTTTCCCTTCATCGAGACAATTCTACATGGCACCCATTAGTTTGATTGGCCGATGATTGTATCAAATTCTATTCATGATCAACTGACCAGCATTAGGGAGACTAAATGCTTTTTTATGACTTCTTACATTGTGTATGCAGCAACGAGATTGGGAATATTCCCAGGTTTGAAAAAAGTAGGAATAATGGGAGTGTTAGAAGGACAAAAGAAGGTATGGGAGCACTATAAGAACTTGTCCTTACAAGTTGCTGAGACTCAATTCAGAAGGGTTAATGATGCATTCATATATGTGGTCATTAACCAATTCAACAGAGATGCAGGGTATAGGCTGAGCCAAGAGGCCATGGCATTTATTGCTGAATGGGGATGTTGGTATATTCAATACCCCAAGTTTGCATACTTTAGGCTAGCTAGTTTTGAGGGCCATCCACATTTGCTGCCAAGGTGTTGCAATAACAGGATAGTTTTGATGTAATTTGTATATCAGGCCCTAGGGGTTAATGCTCAACTTGGATTGAAACATAAGACATGATGTCATAAGTTCCCCATGGAGTTGGGTGAGTATAGTTGTCAGCATTTGGTAGGAGCAAAGGTGGTGTGCAGAGAATTGATACAGTTAAAGCTAGGTTTGTATACAACTCAGAAGCACTTTGACCCAAAGGGTAAGATGAATGCTTTGTTGCCTTCTGTATTTGACCAACATTTCAGTTTGTTAGAAGACTTCTTGAGTGACCGATAGGATGACTATGATTTAAGGAAGAAAAATTATGAAAGATTACCTATCCTACTCATGTTAGAGTTTGGAGTCAAGAATGACATTCCTGACACATTGGTGGATGATGGAGTCGTGTTGGATCCATCTTATGAAGCTTTAAACATTGGAACTAAAATTCTAGATCCAATTGACTGGGATAGTGAGGAAACTATTGATATTAAGCAAATAGGAAGAGCAGTCTTGGATAGAAGCATTCAATGGTTGGTTCTAAGAACCAAAACTCCTCAAGGACAAGCTCCTAAAAAGGGGAAAGGGTATAAAAGTATTAAAAGGAAGGTACCTCCCAAAGAACCCTTGGAGATTCTTCCTCCAGACATTGAAGAAATAGAGCTTGAAGCTAAAGATGATGAACCAAAGGCATAAGAAGGAGATTCTCAAGTAGGATCTGTTGTTTCAACACCTACATTAGGTGAATCTTATACTCAAGTCCCACTTGCAAAGAAGCAAAGTGGAGAGATGCTCAAGGAAACTCTTTATGACATAGCTGAATCCATGAAGGGAAAAGGGGTAGAGATTCATGATGTTGGAATAGATTCAGATGAAACTGTGTCAGAGAAGGATGTGCAAGAGAATATGCTTCTAGAGGAGGATGCTGAAAATGTAATGAAACAAGAGGAGCAGCGGGCATTGTTTGAATTATCCAAAAGGATGCTGATGCAAAAGCTGCTGCAATAGAAAAGAAAAAGGTAATGGATGCCAATACACAAGATGATGCCATACTACAACAACAAAAAATTGAAGCTAAGTCAAGAGCTGATGAAGTAGAGAGGCAGCAGAGGCAACAAGAACATGAACTCAAGGTTAAGGAGGAAAATGATAAGTTAGAATTAATACAAAAGATTCATGACCTTGAGGAAGATAAGGCAAGACACCAGAGGGAGAAAGAAGTCTTGGTTGCCAAGTTAAAGCTTGCTGAGGAAGCTCACCAAAAGGAGGAAGAAGCTGAGAGATTACAAAAGGAAAAGGACACCAAAGAGCTGGTTAAGAAGCAACAAGAAGGAGAAGAAAAGGTAGAAAGAATTAAAGGTCGAGAGACAAAAAGATTAAAGAAATAAAAACTAGAGGTTTTAGAGAAAGAGAAACTGGAAAAAGAAGCTCTAGAGAAGGAAAGAATAGAGAAGGAGAGATTAGAAAAGGAAATATTGGAGAAAGAAAAACTAGAGAGAGAGCGATTGGAGGAAGAGAGGTTGAAGAAAGAAGAAGAAGGTAAGAAATACAGGAACAAAAGGATAGGGAAGAGGCTGAAAAGCTTGGATAGATGCATATGGTGCAAGAACAACAAGAGGAGCCAAGGGTTGATTCTCAATCCCAAGTAAATGTGCAACCACCCCCTACTACTACTATTGCCTCTTCTTCCACTATGATGACTACTACTCCATGTGCTCCCACTTAGTTGAAATTGGACCTACTGAAAAGAAAAGTAACACCTTCACAACCTTTCAATTGGGAGAATATGATGAAGGAGATTGAACAAGAAAGGCCTAAAAAGAAGGCCAAGATCCTACACTCCACCAAGCTCACAGACAAGGGAATTTTTTTTGCTGAGTGTGCCATATCGATGACAAAAAAGGAGGTAGGAGACATGCAGTTAACAGATTATCAATTAAGTACTGTTAACTTGGGAAGGCCTACCAGAGATCAGCAGATGAATCTAATTGATGTGGTAGCTTCGACAACCAAGTCAAGGATGTTAAAGGATAAAAAGAAGAAAGATGAGCTTAAGGCTCAACTAGATCAATTGCATTCCTTTCTGAAAAGTGTCTCTTCTCCAAGATCACAATAGGTAGCTGCTATTGAGACTCCAATTTTGCTGAGCAAAAAGGAGGTAGATGATTTAGTACAAGTAAGGAGCAAAGCGGAGATGCTAGATAGGTGGGTTGACAAGTTAAATCAAGAATTAGGTGAAATTTTGGTCGAAGGTTTTTAGATTCACATTTGTTATGCCTTGCATAACCACCCCATCTTTTGCCTTGGTCAAAATGGGTCCCCCTTTTTGTGTTTTTGTCCTTGGTTGATTTTCAAACAAAGTTTGGAGTCTTTTGTTTCGAACAATTTGTTTTTCTTTGGTTTAGTCTGCCGGAACCGGAACCAGAACCTCATTGGGTTTTGGAACTTCCTTTAAAACTTGTTCTAGGCCCCATCCCAATAGTCTTTCTTTTTAAAATTTTGTTTTGTCTTTATCGGAGCCGAAGCTGGAGTGGACGTTAAGTCGATATTTATTCAAATTTGCAAAATCTAAATCCATCCCGCCTCCGCCTCTGCCTCCGCTTTTTGAATTTTTTATTTTAGATTAAGTTTTTATGTTAAGTTTTATGTTTTCGGTATTTTTAGTTTGCTTTTGTGTTTGGTTTTGTTTTATGCTTTGTTGGCAGAACCGGACTCGGAACGGGAATGAAGTTGGGAAATTCTTTGAGTTTCCAAATCAGATTCCATTCCGATTCCGCTCTCATCATTTCTTGGTCGTTGGCTTTTGACTGATGTCGCACTGTAGTGAAGTGTTTGTTCATCTCTAGTTCTAACTCCACTTAACTGCATTTAATGCATTAATGACAACTTCCATGCGTAGGTAGAAACTCTGATTTTTACCTTCATTAGGGATTAAATGCATTATTATTATCATTGTTAAGAAATTGGAGAGTGAAGTAGAGCAACTGTGGAGTTCATCTGAGCGAATCGATTGAAGGGGGAGGAGATCATTGCTTGCAAATTTCTTTAGGAGGTTTGCAAACTTTTTTCGTTCGAGGTAGTGTTGTTTTTCTCGTTTTTTGTTTATTTTGCTTTCGTGTTTTCTTGTTTCTGTTTGATCGTTCTTGCTTTGAGCAAGTTTGTGTTTTTCGGTAAGTTTGCATGGTTTGTTTTCTTTCTATTTTTGTTTTTCTTTATTTGTTTGTTGGTCTTGATTTCTTTTGTGCTTTGTGTTTTTTGTTTTCAGTGAGTTGGAGCACGGTAGTTTTCACATTTTGTCATGATCGCGTCGTGCTGCATTAGGCTTTAAACATGTAGGTTTAATTAGGGTTCGCCAGTAATGTAGATTAAATTCTATTTTATAGTGACGTAGGGTTTATAAGATCTTGTTTTAACTTAGGATTTTTATTTACTCTTTCGTCTGGTTAAAATAGAGGGGTTAAATTTGTGCCCTAGTTTTTATATCGATTAGGGTTTTATGCATTTATGTATTCATGTTTTAGGTTAAATATGATGCCTTAAAAATACAGTCATCCCCACGGTCATATGTGCATGGTCCTTTCATGCTAGATTTTAAGCCTTATTTCGTTTAATATGACCTTGGTCTTTAATCATGAAGTTATGCATTGGATTGTTAAAATCATTGATGACGTCATAGTCAACATAGCCAGAAGCGGGATCAAAATTGATTTAGGTTTTGTTGGATGTGTTTTATGATTAGTGTCAATTCCATTTTCCATCCCGTTTTTGACTCCGCTTGTAGTAAGAAGCTTTATTTCATGAAAATGATTAACTTTGGCGGAAGTGGAAGCAGAACCAAAATACAAGATGAAAATAGAAAATATGAAGGAAACCGATTCGATTTCCATTCTGGTTCTGTTTTCAATCACAATTCTGACTCCGAGTCCGCTTCTTGTAAGTAGAGTGACTATTCCACTTCCGACTCTAAGCCTGATAGTGTTTTAAAATGAGATTATTTAGGATGTTGTCTTCTTGGTTCCACCTCCGATGTATGTATGAAAGGTATGGTTTTAAGACACATTTTGAGATGTATATTCAAGGATCTAACTAGAGATTTTGTTGCAGGAAAGCTAAAAGAAGGTCGAGAACATCAGGAGAAGCTTCCCAAAGGATCTGGCCTACAAGAACATCAAAAGCACCAGCTAAACCAAAGAAGATCAAGCTAGAATAGTTACCTTATACCCTGAGGTATAATCACAGGAGTCCTATTGTCACAGTAAGCAAAGTAGAATCAGATTGGTCAGACATCACCGACATAAATTTGGGCCAATACAATTTTGAAGAGCTGTATTTAGAAACCTTTGCTGAAGAGGTAACAGGGAGGACACAAAGAGTTGTTGATTCCGGGTTGGCCCATATCACTATGTTTCCTTTATCAATCCAATGCTCAGAGTTGATCTTGATAGCTGCAAGAGCTTATAATCTAGCAACCCGACAATGCATGGATTCACAAGACAATGTAATCATTGATCTCACTCCTTAAGCGTTTCAAAGTATATTTAATGTCTCGAATCCGAATAACTTGGTGTAGTTGGATGAGGCAGAGGCCTCAAAGAAATATATTAAGTATAAGGAATCCAATAAATCTCACTTGAAAAAAAATGGTTGAAGACAAAGAAGAAATCTCTAACCAAGCTTGCAGACCAACCAAAGTGGGCAGATTTTTATAAAGAAGTATCAGATATAATAATGATGTTGTCTAGGGATTTTGGGAAGAGAGATGCCTTTCATTTCAAGGAGTGGATATTTCCCTTCATCCAGACAATTTTACATGGCACCCATTAGTTTGATTGGCCGATGATTGTATCAAATGCTATTCATGATCAACTGACCAACATTAGGGAGACTAAATTATTTTTTATGACTTCTTACATTGTGTATGCAACAACAAGATTGGGTATCTTCCCAGGTTTGAATAGAGTAGGAATAATGGGAGTGTTAGAAGGACATAAGAAGGTATGGGAGAATTATAACCACTTGTCCTTACAAGTTGCTGTGACTCTATTCAGAAGGGTTAATGATGCATTCATATATGTGGTCATTAACCAACTCAACAAAGATGCAGGGTATAGGCTGAGCCAAGAGGCCATGGCATTTATTGTTGAATGGGGATGTTGGTATATTCAATACCCCAAGTTCACATACTTCAGGCTAGCTGGTTTTGAGGGCCATCCACATTTTCTGCCAAGGTGTTACAATAACAAGATAGTTTTGATAGAATTTGTATATTAGGCCGTAGGGGTTAATGCTCAGCTTGGATTGAAACATAAGACATGATGTCATAAGTTCCCCATGGAGTTGGGTGAGTATAGTTGTCAGCATCTGGTAGGAGAAAAGGTGTTGTGCAGAGAATTGATATAGTTAAAGCTAGGTTTGTATACAACTTAGAAGCACTTTGACCCAAAGGGTAAGATGAATGCTTTGTTGCCTTCTGTATGTGACCAGCATTTCAGTTTGTTAGAAGACTTCTGGAGTGATTGGCAGGATGAGTATGATTTAAGGGAGAAAAATTATGAAAGATTACCTATCCTACTCATGTTAGAGTTTGGAGTCAAGAATGACATTCCTGACACATTGGTGGATGATGGAGTCGTGTTGGATCCATCTTATGAAGCTTTAAACATTGGAACTAAAATTCTGGATCCAATTGACTGGGATAGTGAGGAAACTATTGATATTAAGTAGATAGGAAGAGCAGTCTTGGATAGAAGCATTCAATGGTTGGTTCTAAGAACCAAAAATCCTCAAGGACCAACTCCTTAAAAGGAGAAAGGGTATAAAAGGATTAAAAGGAAGGTACCTCCCAAAGAGCGCTTGGAGTTTCTTCCTCCAGACATTGAAGAAATAGAGCTTGAAGCAATAGATGATGAACCAAAGGCACAAGAAGGAGATGCTCAAGTATGATCTGTTGTTTCAACACCTACATTAGGTGAATCTTATACTCAAGTCCCACTTGCAAAGAAGCAAAGTGGAGAGATGCTCAAGGAAACTCTTTATGACATAGCGAAATCCATGAAGGGAAAAGGGGCAGAGATTCATGATGTTGGAATAGATTCGGATGAAATTGTGTCAGAGAAGGATGTGCAAGAGAATATGCCTCTAGAGGAGGATGCTGAACAAGTAATGACACAAGAGGAGCAGTGGGAATTGTTTGAAGAAGCCAAAAAGGATGCTGATGCAAAAGCTACTGCAATAGAAAAGAAAAAGGTAATGGATGCCAAGACACAAGCTGATGCCATACTACAACAACAACAAATTGAAGCTAAGTCAAGAGCTGATGAAGTAGAGAGGCAACAAAGGCAACAAGAACATGAACTCAAGGTTAAGGAGGAAAATGACAAGTTAGAATTAATACAAAAGATTCATGACCTTGAGGAAGAGAAGGCAAGACACCGGAGGGAGAAAGAAGTCTTGGTTGCCAAGTTAAATCTTGTTGAGGAAGCTCACCGAAAGGAGGAAGAAGCAGAGTGATTACGAAAGGAAAAGGACACTGAAGAGCTAGTTAAGAAGCAACAAGAAGGAGAAGAAAAGGCAGAAAGACTTAAAGCTCTAGAGATAGAAAGATTAAAGAAATAAAAACTAGAGGTTTTAGAGAAAGAGAAATTGGAAAAAGAAGCTCTAGAGAAGGAAAGAATAAAGAAGGAGAGATTAGAAAAGGAAAGATTGGAGAAAGAAAAACTGGAGAGAGAGCGATTGGAGGAAGAGAGGTTGAAGAAAGAAGAAGGTAAGAAGATACAGGAGCAAAAGGATAGGGAAGAGGCTGAAAATCTTGGACAGATGCATATGGTGCAAGAACAACAAGAGGAGCCAAGGGTTGATTCTCAACCCCAAGTAAATGTGCAACCACCCCCTACTACTATTATTGCTTCTTCTTCCACTATGATGACTACTGCTCCATGTGCTCCCACTTGGTTGAATTTGGACCTACAAAAAATAATAGTAACACCCTCACAACCTCTCAATTGGGAGAATATGATGAAGGAGATTGAACAAGAAAGGCCTAAAAAGAAGGCCAAGATCCTACACTCCACCAGGCTCACGGAAAAGGGAGAAATTGTTGCTGAGTGTGCCATACCGATGACAGAAAAGGAGGTAGGAGACATGCAGCTAACGAATTATCAATTAAGTACTGTTAACTTGGGAAGGCCTACCAAAGATCAACAGATGAATCTAATTGATGTGGTAGCTTCAAAAACCTAGTCAAGGATGTTAAAGGATAAAAAGAAGAAAGATGAGCTTAAGGCTCAACTAGATCAATTGCATTCCTTTTTGAAAAGTGTCTCTTCTCCAAGATCACAATAGGTAGCTGCTATTGAGACTCCAATTTTGTTGAGCAAAAATGAAGTAGATGATTTAGTACAAGTAAGGAGAAAAGTGGAGATGTTAGGTAGGTGGGTTGACAAATTAAATCAAGAATTAGGTGAGATTTTGGTCGAAGGTTTTGAGGTTCACAAAGGGACATAAGAGTTGATAAGGGAAATGCATCAATATATTGAGGCATTGGAGAAGCAGGAAGTGGAATATAAAGAATATAGTCAAAAATTGGCGAAGGTTAGTATAGTTTCTTTGGCTACTCTTCTTGAACAGTCAATACTCGAGGAGGATAATAAAGATTTTGTGGAAAAGATCTCTCGTATACTCCGATTCAGAACAAATTTGTTGTGCAAGCATAGAAATGAGGTCCAAGATGTTGTTAATAATCTAACTGAACAATTTGAGGAATTGGAGGCAGTTATTGCTATCATAGTATATGTTAATATACTGATGAAGGAAGGCTTGCCTTTGAGCCAGATAAAAGATAAATGGGGTGAAAGGTTTAAAGGACTCATGCAGAAAGGAGATGATGGTGAAGATCTGTTGATAGATCGACTGATGGATGTCAAAGAAGAGATAAAGGCTGCTAAAAGAGAGTTGACAAAGATAAAGGATATGACTAGAGGGTTTTCTGTAGCAGAATTGGAGCGAATGAAGTTTGAAGACAACTGGGTTGATGGGCCAGAATTAGATGTATTACAACAAGTCTTTGCCTGTTATGATGAGTTTATTACAGAACCAACTTCACATGCATAAATATCCTACATGCATGGATTTCTTCTCCTTTGCATGTTGCATGTAGCACTAACAATTTTGGAGCACATGACTTTCTTATTTTCTATTCTCTTCTCTTCCAGTTTAACTGAGTTTCCAAGGATAATTGTAAAACCCTAAAAGGGTGGATGACTTAAAATAGAAGTGGAGTTCAAATTTTGTATATCTATAAATACCCTTTGGGTATCATATTGTAAGGGTTAGCTAATAGAGAATAGAATTGGCCTACCTGATATTAGGAGATAGAATTTTGCATAGTGATTATAGAGATACATTGTACTTGATTTTTACAGTTAAATAAAATTACAGGTTTACACAATATGGTGTTAGAATTAAGTTGTTTTATTTGATAAGGCCGATGAGTTATAATCTATCTGAATGCCAGTGATTGTGCTGAAGCATGAAAGTTTCTTATGTGATGAAAGTCATTAGAAGAAACCATATTTAAGGATTATCTTGTTGGATTATCATTGAATTGAATTTATTGAATTTTTTCGATCTATGATCTTGGTGATGAATGAATGTGTGTTGTTTTGAAATATTTGAAGTATTTGTGATGTGGGACTGTGAAGTTAATTAAGCACCTTAGATGTATACAATAGTATGGATTATTCTATAAATTATGTCATGCTTTTGTTTTCTTGACCTATTGGGAAACATTCATTAGTGAAGATATATGTCCGGATGTTAGATGAGTTTGATTCATGTTTACTGATTTACCCCTTTGATCTATCTTTTTCTTTTATTTAAAAACCCCATCTCTTTGTGAAGAATAGCTCGATGAACAAGTCATTGCTTGTATTCTTTGTTACCAGCACAGGCCCCTTGAAAATTATAGTTGCATGAACCGATTGAGTGACACCAGACAGTTGAGAACCAACTACCAAGACCTTGGGAGTTAGGCTACTACATGTTGTCTTTCTTTTTAGGAGAAATAGAGTAGAAATATTTTGTTTTAATGTTGTTTGTGTCATTTTCACCATCAACACATCCTCAAGGACACAATCGATGCTGGACATGCCTGGGTCACCTTTTGTGGCACCATCAAAGTTTAGTTTTAATCTCCCCCTGAGCAGCGCAATCCATTTGCCATGTTTTCTCTTTTTTTTGTGTTTATTCCATTATTGATCATGGTAGGCATCTTCAATCCCGACCAAGCCTTAACAAGCATCTCGTCTTTCCTGGAGAAGACACGGTTGGAAAGTTGGTGTGCTATGTTATTCAAAGTTTCCTCAATGTTGTTTTTGATCTTCATACAGACAAGATCATGAGTTAGTTCTTCATTTCTGAATATGCTCCTGTTTCGCTCCTTCTAGAGGTTCCAGGCAACGAGGGAGGGGACAATTTTCTTGATATCATCCCAAACATTGGTTTTCCCACCTTTTGGCCTAGCGGTGACGAAGGAACACCAATTGTTAGGCCATGGGCTGGGCCAAGAGAGTTTTAGTTGTACCCAAGACCAAAATTGAATAGCATAAGGGCAATTGAGTAGAATGTGGTCAATTGTTTCAGCTTCATTTTTGAATAGGATGCATCGAGTTGGCCCATGAAGGCCCAATCATTGTAGATGGTCCCCCGTTAGGATCTTGCCATGTAGGGTAGTCCATAGGAAAGCCCCAGATTTGGGGAGAACTACAGTGTGCTAGCAAAGATCAGTGCGCCAATCTTTTCTATTCATTGTTTGAATTTGAATTTGGTAACCAATTTTGATCATGTATTTTCGTGACACAGCCCCACACCAAATGATCTCATTAGGGCTCTCCACAGGATGTATCTTCCTTAGTTCGAATTCTTTCCCAAGCGTGGCCTACTTAGCAGGGTCGAGGTCCTCATCAGAGAAGTCCCACCAATGTTTCTTAGGTAGGCCATTCTCCATGTTAGTCGTGATGTATGCACTGACTTTGGTTCCAAATTTGTTACTTAATTTCTCCTTGGCCGCACACAGGCTGGGGATATCACTTAAGACAGACATCCCCTCAATTGAGTCATCCCAAAGGTTAGCTTTATCTCCACTGTTAATGGTCCACGTCAAGTGGTCAGTGATCAGTGGTTTGGAATCCCATATGAAGCACCAAGTTGCAGATCCCCCATGGGAGTTGGTAATGGTTAGAATTATGCTCGGGTTAGGAGAATCATGGTATTTGTGTTGCATTATTTTGCACCAAGGAAGCTCAGGCCTTGAGAACAATTTCCATGCCAGCTTAGCACTGAAAGCTTTGTTGAGGAGCTTTATGTCCCTTATTCCTGCTCCACCGCCATCCTTGGGGGTGTAGACCTTTTCCCAGCTAATGAGGGGAATACTGTTCTTTTCATTTGATCCATTCCAAAGAAACTTCTTATTAACACCTAAGATTGATGTGGCCACTTTGTTGGGCAATTGAAGGCAATCTAGAACGTATATTAGGACTGCACTTAGAACAACCTAGATCATTGTGATTCGCCCAGCCAAGGTAAGCCATTGACCTTTCTAGGTTGACACTTTACACCTGCACTTGTCTATGCATTCAGTCCATAAAGAGGTTCATGAGCAACCACTAAAAATGGGGGCACCCAGATAATTGGAGGGAAAGTGGGCCTCATTAAAGCCAAGGAAGTTAACAGTTCTTCTACATTGCTGCTTGTTGACATTGAAGAAAAAAATATTTGATTTTTCTTTGTTTATCCTTTGTCCTGAGCATAGGCTATAGTATTCAATCGTTTTCTTTATTGTTTCAGCTTCTCAAAGTTCTGCCTCTCCAAGGAGGGTGTCATCCACGAATTGGGTATGAGTGATAGGTGTCAATTCAGGGGCCACTATGATTCCTTTCCAATTGCCATTTTGGTGTTGTGAATCAATCAATCTACCAAGGGCTTCGACCATCAGGACAAACAAGAGGGGGGAGATTGGGTCTCCTTGTCTGAGGCCCCTGGCAGAAGGGAAGAAACCGCATTGAGAACCGTTCACCAAGATAGAGAACTTTGCTGAGGAAATGCATCTAAAAATTCTACTTCTCCATTCTGTGCAAAAGCCAAATTGTTCAAGAACCCACATTAAGAACCTGCAACTGACCATGTTGAAAGCCTTAGTAATGTCTAACTTGAGAAGCATGCCTGAAATTTTCTTGGAGACCATGGTGTGGATGACTTCGTTTGCCAAGATGATGCTATCTGTGATGTCTCTCCCTGGCATGAAACCATTCTGAAAAGGGGATATTAGTTTGTCCATGGTAGTTTTACACCTATTGGCCAATGATTTTGAGATGATCTTGTAGAGGTTGTTGCATAAGGCAATAGGGCGGAAGTCTGCAAAAGAGAGATAGTCTTGCTTCTTGGGGATGAGTGCCAGGTTGGTGTTGTTTATTTTTTTTACAAACTAATTTTTGATCCTGAATTCTTTGACAACCTCATGGATCTCGGGCCCCAAGAAGTGCCAAAATTTCTGATAAAATAAAGTGGTAAATCCGTCAGGGCCTGGTGCCTTGTCAAGGTGCAGCTCAAATGTGGCCTTCTTGACTTCTTCAAGGGTGAAGGGAGCCATCAACATTATATTGTCCTCTACTATGACACAATGTGGGATACAATGAAGGATATCTTTGTCATCAAGGAAGTCAGATGCCCCTTCCGGGTTTAGCAGAGAGGAGAAGAATTGGATCGCAATTTGTTCTATTTTGTCTGGCTCCTTCCTGTCGTTGTTGTTTGAGTCTCTGATGTTTTTTATTCTATTGAAGGTTCTTTTTTCATTGACTGAATTATGAAAGAATTTTGAGTTCCTGTCGCCTACCTCCAGCCAGGATTCTCTTGATTTTGCTTTCCAATATTCCTCCTCCCTGGCAAGGATCTCAGCATGTTTAGCCAAAAGGAATTTTTCTTTCTCAAAATCATCTGCAAACATTCCAGAGTGTATCACCTTGTTATTTAGGTTTACAAGTTCTTCCTCTATCCTCGCTTTTTCCTTAAAGATGTTTTTGAAGGAGGTTGCATTCCATTCCTTTATGCGTTGTTTTATTGTTGAGAGTTTTTTGCATAAACTGTAGCTTTTAGTGCCTTTTTGATTTAAATCTTCCTTCCACCAACACTTGAGAAGCACCAAAAGATTTGGATCTCGAAATCACATTCTTTCAAATTTGAAATGACTCTTCTTGGGTTTGAATGCTTGGGTGAAAGAAATAGAGATAGGGAAGTGATCAGACAGGGAGATTGGAAGAATGAAAGTTTCCACTCCTAATTGATGGTTTGTCTAGCTCTCTGATATGAGGAACCTATCAAGGTGTTCTGCAATGTGAGAGAAGCCACTTCATCTATTAGTCCATGTAAAACAACCCACTTTGGGGCACACATCAATAAGCGAGTTGGATTCAACAAAGTGCCGAAAGTATTTAATTGCCTCATTTTCTCTCCTCAACCCTCCGCTTTTTTCTTCCAGTACAAGGATGGAATTGAAATCGCCTCCAAGTGTGATGTTCTCCTATTTGTGTGTAGATAGGATGGAAGTGAGGAGATACTAGAGGTTTCTCCTCTCCTCTATGCGGGTTGGCCCATATACTTTGATTAGAATGAAAGACGTGTTCGAGGCATGGAATGTAGCCCGACAGAGCATCCAGTTTCGGTTGCACATGAAATTACAGATGGAAGTTGAATACTATTTCCAAAGAATTCCCATGCCCCCAGCACTCCCAAATGGGTGAACGAAGGACCCAGCCCATCTGTGGTAGCGTTTCAGGAAAAGATCAACCTCTTGTGGACCCAGTTTGGTTTCTTGCAGAAGAACTATGTCAGATGACAAATTTTCTAAATGGAATTTTTCCATATGCCATTTTTCAGGGGTGTTGAGGCCCTTGAAATTCCATGTTGTGAGTAACATTTCACTCCAAGGGAGGGGTTTTCTCCCTTGGAACATAACATGTATTCCTTGATTTTTGGGAGGCTCTTCTCAATTGCCTCTTCTGCTTTCTTTTGGAAATTTGGTTTTAATGCCATGCTGTTTACCCACTTTCTTCCATGGTGTAGTGTTAGCCACAGATTGGCTAATGGTCCTCAGATCCACGACGCCGATTGCATCTTTCTCTCCATCCAAGTCCTCAAGCCAGTTGTCTTTTGTTGAACGCAAACTTAGAGGAGAGGAGACGACTTCCGTATCTTTGACACAGGGTGGCATTACCCGAGCCGATCCCCCATGCTCCAGATGAGGCTCCACACAAGTGTAATCCCCATGTGTTGTGCAGTCCTTGGGGGGGGGTTGTTATTTCTTCTGAAACTGTGGTTGCTCTTTGATTGGAATGCGGCTGCCTTGGGATAGGCTATTCCAAGTTTGGATTTGAACAGTCAGGCATTAATTGGTATGGGACCAAGGCCAATGGGTTGTCCAATTCCAGAGGGGTTTGAGGGCGAGCAGAGCCCAGAGTTGGAAATGTTCCTTTTGGTTTCCAATAGGTGTATGGAGGGATTGGGTAGTTGTGGACCATATGTCTGCGCTTGCCACATCAAAGGCATAAGTGTTTTTTGTCTTCAATTTCTAGCCTTTGCATCCACACACCAGCCACTGATTTCAGACTAATGTGGGAGGGAAGCCGTCTGACAGCGATCATCAGAATTCTTGAAAAAAAGATGCCATCGTCATCTCCCATATCCAAATCCAGGGCGTTGCCTAGACTATCGCCAATCTTATAAAGATAGTCTCCCGACCAGTACTCGAAGGGGAGATTGTAAAGTCGGATCCAAAATGGGGTGTCCATTCTCTAGGAGGATTTTGGGTCGAAGTTAGGGCACCATTTTTTGAACGTAGACATAATCTTCATCTATTTTCCATGGAGCATTGGTTAGGACTTCATCCCTTGTTGGTATGTGGCGACTAATCATTCTATACTATACACTCTTCATGTGTCCTGCTTTTTCGCGAAATTACCAAAAAAGGGAAAAATCATAAAAAGGGAAAAAACCTCGATTTTGTATAACCCTAATTTATAAAGGGTTTGAGATAGAGTTACAGTATCATAAGAAACATGCGATTATTCATGATATTGTAATAGGGTTTTGCACTGGTTAGTAATATCATTGGATGGTTGCGGTTTGGTGGATGTAGCCCACATTGGGTGAACCACATTAAATTCTCTGTGTTAGTTTTATGCGTGTTTTATTTCTAGTTTATTTGATAAAATTTGCATTTAGCTTTAGATATCTGCCTTGAAAACCTAACAAGTGGTATCAGAGAGAGTTGTTTTTGATTATCGTTTGCAGGAAAGTCTCGTGGTTGAGTGGGAGTCTCACGGTTAAGTGGGAGTAATGGCAGACGAGGGTAAGATGAAGGTTGATAAGTTCAAAGGGCAGAACTATCAGTTATGGAAGATGCAGATGGAGGACTATCTCTATCAGAAGGATTTATGGTGGCCATTGGAAGGGAAAACCAAGAAACCCACAACAATGACGGATGAGGACTGGGATATTTTAGACAGAAAGGCACTTGGCAGTATTCGCTTATGCCTGGCACAATCAGTGGCGTTCAATATCACAATAGCAAAGACAACTCTAGAGTTGATGGAAACCCTAGCAAAGTTGTATGAAAAGCCTTCCGCTTCAAATAAGGTATTTCTTATGAAGCGTTTATTTAATATGAAAATGGTAGAAGGTGGATCAGTTACTGATCATTTAAATGAGTTCAATACAGTTAAAAGTCAATTAACTTCTATAAAAGTAAACTTTGATGAAGAAGTTAGGGCTCTTTTGATTCTGTGTTCTTTGTCTGAAAGCTGGAATAGCTTGGTAATGGCTGTTAGCAATTCTGTTTCTAGTTCAAATACATTGAAATTTGATGATGTTGTTGGTGTTATTTTGAGTGAGGAAATTCATAGGAAAAGCTCAGGTCGAACATCCACATCAGACAGTGTTTTGAATGTAGAAAGCAGGGGTAGAACAAAGGAGAGAAGAAACAATTATGGAAGTCATGGGAAGTCACGAGGAAAATCAAGTTACAGAAGGTCCCAATCTAGAGACAAGAGGGATTGCTGGTACTGTGGTAAGCCAGATCATTTAAAGAAAGATTGTTGGTCTCGGAAAAATAAAGAAGGAGACGAAAAGGAAGGAAATAAAGAGGCAAATGTGGTAAGTAATAGATTTGATGAGGATGCTTTGATTCTTTCTCTTGACAATGTTGATGATTCTTGGGTGTTAGATTTAGGGGCTTCATTTCATGCTACGCCCCATAGAAATTATTTTCTTGATTATGTCCAAGGGGATTTTGGGCTGGTTTATTTGGGAGATAATGAACCCTATCAAATTGTTGGAAAGGGAAGCATCAAGATTAAGTTGCAGAATGGGAATCATTACTACTACATGAGGTAAGGCACGTTCCAAAGCTAAAAATAAATTTAATTTCAGCAGGGCAACTAGATGATGAAGGTTGTGTTGTTACATTTAGTGATGAAAATTGGAAGGTTACAAAAGGTGCCTTAGTGGTAGCAAAAGGTGTGAAAGTAGGCACCTTATATCTTTGTACAGGTCATATTTTTCCTTCTACTTTAGCTATTGCAGATAAAAATCAATGTTCAGGAATAGTTGCTGCAGTTCAGCAGGAAGAAAATCTGATAGTTGCTGCGAATTCTGAATCAGCACTATGGCATAACAGACTTGGGCACATGAGTGCAAAAGGTATGAAAGTACTTCATTCAAATAATGCTTTACAAGGTCTAAAATGTGTTGATATGGATTTCTGTGAAAGTTGTGTGTATGGCAAACAAAAGAGAGTTAGTTTTCTCAAGGATGGGAAACAAAAGAAGGATGAGAAATTGGAGCTTGTGCATATGGATGTATGGGGACCAGCTCAGGTATCTTCTCTTGGTGACTCTCATTATTATGTCACATTCATCGATGATGCAACTAGGAAGGTATGAATTTATTTTATTAGGCAGAAATCTGATGTATTTGAAACTTTTAAAAATTGGAGAAGCTTGGTTGAGAATGAGACAGGTAAAATGTTGAAATGTCTCAGATCTAATAATGGTGGTGAGTATTGTAGCAAAGAGTTTGAAGATTATTGTTCCTCTAATGGTATTCGTAGGCAGAAAATGGTTCCAAGGACTCCACAGGAAAATGAAGTGGCTGAGTGTATGAACAGAACAATAATGGAGCATGCACGAACTATGAGATTGCATGCTGGGTTGCCTTTAAACATGTGGGCAGAGGCTGTAAGTACTGCTATTTATTTAATTAATAGAGGTCCTTCTAATCCTTTGGGTTGTGGTATTCCAGAGGAAGCATGGAAAGGTAAGAAAGTAAGTTATTCTTTTCTGAAAACCTTCGGTTGTGAAGCATTTGCACATATAGATTCTGAAAATACAACCAAGCTTGATGCAAAATCAAAGAAATGTATATTTGTTGGATATGGCATAGATGAATTTGGTTATAGGCTTTGGGATTTTGAAAATAAGAAAATTGTGAGAAGCAGGGATGTCATATTCAATGAGAAAATGTTGTACAAAGTTCTATTGCAGCAGCATGAGAAGAAAGAACAGGATTATGCACTGCTGGATGATATTAAAAACACCAATGTTCCAGTGGTTCCTCATGCTCCGCAACAGCAACAACAAGAAATACCACAAACTCCAGTGAATGTTAGGTGATCTTCAAGGTTAAGTAGACCTCTAGAAAGATTTTCTCCCTCTTTGTACTCTATTCTATTAACTGATGCTGGTGAACCAGAATGTTATCATGAAGCTATGCAGGTGGATACCAAGGTTCAGTGGGAGCATGGAATGGATGAAGAAATGGACTCCTTGCTGAAAAATCAAACTTGGAAATTATGCAAGTTGCCTGCAGGTAAAAAGGCTTTAGCAAACAAATGGGTTTATAGGATGAAAGAGGAGGATGGAGGTAAGAAAAGATTTAAATCCACATTAGTCATAAGGGGATTTGCACAGAAACAGGGTATTGATTTTGATGAAATATTTTCTCTAGTTGTTAAAATGACCTTTATTTGTACTGTGTTAAGTATTGTGGCTGTTGAAGATTTGCATTTAGAACAGCTTGATGTTAAAACTGCCTTTCTCCATGGTGATTTGGAAGAGGAAATTTATATGGAACAGCCACAAGGATTTGAGGTCAAAGGTAAGGAGAAACTAGTGTGCAGATTGAAGAAAAGCTTATATGGCTTGAAGCAAGCACCTCGACAATGGTATCTTAAATTTGATAGTTTTATGGCTGAGCAAGGTTATAATAGGTGTAATTTAGACCATTGTTTTTATTTTAAGATGCTAGGTGAAGATAGCTGCATTATTTTATGTTTATATGTTGATGATATGCTTGTAGCGGGGTCTAACATGGATCACATAAAGGAGTTAAAACAACAGTTAGCAAATTCATTTGCTATGAAAGATTTGGGGGCAGCAAAACAAATCCTTGGTATGAAGATTACAAGAGATAGGAAAAACAGGAAATTGTTTTTATTTCAGGTTGATTATGTTAAAAAGGTGATACAAAGATTTCATATGGAGAATGCAAAAGCTGTCAGCATACCTTTGCCCAGTCATGTAAAATTGACTAAGGATATGTGTCCAAAGACACAAGAGGAGGAAGAAAAAATGTCCAAGGTACCATATGCTTCAGTTGTAGGTAGTTTAATGTATGCCATGGTATGCATGAGACCAGATATTGCACATGCTGTAGGAGTTGTTAGCCGGTATATGAGTAATCCAGGAATTGAGCATTGGAATGCAGTAAAATGGATTCTCAGGTATTTGAGAGGTACACCAGATAAACATTTATGTTTTGAGGGCTCTAATACAGATTTAAAGGGCTATGTTGACTCAGATCTGGCAAGGGATATTGATACCAGGCGGAGTACCATAGGTTATGTATTTACCATTGGTGGGACAACAGTAAGATGGATATCTCGATTGCAAAAGGTGGTTGCTTTATCCACCATAGAAGCAGAGTATGTGGCTCAACAGAGGCAGCAAAGGAGATGATATGCATGCAATTTTTCATGGAAGAGTTGGGAAAACAATAGGCTGAAAATTACTTGTTCATAGATAGCCAGAGTGCTATACATCTTGCAAAGAATTCTGCCTTGCACTCTAAAACCAAACACATACAGTTGAGGTATCATTTCATTCGGTCAGTGTTGGAGGATGGACAGGTAAAGCTAGAAAAGATACATACAGATGTAAATCCAGTGGATATGTTTACTAAGGCAGTGATAAGGGAGAAGCTGAGCTCCTCTTCAGCTTCGGTTGGCCTTCAAGGTTGAATTAAAGTATAAGAAAGCAGCAGGGTCCAAGGTGCTTATTTGCAGTGGGAGCTATAAGTGTAGCAATGTCGTCCAGGTTCAGTCTCCAAGTGGGAGATTGTTTAGGTGTGGAGCCTGATCAGTCTCCAAGTGGGAGATTATTTAGGTGTGGAGCTTGATCAGTCTCCAAGTGGGAGATTGTTGGTATGTGGCGATTGATCATTCTATACTGTACACTCTTCATGTATCCTTGCCGGGGTCTGGGGCTGGGCTGAGCCCTGGGTGGGGGTTCGGGGGCGGTAGCCCCCGAGAAAAATTTTTGTCCTGCTTTTTCGTGAAATTACCGAAAAAGGGAAAAAACCCCGATTTTGTATAACCCTAATTTATAAAGGGTTTGAGATAGAGTTACAGTATCATAAGAAACAGGCGATTATTCGCGATATTGTAATAGGGTTTTGCATTGGTTAGTAATATCATTGGATGGCTGCGGTTTGGTGGATGTAGCCCACATTGGGTGAACCACATTAAATTCTCTGTGTTAGTTTTATGTGTGTTTTATTTTTGGTTTATTTGATAAAATCTACATTTAGCTTTTAGATATCTGCCTTGAAAACCTAACATCCCTGAGTTTCTCTTCTTTGAAATCCACTATGAAGAATTGCTGATGGAGGAAATTTACGATGGTAGATCCTTCCCAAGCATTCTTCACCGATTGTCTTAGGGTAGCGCTTGAATGATTCTTGCCGATTATTCTACCAATTAGGGCTATTTTTTTAAGCCCCACCACATCTTTTTGAGATTCCATGGAAATGTCAATCTCAAGCAGTGGCACAGAGGCTCCAATTTTATCTTGTGGGATCGGTTCATTGTTGCTCTCTATTCTGACAAATCTTGTTTTTCACCTTCGCTTCCTACGTCTCTTGCCCCCAGAGTTACCTTCCGATTGTGACATTTCCCAGCTCTGGGAATCTTCCATGTTGGGGTTGAGCAGACTATCAAACTTCTGCCCGCTCCCATCTGACTTTTCTTTAAAGCCCTGGGGAGAATTGTTGACAATCGTTGTAGTGGGTGAGGCACATTTGTCGATCCATCGCCCCTGTTCGAAAACCCATTGGGGGATATGTTTTCCCTTTCTGGCATCACGATCTTCCATGTGGTCTGACATAGGGAATTTTTCCTCCTCTATCTCTACCCATCTCCGGCCGACTAGGTCCTTCGCGACTTCCAGGATTTCACTTTCGGCGCTTGCAACCCTCACTCGTACTTCTGCTCTGCTCCCGCTCGCATGCACCATTTTTTGATTTGTTCGACCATTATAAAATCTTAATGGTTATTTAATTATTATTTAAAAAGAAAATAGGGAATTAAATATTGTGTTTTACTTTCATGTATTGTCTGAAAAGACATATTTTTAAATCAGTTTATTTAATGCAATAAATTACTAAATGTTAATGAGGAAATGGATTTAGTAAATCCAAAGTAGATTTAAATTCTGTCTCTTGCTCGTCTTGACTGTGAACTAGTTTCATTATCATTTGGGGAAAATTGAGTTATAGAGAATGATAATTCTTCCAGATGGGGTTTCAATGATGTGGGTTGTCGTACGGGGTTAGTCAACCTTTGGATTGCCTTGGGTAGTGCGTTTAACTATATCTAGTTGTTACTCGGTTATTACGAATGAGAATGTGTTGACTGTATGTCATGGATAGGGATTTGATGTCCTTAGGTCGCACTTGTGTACCCTTGGGTTGTGGAGTTGTTCCACATGTTGTCTTAGAGGAGTGTCTTGCAATGAGGGCCGACACACAAAGTGGTGCTAGTATAACTCATTGTAAGTTAGTTAATCCAGTGATAACATAATTAATTGATTAGAGGACTATGTAGTATCAAACACTTAATAAGATAATTATGCCTCGCTCATGGATGCAAGTGCTTGTATAGAATTGAATTGAAATGAGAAGGCCTGGAATGGCAAGATTGTTATCTTGTCTCTATGAAAGATAACTGATTCTGCATTGGATTACATGAGGGGTTGGAAGTCATTAGAGGTTACTAGGATAACCCGAGATGGGGGCCGGGGCCTAGGAAGATTCACCAGGATAACCCATGTAACATTATGATGACACTTTTCCTAAGTCAACAATATGTTCATATTAGTGATGCAATTGATTATGTAATTCTGGAAGCATTGTAACCTTTGTGTTAAGTGATGTATCTATATTTGTTTCAGTTTGGTTGTGTTTTAGCCTGTGTCTAGAGGTAGATGGTTTTGGCTAGGATTCCTTGTTACTATCTCCTAGCACGGGGGGTGGACCTTTGGGTTCCACTTGGTTGGGTGGAATGTGCACCTTACTCCATTGGGTTTTTCTTCTTGATCATGTGGATGAGATTTCTAGTTGGAGAGCTCGTAGGATTTAGTTTCATTTCATGCCTTATTTATTTCCATTGATCTTGTGATTTATTACCCCTCCTTTTTTATCGAGGTGGAAAGTTGTAATTGTAACCATATTTATTGGACTTGCCTCATTCGGGGAATGAGAGATGTAATCGTATTGTTTAATTATGAATAACTAAAATTGAAAGTTATCTCTTATGCTTTGATGTAATTTATCTTATTTGGAATGTATGTGTTTAATTTCTTAAGTAAATAAATGACATGGTTTAGATTCATGTTTTTTGTTGAGGTTCTAAATAACCTCTGTCTCGTAACCTTAGGGGTTTTTGGCATTGGGTAGTGAACTTGCATGTTAATTTTACTTAAACAAAATAAAAATTTGTCCGTTTAAGTAGTTTTTGCAACTTCCTCTAGGGTTGCGTGGTGGGGCGTTACAAGAAAGGTTGGAAGAATGGCTCTCTTTCACACTAATGATGTATTTATGGTGAGTTCATTCAAAGATAGGGGTTGTGTTGTGTGTGATAGGGTGTGTCTAAGTGCTGCAATGCAATGAAACAAACTAACTATGAAATGTAAACTATATGCAAAGTAAATTAAATGACCTAAATGTATGCAAATTGGAAAGACACTAGAAGAGACAGAAATGGTGCACCTGAGAACTGGAGTCTGAAGAAGAGGAGCTCTAGAATCTTCTAGAAATGCTCATTAGGACACTTACTCTAGAATGGGTGACCTAGTCCTCTTCCCGGGAAACTCTGTTGGAACAGGTCTCTGGTAAATGGGTATCCAAAAACATAGGAACAAATTTTTAGGCCTAGTACAGGGACTAATTCACCAATGATGGTGACCTAGTCCTCGTGGAGCTTTTGGGAGTTTCAAGGTTGGATCCTATAGGTGCCGACTTGTACTTCTGTTTCTGACAGAGACCTATGTCTGAATCTTCAAAAAATGACTTGCAAGTTGTCATTTAGCTCCTTCTAGGGTTTTTTGACTTTGAATGTTGTGGATGGAATGATGAAACATTTCCAACACTTTTCTCCTTGACTAATTTGCATACAAACCTGCAAAACACACATGCAAAGAGAAGGAAATGGTTAGGGTTAGAGAATAGGGGTTTTCCTTAGTGAAACCCCATGTTGGTAATCAAACCCAAATGAAATAGGAATGAAAGGGAAAGATGATTAAATTAAAAACACATGTTAACACTCACCAAACCCTTGTTGAAGATTTATGAAAACATGCAAGAACCAACTCTAATGGATGATGTCTCAAAATGTTAAGTGCTTGAATGCTTTCTTGGGAAGATTGAGTGCTTGAGTGCTTGTGAAGATGAAAGATGTTATGTGTTAGTAGGAGAGAAAGATAGGTAAAATGAAGATGAAAACCCTTATTTATACATGCTATGCCCTAATTCCCCAAAAATAACACACGATAGGCCGACTTTAGGGTTTTGGAGGAAAATTCCCATTAGAATTTTATTTTAATTTTGATGTTTATGCCAAAAGGGACTAGGTTGCCCAAGGTGGCGACCTAGTCCACTTGGACAAATTCAAGTGGTGGTCGGGAAATAATTGGTGTTTAATGATGTTTAACGGGCTTGTCTCCTGAAACACATTTAGGTCGGGCTTAAAAGTACATTAAGGGGCCAATTTAACATAATAAAGGGTTGAATTAGTGATGACAAGCCTAGGAATGTGTGAAAATGTATTGCAACACCTTACAACACTTTAGCATAAAGCTTGGAAAGGGGTAAAAAGGGGTTGTTTAGGTGAGTTATGTTGAAAGGGTCTTAGAAAAGTAGGAAGATGTGTTACAAAACTTCACAACACCTTTGTAAAGCACCATTAGGTTATTATTGATTTACAAGTGTTCAAGACCTAATATGAATGTGTTGGCCACATTACATCCTTAGATCAAAGCAAAACCAAGCCAAAATCCAAGGGAAAAGGCCTAAATGAGTGAAAAGTGTCAAGGCTACACTTTTTGGCAACAAATCTAGAATGATCATTTGATTGTTTCTATACTTGAATATTGATTGAAAGTTGGAAATAACCTATTTGATTGAGTTGTTTATTTGATCCTTTTTTTGAAGCACATAGGTTGAGATTAACCTACATAATCAGACTGATCATTGATTGCTAATTTTATCTTTGGATTAGGTAAACTAAGGATGAGATTAACCTATGTGATTAAGTTGATCAATTGAATTTTTGAAATACTATTTGATTGGAGCCATAGGTAGGATTACCCTACCAAGCTGGCTGTTTTATACTCTTGACATGAAATCATATTATTGATGTAAATCAACTTTTTGAATAGCCTTTTATTGATATGATTATTCTTTTGATTGAGGACATTTATTGTTGAGGTAATACCTTTGAACTAAGGTCATTTATTGGAGAGAATATACTTTTGAATCATTTATTGATGTGATATAAATTCCTGATTGGAATCATTTAATGATGAGTATTTATTCTATGATAAACCGAGGCTTATGTAGCTATACTTTAGATTATGAAGTTATTTGTTACATGAATATTCATAAGTTAGAACCATGCAGAGTTCATAGGTTAATCCTTGGGTTAGGATAGCCCAATGAAGGGAATAACTTATATATAGCATTAAGTACTTCAATAGAGTGGATTCTATATAGCTAAAACTAGATTTGAATTGGTAGGTTATGGAAACACATGTTTAACCTATTAGATGAGTCATAGTGAACTTAGTGTATATAGGTTGTTCTTGGGGTGAAAGATTATCCAATGTAGGGAATTTCCTATGCATTGAATATGAATGGTCTTAACAAATTGAGCTAGAATGGTGGGTGAGTGTGTGACATCCACTCAAAGTACTAGGTGATGAATACTTTGGCCAAAGTGATGTAACTTTCCACTGATTACACTGTTAGCTCATTGTGTTTGAGTATGCTAGTCCAAGATTTTCATACATGTAGAATATAGAATTTTTATGGTAAAGTTATAGTTATGTAGGACACAACACCAACTCAAGATTGGTTAATATTTTGAAGTTTATGGATCAAACTCTTCATCGAAAGTTAGGGACATCTTATTATATGTAGTTGATGTGTGAGGACTGCAGTAAGTTCAAGGATGGTAGAAAAGCACTTGAGTGATGCTTCTCCTCTTCAGTTGATGAGCCAAGATTTGAAGGGGGATTTATTGGGTCATTTGTATTTCTAGTGATAATGGGGCTCATATGAGATAGGTATGTTTCTTGCATTTATTTCTATTAAAATATGGAAAATTTATTTGGTATCTTGTTTATGAATTCATTTCTTTGGAAAGATTGTAACATTTTTCTGAATGCAATAAGAAAGATGAATTGTTGCTATATCACAATGCAATGTAATGGAAGTTTTGAATAATTTTTATTTCAAATGTGCATGATAGCTTTGTTTTAAAGATAATTTTTTTATTTCTATGTGATGACATCATGAATTATTTCACTTGTGGTTAAAAATAAAATTCTTTGAGTAGAACTAGGGGCATGTTACAACATCCACCTCAATAGGAGTGGTCTCCACCTCAATAGGAGCAACAAAAAAGAATCCACCACCAAAGAATACACCTCAACCTCAAAAGGAGTTTTCTCCACCTCAATAGGAGAGGTATCCACCTCTATAGGAGACACCATAACTAGGGTGAAGGCAAAAATGTTTGTAAAAAGGAAATACTTAGCTCCCTTTGGCAACATAAACAGATGGGTTTTCAAGATAAACATTAACTGCAACCTAGTGAGCAGAGCTATAGCAACCATGAAAGCCTTCAAAAATAAAAGAGAATGGACAACCTGTTAGGTTTTGTAAGCAGCTATCTAAAAACTAAATGCAGATTTTATCACATAAACCAGGAAATAAAAACACACAGAAAATAATACAGAGAATTTAACATGGTTCACCCAATATGGGCTACATCCACCAAACTGCAGCCTTCCAATGATAATATTAACCAGTGCAAAACCCTATTACAATATCATGAATAATCGCTTGTTTCTTATCATATTGTAACTCTATCCCAAACCCTTTATAAATTAGGGTTATACAAAATCAGGGTTTTTCCCTTTTTGTGATTTTCCCCTTTTTTGGTAAAAATCACAATGATACATGAAGAGTGTACAGTATAAAATGATCAGTCACCACATACCAACAATCTCCCACTTGGAGACTGATCAGTCTCCACACCAAACAATCTCCCACTTGGAGACTGAACCTAGACAACACCGCTACACTTACAACTCCCACTGGAAATAAGCACCTTGGACCCTACTGCTTTGTTATACTTTAATTCAACCTTGAAGGCCAACCGAAGCTAAAGAGGAGCTCAACTTCTCCCTTATCAATGCCTTAGTAAACATATCCGTTGGATTTACATCTGTATGTATCTTTTCCGGCTTTACCTATCCATCCTCCAACACTGACCAAATGAAATGATACCTCAACTATATGTGTTTGGTTTTAGAATGCAAGGAAAAATTATTTGCAAGATGTATAGCACTTTGGTTGTTTGTGAACAAGTAATTTTCAGCCTGTTGTTTTCCCAACTCTTCCATGAAAATTTGCATCCATATCATCTCCTTTGCTACCTCTGTGGCAGCTACATACTCTGCCTCTATGGTGGATAAAGCAACCACCTTTTGCAACTGAGATATCCAACTTACTGCTGTCCCACCAATGGTAAATACATAACCTATGGTACTCCACCTGGTATCGATATCCCCTACCAAATCTGAGTCAACATAGCCTTTTAAATCTGTATTAGAGCCCTCAAAACATAAATATTTATCTGATGTACCTCTCAAATACTTGAGAATCCATTTCACTGCATTCCAATGCTCAATTCTTTGATTACTCATATACCTACTAACAACTCCTACAACATGTGCAATATCTGGTCTCGTGCATACCATGGCATACATTAAACTACCTACAACTGAAGCATATGGTACCTTGGACATTTATTCTTCCTCCTCTTATGTCTTTGGACACATATCCTTAGTCAATTTTACATGACTGGGCAAAGGTGTGCTGACAGCTTTTGCATTCTCCATATGAAATATCTGCAACACCTTTTTAACATAATCACCCTGAGATAAAAACAATTTCCTATTTTTCTTATCTCTTGAAATCTTCATACCAAGGATTTGTTTTGCTGCTCCCAAATCCTTCATAGCAAATGAATTTGCTAACTGTTGTTTTAACTCCTTTATGTGATCCATGTTAGACCCCGCTACAAGCATATCATCAACATATAAACATAAAATAATGTAGATATCTTCACCTAACATCTTAAAATAAACACATTGGTCTGAATTACACCTATTGTAGCCTTACTCAGCTATAAAACTATCAAATTTATGATACCATTGTTGAGGTGCTTGCTTCAAGCCATATAAGATTTTGTTCAATCTGCACACTAGTTTCTCCTTACCTTTGACCTCAAATCCTTGTGGCTGTTCCATATAAATTTCCACTTCCAAATCACCATGGAGAAAGGTAGTTTTAACATCAAGCTATTCTAAATGCAAATCTTCAACAACCACAATACTTAACACAGTACGAATAAAGGTCATTTTAGCAACTGGAGAAAATATTTCATCAAAATCAATACCCTATTTCTGTGCAAATCCCTTTACAACTAATCTGGATTTAAATCTTTTCTTACCTCCATCCCCCTCTTTCATCCTATAAACCCATTTGTTTGCTAAAGCCTTTTTACCTATAGGCAACTTGCATAATTCCCAAGTCTGATTTTTCAGCAAGGATTCCATTTCTTCTTCCATTCCATGCTCCCACTGAACCTTGGTATCCACCTGCATAGCTTCATGATAACATTCTAGTTCACCAACATCAGTCAACAAAATAGAGTACACAGAGGGAGAAAATCTTTCTAGAGGTCTACTTAACCTTGAAGATCGTCTTACATTCACTGTAGTTTGTGGTATTTCTTGTTGCTGTTGTTGCGGAGCTTGAGGATCCACTGAAACTTCATTGTTTGGAGTATCATCTAGCACTGCATAATCAGTTTCTTTCTTCTCATGCTGCTGCAACTGATCTTTGTACAACACTTTCTCATTGAATATGACATCCTTGCTTCTCACAATTTTCTTATTTTCAAAATCCCAAAGCCTATAACCAAATTCATCAATGCCATATCCAACAAATATAGATTTCCTTGATTTTGCATCAAGCTTGGTTGTATTTTCAGAATCTACATGTGCAAATGCTTCACAACCGAAGGTTTTCAGAAAAGAATAACTCACCTTCTTACCTGTCCATGCTTCCTCTAGAATACCACAACCCAAAGGATTATATGGACCTCTATTAATTAAATAAACAATAGTGTTTACAGCCTCTACCCACATGTTTAAAGGCAACCCAACATGCAATCTCATAGTCTGTGCATGCTCCATTATTGTTCTATTCATGCACTCAGCCATTCCATTTTCTTGTGGATTCCTTGGAACCATTTTTTGCCTACGAATACCATTAAAGGAACAATAATATTCAAACTCTTTACTGCAATACTCACCACCATTATCAGATCTGAGACATTTTAACTTTTTACCTATCTCATTCTGAACCAAACTTCTCCATTTTTTAAAAATTTCAAATACATCAGATTTCTGCCTAACGAAATAAATCCATACCTTCCTAGTTGCATCATCAATGAATGTGACATAATAATGAGAGCCACCAAGAGAAGATACCTGAGCTGGTCCCCATACATCCATATGCACAAGCTCCAATTTCTCATCTTTCTTTTGTTTCCCATCCTTGAAAAAACTAACTCTCTTTTGTTTGCCATACACACAACTTTTAGAGAAATCCATATTAACACATTTTAGACCTGGTAAAGCATTCTTTGAATGAAGTACTTTCATACATTTTGCAGTCATGTGCCCAAGTCTGTTATGCCATAGTGCTGATTCAGAATTCGCAGCATCTATCTGATTTTCTTCCTGCTGAACTGCAACAACTGTTCCTGAACATTGATTTTTATCTGCAATGCTAAAGTAGAAGGAACAATATGACCTGTACAAAGATATAAGGTGCCTACTTTCACACCTTTTGCTACCACTAAGGCACTTTTTGTAACCTTCCAATTTTTATCACTAAATGTAACAACACAACCTTCATCATCTAGTTGCCCTGCTGAAATTAAATTTATTTTTAGCTTTGGAACATGCCTTACCTCATGTAGTAGCCAATGATTCCCATTCTGCAACTTAATCTTGATTATTCCCTTTCCAACAATCTGACAGGGTTCATTATCTCCCAAATAAACCAGCCCAAAATCCCCTTGGACATAATCAAGAAAATAATTTCTATGGGGCGTAGCATGAAATGAAGCTCCTGAATCTAACACCTAAGAATCATCAACATTGTCAAGAGAAAGAATCAAAGCATCCTCATTAGATTTATTACTTACCACATTTGCCTCTTTGTTTCCTTCCTGTTTGTCTCTTTCTTTATTTTTCTGAGACCAACAATCTTTCTTTAAATGACCTGGCTTACCACAGTACCAACAATCCCTCTTGTCTCTAGATTGGGACCTTCTATCCCTTGATTTTCCTTGTGACTTCCCACGACTCCCAAAATTGTTTCGTCTCTCATTTTTTCTGCCCCTGCTTTCTGCATTCAAAACACTGCATGATGTGGATGTTCCACCTGAGCTTTTCCTATGAATTTCCTCACTCAAAATAACACCAACAACATCATCAAATTTCAATGTATTAGAACTAGAAACAAAATTGCTAACAACCATTACCAAGCTATTCCAGCTTTCAGACAAAGAACACAAAATCAAAAGAGCCCTAACTTCTTCATCAAAGTTAACTTTTATAGAAGTTAATTGACTAGTAACCCGTATTAAACTCATTCAAATGATCAATAACTGATCCACCTTCTACCATTTTCATATTAAATAAACCCTTCATAAGAAATACCTTATTCGAAGCGGAAGGCTTTTCATATAACTTTGCTAGGGTTTCCATCAACTCTAGAGTTGTCTTTGCTATTGTAATATTGAACGCCACCAATTGTGCCAGGCATAAGCGAATACTGCCAAGTGCCTTTCTGTCCAAAATATCCCAGTCCTCATCTGACATTGCTGTGGGTTTCTTGGTTTTCCCTTCCAATGGCCACCATAAATCCTTTTGATAGAGATAGTCCTCCATCTGCATCTTCCATAACTGATAGTTCTGCCCATTGAACTTATCAACCTTCAACCTACCCTCATCTACCATTGCTCCCACTTAACTGTGAGACTCCCACTCAATTGTGAGACTTTCTTGCAGACAATAATTGAGAACAACCCGATCTGATACCACTTGTTAGGTTTTGTAAGCAATTATCTAAAAATTAAATGCAGATTTTATCACATAAACCAGGAAATAAAAACACATAGAAAATAACATAGATAATTTAACGTGGTTCACCCAATATGGGCTACATCCACCAAACCGCAGCCATCCAATGATATTATTAACCAGTGCAAAACCCTATTACAATATCACGAATAATCACCTGTTTCTTATCATACTGTAACTCTATCCTAAACCCTTTATAAATTAGGGTTATACAAAATCGGGGTTTTTCCCTTTTTGTGATTTTTCCCTTTTTCGGTGAACCATACCAACATGAAGAGTGTACAATATACAATGAAGAGTGTATAATATACATGAAGAGTGTACAATATACAATGATCAGTCGGCACATACCAACACAACCAAGGTTCTCATGAATAACAAAATCTCCTGGGGCAATATAAAAATCTTTATACATAGCTCAACCACCAACTTCAAACCAAAGACATGGGTAGTAAACACTCCCATTAAATTTGAGAAAATATGGGTCTTAAAATAGGGATTTCATAAACAGACTCAAATCCTTGAGAGAGGAGGAGTAGAAACTTGTAGTCAAACCAAAAGGGGTTCATAAACACACTCAGATCCTTGAGAAAGGAGGATTAGAAAATTCCAGTCAAAATAAAATACCTCTAGGATAGTAGAAATAACTTTAAACATAGCCCAGCTAAAACCATCATAATAAGAAAAAGGCTAGCAAATGTTGCCTTTCGCTCCAAACTAAAGAGAGTAGCAAAAAAATATTTGAGGATAAAGTAACAAGGGCTAAAGGGGAAAGCTTCTACAACCAGACAGATCACAATAACAAAAGGGAGGGTCTCAGTAGTAGAAAAACCATTAGGAACAACTCTCTCGAGACCTAATAAACCCACAAAGGGGAGTTGCTTAGATATAATGCCAAAGTAGAAGAACAACCACCCATCCAACTCTCTGAAACAAAAATCCCAAAGAACAAAAAACACCAAGGAAAGGCCAAAACCCAAATAAACCTAGTAGGGTGACTCTAGTAGTCAATCTTGAAACACAACTCTCCAATAGGTTAACAACAACAACCAACACCAAACCACAACTTACTAGTAGGACTAAAGAAAAAAAATAGACCCACAACAACGTATCCTAGGCCGAAGAAATCGACCAACACCACTCCTCAACAACCCAAACAATTGACACTGACATCCAACTCAACAATAGTAAAGTATCCACCTCTACAAAATCATATCCTTCCTCTTTAGAATCATCCCCAGATTTCTAATTTCCGCCTCGCTCCTCTTCTCCAATCCTCTCCACTCCATGATTCTCGATGTTACCACTATATATGTTTAATTATTACATCTTGCTTAGGTTTGAATTTTCATTGTTTCTGTCTATTTGTTCTCTACCCATGCACCTTGGATTCTGCATTTGTGCTAATTATGCATTCTCATGTACCTTTGTCCTTAAACCATCTATCCACACATTCCTTGTTGATTTTGATGTTTTTGTACATTGTAAGAAATCTAATCCTTCCATCCTTGAGGATTTCATATATTTATACCCTATGGCTAAGGATTGGTTATTTATGGAGGCACTAATTCATGATTTTTTTGATTTTCCCTCTGTCATATAGTTAGTTATTACTTTTCCTTTTGATTTGGATACAATCACTTCACTTGCTCATGTGTTTCATCTTGATGATTTATTTTTATGGCTAGTGCCAGTGATGTTTATGAGCATGATGGTGTTTACCTTTGAGTACTTTTCCTTCACATGATTTTAATATACCTGTAAGTGACTAAAATCATACCAGCCAATGTGGAATGTCCATCAATGAGGCAAATATAACCCTATATGAAACAAAAAATGAATATGTGGTAGTTGACACATCTTTAAGGTAAATTCTCACTTGTCACCCATTTAGGAACTTCCAATTCCTCATATTTATTGCTTATCACTTATTATTTCCTTTTGTTTAAAGTCTTGAGGCTTGTGTTTTCAAAACAATTCCACATCTAGTAGGGATTGGAAGAATTTTTTTCATGGTATTTTTTTATTCATCACTATGTTTTGGTGTTTGTCATGTTACTTATGTGCTTTTTGTGGTGTTTTGGTGTTCATTGTGATATTTTTATTTTCATTCAGATGTTTTATTTATTGTTAAAAGTGTTTTTTGAAGAAACATTTGTGTCATTTTTTAGTCACACACAAGTTCAAAAATATGAGCTTTTCTTCTATTTATCTACGCTTTGGCCTAATCTAGATCCACTATTCACACCTTCATTTTGTAACAAGCTACTAAATACAAAATAATAATAAACATTTTTAAGAGTCCAATAATTCTAAAAGAATATATATATATACACACTTATACTTCTCCCAAACTTCTTTGAGACCATAAATTCAAACCAATGCAATCATTCTTAGCCATGGTTATTATTTTATTCACAACCTTTAAATTCCCCTAGTGATTTTTTTTGTGTGGTACACTCTTAGAAATTTGCACACAAGAATGAGCTATTAGAAATGATTCAAATTTGAGGACATATAGCCACCAATTCTTGCTTGCTCTATATGTCCAACACCTTGCTACAAGTGCAAATGCTTTTATTTTTTTTAGCTAAAAAGATTTAGTTTATTTTATTAGATTAGATTGTTTGTTGTTAATTAGTTTAATATATAATCTATGTGATTTAGATTAGACTCATTACTTGTTTCTTTTTCCTTAATATCATTTTATTTCTTTAATTTTTTTTTGTTGTTGTTAAACACAATCATCTCTAAAAAAGAACTTCCTTATATTCTACTTCATTTACTGAATTAATATAATTGCTCAATATGAAAAAAATAGAGAAATTAAAAGGTTTATATTGGATCAAATCATGATCCAAACTCTATACTACTTTCCTTTACATACACTCCCTAATCTACGATAACATTTAATTAAATTATGCTATTTTTAAAGGAGATCAATATGTGAAAAACTTAGCCCATCCCAACAGGCTATTCTTTATTGGGAATTTTCTAGGAAACCTCTACAAATTTATTATAGGGATCTTCTAGGAGAGATTGCAAGACTTGTTTAATGAATTTAGGAAAAAAAAATTATAAAATATTTTGATAGAATTCATTTGCATTGTACGTTTTTTTTAGATATTTCTATTGTGGGCTTTTGGTTATTAATTGCTTACGAAAGAAAATTTATTTATTAATATTTAGATTCAAATGCTTATTTCTGTAACTTCAATTTTATTTCCAAAATAGAAGGAATTTCATTTTATAAAAAAAGGTTTAGTTTTCTTGAAAGAAGATTTATTAGTTACATTTAATTAATTAGTTGTATCTTATTTATTTATAAAATAAAAAATAAAATGGACATAACTAGTTTTAATTGAATTTCTAGTAAATTAGATCTATTTTAATTATTCTATTTAAAGTAATTAAAATAAATCTTACTTTTCTACTAAAAAAGTTATAAATATTATTTTAATTAGTTTGAAAAAAATATGAAAACATCAAAAAATAACATTTTCCTACAACATTCAATCACACACAACATGTTCAAAATACACCCATATATTTTTGAGCATCCATACACCATCTATAAACCTTTAATGTTCTAGAACAACCCAAGGTACAATGGAAGCAATTGAATATAGTAGTTTCTTAGGGTGACTGATTTCCCAATCAATCCTTCTTTCACCTCTCATACTTAATTGAATCCACACCCTTGGTAAAAAAAAGTAGATTGTTAGAGGGGAACAAGTCCAAGTAGGGCCACCACAACCTTGATGAAGGTTGCATCAACCTACTCCTCTTGTTCATCTTTTTTAACCACAACCTCATCAACTTGCTCCTTCTCTTGATGTATTGTTACCACAACAATGCCAAAAGCATCCATCACATCTACAAACATCATCTAACATCTATATGGAAACTTGAATAAACACAAACTAAGAAAACATGCGTGACATATTTTAGGGCATACATATTTAGTGAATTCAACATAAAAGAATATATGTTTTTTGGTTCACTCTTTCTCCCTTTTTTTGTTTATTGTCTCTTTTCACCACATTTTCTCTTTCTATTTATTTTATAGTGCTTTGCACCTTAGAATATGTTTGGATTTGACAGACCTAAAATGTAGATTTGTCTCTTTCATAAAATTTGATTCCCCCATTATTAAGGATTGGGGTAATGAGTTGTATAGGTCTCTTTAGGCACCCTAAAGCATTATCCCTACCCAAATATTTGAAAAATCCATATGGAAAATTGGTAATAAGGAGGTCATACCTCCTCTAGAATATTGTGTCCAACTTCACATCATGACTCACATAGTTACAATGACCTAGCCAACCATTGTTATTTTCTCATGAACCCCCTTGAATATGCCTATATGAGCCCCTCAAAATGAGGGAGGACCAAATTCAACAAATTATAGGGAATGGGTGAGGGACATAGAATGAAAAGTTACCCAACTTGATATAAAATCATCTTAGGGGTCATCAAATCTTGCATCAACCTAAAAGATATGTTTAATTTTCTTTGTATGTTCTATTATTTTAGTCAAGTTTTTAAAGTTTTAGTTGGATTTTGGATTTGTGGCTCAAACAATGGTTTAAACCAAACCTAATTATGTATATGTAGTGGTGAAAGATCATATAGTTGAACTTTGTTTACTTTTTAAAGATAACAAGTGAATTAATAGTATTAAGCCTATGTACTAACACCTAGGGAATAATTCATCATATAGAGGCTATGTGGCAATATGGAACTCATTATTATTGAAATATCATCACTCCTATCCATTTTTGTTACCCTACCTTTACTTTCAAAGAAGGTTTTTAGCCACAAGACTTTGGTAGATATGTGGATATTATTATTGGTGACAACATCAATTTAGTAGCTACACCCATTGTTGGAGCCATAAATATTATTTTGGGTGGTGGTTATATAGTTTCTAGTGTCATGAGCTCTCCTATGATCCATTCTAATGGATGTGGAATGGTTAATGAAGTTGTCATTTATCTTGGTCAGGTTCTTTTTGAGGTTTGTGTGGGTAGGGTGGATTGTGGTTTGTCCTATGTGACTATAGTTGTGGTTGGGAATTCCCTTTGATTCATATTTCTTTCCTCAACATGAAAAAACTCAACCCTCTTGTTATTAATCCTCCCTTGTTGTGGTTTGTGGGTAGGGTGTGATTGACAATAAACTTATTTACGCTTGTCAAAGCTTGATTTATAAATTCAACCACTTGTGGCCTCTCCTTGAATGGATAATTAAACTATTTCATTGTGCTAATGGTTTTTTATTGTGGGATTTAATACTCCTAAGGACATGGAGTTGGTATTAGATAGTAGGTTGTGGATGTAAGGTGAGAATTCCCTCTCTCTCAATCCATGGTTTCCTTCTTTCAAGCCTATAATAGAATCTCTTAATATTATGCCACTTTGGGTGAGGTTTTCTACCCACCCTCTCCAATTTTGGGAACTCACAAGCATTTTGAGGATATTGACAATGCTATATTAGTTTTTTTAAGGTTGATTCAACCACACCAACATCAACTACTCTTGCTATGCTTGTATTTTGGTGGACATCAACATTTATAAGGTTCTTCATGGGGATATTTTCTTGATGGTAGATGATAGGTGGTGGAATAAAATACTTGATTATGAGTACCTACAATTATATCATAGATGATTCAATATTAGAAACCTTACTTTTGATTGTACCCATTCCCATTGTAGAAATGTGGGCTTAGCTCAATTTTGGAAAAATTCCCTCAATTATTTGACTATGGGTGATTCTATTACAATTTAGAGTTTCAAGATGATGAGTCCCTTAGTATTATCCCCCATTGATGAGTCATGGTGTGATCTTGGAGGCTCCCCTTGAGATATATTCCCCTAGGGATAGTGTGACGTAGGTTATTTCCTTGATCCTTGCTAGGAATTCTCCTTTAGAATTGATTTAGGCATCTCATTCACAAGATCCCATTATCATCTTTGTGAGTTGTGGTGGTTTCTTGCTCTTACTTTTTTTATGGATTTATGTATCACATGAAATATTTAGCTAGACATTCTTCCTCATTGCATGAGGTGATACTAGTTGAGTCAATTTTTGAGGATTCCCCCTTCTTTCTTCATAATTGGAGGATTTAGATAATGCTCTATTTTCAAAATCCCATCCCTAGATTAAGGGTGTACAAATTGCAAGGGAAAGGTAAAGCATATTATAGGTTCATTACCCTTTAATTATTTTCTCTTGTGCTAGTTTGGCTATAACTATGTTGTAGAATGACTTATGTCTAGTCATTGTCATCACACCCACATTTGCACATGGAAATTAAAAATCAAACCAATATTTTTTTTGATTAAAATACTACTTAACTAGATTTTATCTTACTACATGTGGTAAAGTAACATGCACACTTATTGATTTTGCATCTGCAATGCTATGAAAAGCATGCTGCATAAGGTGAGGGAAAATAATAATATGAGCGGGTGTTGCAAAACCCATTCTACATACCCTATGATGATGAGGGTAACTTTCTTAGGGTTTGGTGTCTCTATATGAGACACCTTAAGGGAGGCCCTCCTTGAGGTGTGAATCCCCCTCTAGGTTCTTATGTACTAATGGAATGGTTGCACCTACAAGTTGTGATTTAACACCTATAACTAGATTAACATTAAAATTTTAAGCATGGAAATATTTAACTAAATACATAAATGTTAATTTTAAAGGTACTTAATTGTGACTACAAAATAATTCAAACCTTATGATATATTTTTAAATGTAAAATATACTATTTGCAATTAAATTTTAACTATCACAAGGTTTAAAATTTCTAAGAATAAAGTAAAATTAATTTAAAATATAATAAAATATGGAATCACTATTCCTAAAATGACTTTTAAATTTTTTCCTAAAATTAAATTACAAAATTATTTTTTGAAAGTAGCTTAATTTATTACAATAATTTTTAAAATACTAAATTATCTAATTAATATTTCCTAACTAAATAACTAAAGTGACACAACATATTTAAACAATTAACAACATTGATAAATTATTAACTTCTAGAGTATTAATTGTCACAACAACGATAAATTACATTTTTTCTAAGGTTTTGTATTTTGTTGTTACACCCCGTTGTGTTACTACTTATTAACTTTTACCTAGTTGGGTGAAAATGCTTTAAATGAATGTATTTATGCTTTATGTATTATGAAAATATGAAAAATAAATGTTTGATTCAATTTGATGTTATATAATGAATCTGATTGTGAAATATGTGATGCAAATGAATGTATTGTTTTTAGCTAACTACTATTTCAATGTACTGAGTTGGATACAGGAATATAATGAATCCTTTTGAAGAGAGGGGAAGTATCACTTAGGAGAATACCCTGGTCTAGTAATGCTTAAAAAGACCTAAACTGAGCTTTCACACACTCACTTCTAGTTTGGTCGAGTCAGGTCAATTGCTTGGGAAATAGTAAGTTACCTTGAGTCTTGATTGAGTTTGATTAGAAGTGGTTATGGTTTTGTTTATGAATGTTCTTTTTTTGGGGGTTAAAAGTGTTGAGTCTCTTTGTGATGTGTGATTTCTTCTTTATGCATTTATATTTAATCAATGAGATATATATATATATATATATAGAATGTGTATATATGTATATATGTGTGTCAACGATATGAGTAAAAATGTGCATGAGTATACATAGATAGATGTATCTGTGCATGCTCATGAACAAATTACCCATATGCATGGGAACATCGAATGGATAAAAGATACATATACACACACACACACTCACACACTTTGTGTATATATATCAATCAATGTGATTGTGAATATATGTGTTTAAATATCAGGGCATGATATATATATATTAACATACATGTATGTATTGATGAAAAGGAAACATCCATACTAGTATACACACACACACACATATATATGTATATATACAAATGCATCAATATGCGAAATATGAGAATATGTGTGTATTCAAATATCGAATAAAGTATTTTATAAACTTATGCATATACATATATACATATTATGTTATGTATATATATTATAAATATTAAATATATGTTAATGATTTCAAATAGTGCTGAAATGTTTATTAAGCACATAAAATATTAAACACAACATATACTATGTATAAAGTGTAGCATATACATATATTATATGTCACATAAATAAAAGGAATAGCACTTAAGTTAGAAGGTTGTACATAAACATTAAGCAATGTATTAAATATTTAAATGACGAGTCATATAAACATAGGTTGCACTAGAATAAAGTGCATGGGATCAAAGCAAACCAATGTGAGAGATGAATTAGCCAAGATTAAGTCAAAACCTGAAGGAAAAGTGAATACTCAACGTATAGGAAATTTTGACCTGGTCTTTATCAAATAGCAATTGAAAAGAATAAGGTGCATGATGTTTTGGTGGTGCAAAACTCTGAATAGTGTGAACCAAATAGAAGTCTAATTTGTAATATGAATTCCAAAATATGAAGCATATTGAAATATGAGAAATATTCAAAAGAGAAGCTGGAAAAAATGAGTCAACCTATGGAAACAATAGCCTTGCATTTATGAATTTTATTCTTACTATCCATTAAAATGAATGACTCATTCTTTATGGTGAAATTTGGCTATGCATGTGTTTATTGTGCAATAATTTTAGTTGCCACTTTTTCTTTTTCCAATTGAGTCGAACCTTTTGGATTAAGAAGTGTCATATTTGATAGCTTATTTCTAGCATGTAGCTGCTCACTTTTGTGTATAAATAGAGGAGCTTTCTCCCTTAATTGAGACACATTATGCACTCTTGATGTTTATTTTCTCAGTTTTTTTTATTCTGATTTTTTGAGTTTGAGAGTTTGAGAGGTTTCTGAGAGTAAGTTTTCGATGAGTGGAAGATAGATAGTTGGGAATTGCTTGCTGATTTTGGGAAGGTTGTGCTAGGAATCCAGTTTGATCGATTGGAGCTTTGCATAAATAGGCATGTTGATTTCTACTCTTTTATGTTTTGTATGAATTTGAAAGGATTGTGTGTCTTTGTTTACCTTGTTTGGGAAACTTGTTTAATTGTTTACTATGGAAAGGTTATTCTCTTCTTTATGTGAAAGTGAAATATTTCTTGATGTTCCTAGTCTAAGGTTCTTTATTGCTTGAGTGTATGTATATATTCCATAATAAGGAATAGGTGTTTATAGTATAATTAAATACTGTATTATAGATAGAGCTTATATAGCTGATGCTTAACTTAGTTGAGTCCTATAATTACTTTGAATTACTTAGAAGAAGTGTCATACTAAACATAAAGAGTTAATACCTATTGTTCTTGGGGTTAGAATAATCCATGGTGAAAGGGGATAGCCTATGCATAGAATATGAATGGTCAAATACAAATCGAGCTAGGGAGGTGGGTGAACGTGACATCCATCCTGAATTAGAGGTGATGAATACTTTGGCCAAAGTAGTGTAAGTTTCCATTGTTTACATTGCCAGTTCACTATGATCCGGGTTTACATACTAGGCAAGTAATGTCATATGGTAGGTAGCTAGTGTGTGATAGATCTAGATATGGGATGATGCAAGAAGTTGGATCCACAAAAAGCTCAAAAAGTGGAAGTGTTTTATCTATTTTTCAAAATTTGTCACACTTGGATTGAAAATTTGAAGCACTTACACAATGAATCTTAAAAGAAGTCAGTAATATGAAATTTAGTATTTTGAATCTAGTTTCCAAATATGTATTTTATTCAAATACTAAGATGATAGAAATTAAAATTTTGATAGGCATGTATAAAAACCACTTTTAAAAAGTCATTTTTTTACCATACCATGCATGTGTATAGACACCACTTTTTTACCTAAATAAAATTATTTTTCTAATTCCTTTTGGGGGAAGTTATCTAACAACATGAAGATTGATGAAGATATTTTTTTGTATTTTTTTTATTGAATTTTTATTGGCCCTAATTGCTATTTTTAAAGATCATGTACACACAACATAATTGGACTTAAACTAAACATTTTTTGAATTTTTTTTATTGTGTAGAGAATTGTCTAAAGATTGATGTCATATAATTTTTTAACAAAAAAATTAACCAAAAAAAAGTTATTAAAAAACAAAAAAAGCTTGATATTTCAAGTTTATGGACTAGTTTGCTTAGAAATTAATTAAAAAATAAAAACATAATTCAATCTTAACAAAAATTATATATTTGGAAACTAGACATCGAGTTCTATAATGGGTTTTAATTTCATAGAGTAATTCAGAAAAAAAGTCCATCAGAGCTATATTGCCAAAGTTGGACATTTCTCTTGAACCTGCCTTAGTTTTTTAGTTGCAAGTCAAAGGCTAAGGGTCAGGATTCCAAGCCTTTCTTGAGCCTTAAAATGAGGCAACATTTGGGTTGGGAATTCAAAATTTTCAATAATACATATGTGTTATAAAACAAATATGCATTCTTAAAAATAAATGCATACACGTTATATAAACATAGTCGTTTATTTAAAAAATTAAATACCTTTAAGAAACACATACATGTTATATAACACATATGCATTATAATGCATACACATTTCTTATTGTGTTCCCGAAGTATAACACATGCATTCAGATTTAGGCTCGGGTACTCGTAGCTAAGTGCATACACATTTTTTAATAATGTGATGAGGTAAAAATAACCTCATCGCTATAAGCGACTAAATACATCACCCCATGTTTTCCAGCCCCTTTACTTTTTCAATTAGTTATCTTTAGGATTAATAAGTGCTTTCTTTTTGAGGAAATTGTATAAAATTTATTTTCTGGAATTGCTTGGAATAAACTAATGCAGAAATAAATAGGTTTCTCATGAATAAACGGTCATCATACCTAGCTGGAAGAATTCAATGCAGAAAGTTCAATATTGAAGACTCAATGTAGACTCCATAAAGTTGAAGATAGGCACCAAAATTTTAGGGCATTTGATGTATCAAGCTTTTATAGTTGTTTTGTTATTTGCTGTTAAAGACTTATGGCTCATTATGAGCCTATTTAATGTTTTTATGTATGGACTCAAATTTTGTTAGTTTGTTAGGATTATTTAAAGACTTTTTCAGTGGTGTTTTCCACCAACTGAAATTTAGGATTTTGGTAAACAGTTTTTGTATAAATATGTAATTTTCAAAAAAAAAAAAAGGACAATTGGAGAATATTGTTATGCTATCGTAATGAATCTTTGAGCTATGTTACACTCTTAATATGAATAAAGTGAATCTTGTTTACATTATTCTATTTTGCTAAATGTTCAGAATGGAATTGTTCTCGATGGAGTAATTATGGAGTTATCAAGTTTATGCGACCTAAGTTAGATACAGAGGAACCTGTAAACTAACCACTCGAGGGATTGTAGGAATAGATAGATAATTTTTTTTACTTTCAGAGTTTTGCTAATCTTGTTCTGTAAATGATAAAGTATGAAGTCGAGTCTCTTTTAGCTATGTTAATTGAAGTTCCAATGCATCTACCTTACTATTAAGTTTCAAGTTGATAGGTTATTTTTTGTTACTTGTTAGCTTTGTTAATCCATTTCTAGTTAAATGTTTCACAGTTTCTTTACATGTTTTTCTTCTTCAACAATTTATACACTTGTTAGTTTAATTATTTCGATGCTTTCCAATTTAATTGTTATGATTTTTAGACTAATAATTTCCTTCTTTCTAGTTTAGTGGCCATTTTAATTTAAGTTTTATTTTGGGTGTTTCATTTATTTAGAAAATCTGAAAGAGTTAATTAAGGAATCTCCTATTGCATATAGCCTTGAAAACTACCCGATTGATATTTGATTCATTTTTAAAACTAAAGAGACAGGACCTAACGACAACCTATCACTTTTTGGCACCGTTGTTGGGGACCTTCTTTTTCTAGTGTTATTAGGCGATACCTTGAACAACTCTTTTGGGAACAAAAATATTCCTCAGGATTCATTATCTACATGGTCAGGAAATGAGCCCCCCATGAAAGATTCATACCAAGAACCCCCCCAAACAACATACCAACCACAAGTGGGGAAGAAGAAATCTTAGCTCAAGAAATTTCTAAAGAATTGATTGACCAAGATCAACCTGAGATCTTCCCGTATACTGTAGAAAGTGAACATATAGTTGTAGAGGAGAATATTCCTCTCCAAACTCTTGAACCTCACCCATTTGAGTTTTTTTTTGAGGAGGAATGAATTCCCTTCAACATCATGGGTGATCGAAACCATAGAAATGCTGGCACTAAAGAACCACCACCACCATGAACATTCACTTATCCTATTTCTATTGATGTAGATGATGACACTACCATAAAAAATATTTCACCTGATTTCTTGCCAACCTTCCGAGGTTTGTCTTTTGAAGACCCTGACCAGTTTCTCTTTGAGTTTAATGGCTTGTGTCAAACATATGACTACAAGAATGATAACCAAAAACTAAAGCTTTTTCCTTCTACTTTGAAGGACTCAACAATGTGCTGGTTGATGGGCCTGGCTTTAGGATCCATAACCTCATGGGATGACATGGAGTCTGCCTTTCTAGATAAATACCAAAGCTACTGTAGAGTTAGCGATAGGAAGGAACAATTGTTCAAACTATGATAGAACGAAGATGAGAGTGTAGAAGACTACCTAGGCATGTTTTTCTTCCTATCTAAATGGTGTGGAAGAGAAGCCATAAGTCTTGAGATTTTAAAGACCATATTTCTCAAAGGTCTTGATGATGATGCTCGAAGGAGCCTATATTTAATGGGAAAAGGGGATGTGTCCCAACAAGGACTTGATCAAATCACTGAACTATGTCAAAACTTCTCTCGTACTCAAGGAGGGATCCGAAAGTCTACCCTTTTCAATGGTTCCAATGAGATAGGAAAACTACGTGAGGAGATAGCAAACCTTAAGACTAACATTTTGGTTTAGTTAAATACCATGTTGGATGGAATATAGGCTAAAACATGAAATCCAGAGACCTTATCCATCTACTGCCCTAGGTGCCAGAATAAACATATGTTAAGGGAATGTCCTTTAGACAAATGTGAAAAAAATGTTGTTTGTTAGGTTTGTGATAAAGACCATCCCATCAACCAGTGAGAGCTTTTGAATGCCATTAATAGCTCTAAGAAAAGAACAACCCCAATTGAGGAAGAAGTCAACTTTGTAAATCATAGAACTAGGGGAAATTTTTCCTATGGCCATAATTCAAACCCTACTTGGAGAGCACAAAACGAATGGAATAATAATCAATGGGAAACACCTTGGCCTCAAGCTCCACCTTAAGAACTACCAAATTGGGAAACTTACCCTTGGGGACCACCTGAATGGGAAAATCAATAATGGGGAAATTCTCGATGGCCCAATCAACCTCAACATTAGTGGTATCCTCAAAATTCTTCTCCTCAATGGAACCAACCTCAGAATCAGTTTTACACTAGCCCTAGGAGAGGACCCAATCAACAAAATAATTTCTTGCCACCTCCCTAGAATACTCAACAAATTGAGAAAGTTAATCAACCACAACTTCCAGTGCAACCTGTTCCAAACCCAAAGAACAACCGTCAGAATGCCCCAGTGTATTCTATCGAACATGATAACATTACTGGACTCAACACCATACATTGTGGAAACTTGCAATTGAGATATGGAAAAACACTTCAGCCACTGACTATTGTTGAGATATTAGACCAACCTATTAAGGAATCTACCGAGCCCACAAAAATGACTCCCATAACTGCCGAATCGACCCCAAAAATTACTCAAGACAAAACCATTTCCCCCCCTTCAGCTGGAGCTTTCGACCTACCTCAGGAAGGGAGGTTCGGTCTCCAACTGAGACCTTAAACAATTCACCAGCCAAAAACAAAACACAAGTGCAATTTTTGGAGTGTCTTAAACCAACCACTGTGAAAGGTGCTCTGAAAATGTCCTCATCCACTAAAACTAGGTTAATTCAAGAAATTAAACAATTGCAAATTGAGGTTCCTTTACTACAATCCGTCAAGGAGATTTCAAAGCTAAACCAACTGATCAAATAGTTGTGTATCAAGACCCCAAGAAGGAAAATAATGAAAATAAACACTCTCCACATAAATGGTTACTTGGCTGACTTCTTGGCTAGAAAGATTACTACTTCGAAATATGATGATCCAGGTAGTCCACTGATAATAGTCAAAATTAATGAAGTGGCAATACCTAATGCATTAGTAGACTTGGGAGCAACCATTAATGTAATGTCTATTTATGTAATGGAGGAATTAGGGCTTACTAATTTATGCCCTACAACTAAATCTTACAGATGGCGAATCAAGCCATAGCCATTCCCAAGGGTGTCCTTGAGAATGTTCTTGTCAAAGTTGATGGATGGGAATATCCTATGGAATTTCAAGTCATTCAGTGTTTGACACCTAAAGAAAATTACCCTGTAATCCTAGGGAGACCATGGCTAGCAATGGTTGCAGCCAAAATTGACTGTAGGGAGGGAGGAATGACTATCTCACATGGTCCAAATAGTAAGCATTTATTCTTGTATCCCCTCACCAAGCCTGTTGAATGTAATAAAGTTTGGGTTGATGAATCATAAGGCCCCAACGAACAAGAAAATTTAGCTTCATTGGACATGGTAGTCATCAAACAACACAACAAAGAATTGGAAGATGAATTAGAAAACAACATGGAAAATCCTACCATGAATTCAAGCAATGAGGAGATGTTGGACGTATAAGAAATCTTAGGACAACAATAACATGGAAAATCTCACCATGAATTCAATGTCAATGAACAACGTTAACTACTCTAATAAAGCATGCAAAATACATAGGACAACAAAGTGAATCTACTTAAATTTACTAACTATAAGGAGAAGAATCATGAAACATGGATGAAACTCAAGAATCCACCAAAATCAATGAATTTTTATTAGAATTTCAGCAGCATGTCTTTACAGCAACTCAACTAACCTGAAAATGAGAGGAGACCCCCTATTTATAGTGTTCAAAAAGAAAAATGAGTGACCAAGATTTAATCTCATTATGTGGCCAAGATTCACTACAAACTAGGGTTTTACCTACCCCCAATATTTTACAATTTAAAATACAGTTTGTGTCTTTTAGCCTATTTTTTCCTCTAGTGCCTATCACTATAGCATTTTGTCTTTTGCTGATTGCTCTTTGCTATAGCTTATACAATGAGGAACTCATCATCAATGATTTGCTTCCCTTCATTTTTATTTGTAGTGGCATACTCCACAAATTTTCCTATCAATACTCGGAGCTTATCCCATTCCATTATATCTGATTGAAGCACTTGAAATGACAATTTCTTTGATCTACCTATGATCAACTCCCAATTCTTTAGGCACTTAGGCATAGATTTTTCCATCTGTTCAGATTGGATGAATGCCTTGGCAAAAAAGTCCATAAAATCTGGTGTTAATGTATCTGCAGCGCCATTCTCCATCTTCTTATGAAAGTATGGCCTTATTTTGTCAGGGTCCAGCTCTATGGGAGGCATATCATAGTCTATCAACAACTTCATGTACTCTTCACAATCCACTCAATGTTCCTTGAGCCATTCTAAATCAAGCTCCACTTCACAGAGTACCTGCTCTAATACTTCTTTCCGGTGGTCCAGGCCCATTTTCCAGGTCTCAACTAGCCATCGATCCTTCTTTGCCAGACCAAGCTCATTCTCCCATGATTTTTCAGGCATCTTGAGAATAACTTCAAGCTTAGGATATCTAATCCTATAGAGCTCAGTGAAGTGTTGGAAGATTTTATCGGTGCCCTGTAGCTACTTTTGTACTTCTCGAAACTTGTTTTCCATTCAGACTACATGGCCAATGCCCATGTCTCCATTGTAGACTACCCTCTAGAACCAATCCTCAGTGGCATTAGACTAGTTCTTCCATTTCTCTAGCTTATTTAATTGGTCCTTTGAAAGCATCAATGGTGGGGCTGATGATGCCATGGGTAATTCCTTCACCAAAGACCATTGTTGTATGTAGGAAGTGAAGTCTGCCACCTGTGATTTTAGTTCCTCCTTGGAGGATTGGTCCTTATTCATTTGATGCACAATTATGGCCACAGATCCCTGGAGTTGATCAATATTTCTCTCTCTCATAGCTGTGCCCAATTCAATGGTGGAGACGTTGTAGGTTACCCCTTCTTCTTTATCCATCACTAGGGTGGAATTTGCATTGTTCGAGATCTTGATGCATCCATTGTGATGTGTGACCTGAATTTCAACTTCTTCTCATTCTTGTATCCTATTTGAGCTTTTTCTAGGATTGTCTCTAGTATTTCCTTGGGATCCATAGGAGTGGGGGTCCTCTTTTGTAGTTGCTTCTCCAACCATTCAAGCATTTCAGATCCCTCCTTTGGTGATTTGTGACCACCCTCTTCTCTTGGAACATGTTGAATAGCTTCCTCCTCATGGCCTGAAACTTATTTCTTTATTTTCTCTTCTTCTTCTTCATCCGACTCACAGATAAATATAGCCTTTTCTTCATGTGACTCAGTGGTAGCAACATTTTTCGTAGGGCTATCTTCCCCTTCAGGCACCTTTTCTTCTTCCACTTCAAGTTTTATATGGTGCTCAGTCTCAGGACTCCTTTTCATCTCAACCTCCTTTTTAGGCTTATCTTCTTCTTTAGCTTCATCTCTTTTCTTTTCTTCTTCTTCCTATTGACCTAGGCCTTCATTTTGTTCTTTTGATGAAGGCTCGATGGATATTTCCATGGCCTCCTCCATTCCTTTCTTTTCTTTTGAGGAATGCCTCTCAACTTCCTCATCAACATCCTTGAGTTGCTTGGACAACTCCTCTTCAAGCTCTTGATCAAAGGACTCTATCACATATTTGGCGCTGGATTCCTTGAAATATTCTTCCAAGGATTGATATTTCTCTTCCTCTTCCTATACTACCTCATCGATGACTAGGTGTTCATACTCTGGATGTTCATGGTAGTCATCCTTGAAGGGATCCTTGGGATCATCATCCTTTTCCTTTTCGGTTGTCTCCCTCATCTTCCTTTCAAGCTCCTCTAAAATATGCATTATCATCTCCATTTTAGGTGATTCTATTGGAGGAGGGACAGAGGGACTGACAACAACCTAAGCTAGAGCATATTGCACCACAGGATTCATTAATACCCCAGAAAGCTCCATGGGAATGTTTTGCATATGGAAGAAAATTGCTTCTAGGAGAGAAAGGGAAGGCATAGTTGTTGTGGTGGCCAAGGGAACCATGGATGATGGGGACATCAAAGAGGAAGAAAGTAGGGAGGTTGTCACAGAGGAGGAATATCTCACCATAATAGGCATAGTATGGGAGGTGGAGGAAAGGTGCACTGATATTTCCACTGCAGGCGAGGACGAGATGACCAAAACTTGAGATACTAGAGGAGGAGTAATAACAACGACAACAATGGCGGTAGAAAGAGTAGAGGTGGAAGGTGGTGATTTGGGTTGCTCGACCTCTTCCTCTTCTTCTCCTTCATGTACTGGATCCTCTTGAGTTGTGGGCTTCTTGGAGAACCCGCCCGATTTCTTTTCCTTCTTTGAGGTTTCAACCTCTAATGGCTTCCTTGAAAAAACTTTGTGCTTTGGCTGACGCTCTGCTGCTTCCTTTCTCTTTCATGATCTAGTGGTAGGAGGAGACTTAGGAGCCTCTTTAGCTATACTAGCGGTCCCACTGTCCTCTCGCTCTCGAGCTCATATTCAAGCTCACCATAAGTGAGCTTAGCCCCTTGAAGCTTTATCTGAGCGATTTGAGCATTGATCCATTGCCTTATTTTATGCTCAATTGGATTCATTAGAATGTCAAGGTCATTGACCTCTTCCTCATTCTAGTCTATGAGGGGCAATGGCATATTAGTAACAACATAAAACTTGGGATCAATGATAGTGTTTTCATCTTTAAAAATTTGGTCTGATACTAGGAACAACTTGACTGTCTCGATGAATTATTTCGTCATACACATGTAGTGCCTCTTGTGCACCTTTTTTTTATCTTGAAAATTAGCCTAAAAGTCTTCAACGTTATGCAGATGGGCGTATTCCTTTCCAACAAGCTTCTTCAATTTTCCGTAGGGGTCCATTCTCAGTCGAGGAGTGTACTACCTTAGATTATACTCAATTAGATCCTTTTCAGAATTCTTGACACTTTGGGCAGCCGGGAGAGAGTACATTCCCTTCCCGAAGGTGAGAGGATAAGGTACCACTGGCCAATGCTTGCCAGCAAAGAGATTATGGGAATTTTTGCGGTTGCCTTGACACCTCCAGTAATATCATCCAGTCATTTGGATATCGAGGTAGCTTGTATTGCTTGCCACTAAGGCCCTGAGTCTAGATGTAAGTGAATTTAGGAAATTGGATAAAAATAAATCCAAACCTTTGGATGAATGCATGGGCACTGTGCGTAACTCTTCTCTCGAAGTTCCCTTTGAGAAGTCTAATGATGTGCCTGATGAATGCATCGTTCACCCTGCAATAGTCTCTCTTGAAGTTCTAGTATTGGAGCTATGGATACCATTCATACACTTTCAGTTCTCTCCCTAGAATTGTGTTTTGTGCTACAAATAGACCTTTGTATGAATTGGAATCATCTAGAAGGTAGACACAATAACAGGTCATGTAGAATTGGCGGGACTTCTTTACCGCTAGGAACTTCTCATGTATGTTCTTGTTGATCATCCTGGCCTAGTCAAACTTGGCTATGCCTCTGATAATTTCCTCTATGAAATAGAACATCCAGTCGAAGAAATAAACTGCAGTAGGGATGCCCATGACTCTTCTTAACAAAGTCACCAATTCATGATAGTCTTCAAAGAATTCACTTCTAAATGATTCTTGGGGAACCTTGTTTGCACTCCAACTTTTGTCTTTTAACCACTATTGGTTGATCAATTTCTTACACTTCAACTAGGGGTCCACCTTCCACATGTTCTCTGTGTATTCCATTGATATTTATTCTGCAAGTTCATGAGTGGGGATGCAAGATGTTTGTGCTATAGACTTGGCAGAGAGATCAGCTAACACCTGGCCATCTCGGTCTACAATTTTTCTTATTTTCTCTTGGTAGGCTTCCTTGCAAGCCATTACCAATTTTGGGGCTACAAGAGTTGGCGAGAAGTTGGACGCCTTGGCCAAACTGCTCTTCCTTATTCTCTTTGCGTTATTTATGGTGGGGCTAATTATGACCCTTTGTCTAAAGTTGAATCTATGTTGATATGGATGAGGTTGGTGTCTATGATCTTGTCCCATTTTGTGGTAACTCGGGAGGTGACCTCCACTCCCTAAAATTGATATTTCATTTGATCTTTATCTTCTTTCCCTCTTGGGGCCTTAGCATATTTCTTCCCTTTTTCTTGCTCGACAGACACCCTTGATGGTCCTACAACTGGTTCCATAAATCTTGCAAACAAAGGTGTAGTAAGCATATTCATATATAAAATGAGGGGAACATTAGTAAAATCCTACAAAATAGATGTTAGATTGAATAATTCAAATCTCAAAGATCATATCATTCATTAAATATCATCGTTTGCCTTTCGTTTTGGGGAGATAGAGAAATGCAAACCCAGGGATTCAGGTTTCCCGGGGTAGGCGACTAGAATGATGAAGCCCATAGGGCAGGCAACAACCAAGAGTTCACCATTTGGAGGCGACAGTGGGTAGATGGCAAGGAGGGAACGACGGCCCACAGCTGGCCACCTGCATCAATACTTCCACACAAAGATGGGACCCACCAAACACTGGGTCATTTGGCGAAGTAGATTTGACCGCTTTTGAGGTCCTTGAAATGGTAGCACAATCCTTTTGGCATGTGGGTCCAGGGGCTATAGAGGCAGACAATGTCTTGACCATTTGGAGGTCCACTATTTGGAAATGATGCTGGCATGAAGGAACCCTATGGACGGTGTCCTGCAAAATGAGATCCACAGGTAGGGAGGATGGCTATCGAAACCCCCTTTAAAGTTCAAGTTCCCCAAAGGGTGTGGGTAGGAACCAATGAGAGGTAGCTAGGTGGCGGCCACTCTGAAATGGAAAAGGCGAGATGACAGCCTGCAAGCGGTGGTCGGCACCATTGGGCCCACCAAAGTCATCGGTGTACATCATTTTTTTGGATAGCGGTAGAGGAATCAGTCTCTACATGGTAGGAGTCAACTTGAGCATAGCCGTTTGAAATGATGATCATGGAATGGTCGAGATAGGGCAACAACTTGCAAATGGTGGCCTACAAGGACTGGCTCGTAGTAAAATTTTAATTAGTCATTTTTTGCACGAAGGGACTGAGAGGAAACAAACAAAGTGATGTCCACAAAGCGGATGGAAAAGGGGGTCAGTTGTTTGGAGATGGTGAACATCATGTGGCGGCTTGCGGATGATGGCTCACAAGAGCTTAATACTTAGTTGATTTTGAGGAATGTGACCCAGACGACGAGGAAGGGCCCCAGACCCGCCAAGTGGACGGTAGGGCAAGGATCGTTGTTTTGGGATCAAACATTGCTAATGATGGTGAACAATGGATGATGGTCCATAGGAGGTGACCCACAAGGGTTTATCAGTGCAAAAATTTTCTTGACGGTGAAAGGTCTAGTGGGGTCCGTGAAATGGGAGTGTGGCATACGATGTCCATTCATGACGACAACGAGGTAAAGGAGCTGAGGGAAATGAGTAGCCCGTGAGGGTAGATTTGTGATGGTTTCCAACCAGGAGGGGAAATTTTGGTTATGTGTTTCATTCCAATCTCGAAGGCGACAAAAAAAGGGGCCCGCAAAACCCACAAGGTGGAAGGCCAGGGTGGAGCAGCCATTTGGAATGACGAACATAAAGGGTCATCTGTGGGCGGAATCTTGCACTTGCAGACTCGTAGGGGTCGTTAGGGTGCCCACGAGTTAATAATTTGCTAAGGTTAATGGTGACGATGGGAAGGGTGGCATCCATCTGCGTACACGGGGCCACATAAGGTGCTGGCCATGGTTTAGTGCTCATCTTTTACAGTGCCGAGGCAATGACGGTGGGAGGTCTATGGGCCGCAAGGGTCCGATGGCCCTAGTTAAGAAAGTTTTTGGAGGAGCCAAGTTCCACAAGGCCTGAAATGGTCAAGATTCGAAGGAATTTCAATTTTCACCACATGGGTTTTATGTGGAATTCATAACTCTAGTAAATTTCATAGTTTTCCCTTCCTAAAATTTTAAGATTTTTGCAGAATTTAAGAAAAAAAATGCCTAACTGGGCAACAAAGGAAGCTCTACCTAAAAATCCCACAAGGAACATGAGGAATTTGATGGAAGCAATGATGCTTGAACAACGACAAGATCTCATGGGCGTGGAGGCGGTGAAAGAAGGATGAGCACTGACAACTACAGAGAATGTCAGTGAAAATGACATCTCAACTCACCTATTTATAGAAATTTGTGCATTAAATATGAGTATTAAGTGCCATCACGGTGAATGATGTGGTTGATGGGTGCAATTTTTAAACAGTCAACGATGGGTAATGCAGAACCCGTGGTGGGGGTAGTAGCCGAGCATTCGTCGTTTGGCAACAATCAAGAAAATAGACAAGGAGGATGCAAAGCCCGTATGGTGGATGACTAGACCGACTCGACCATCACACAAAGAACAAAGGGACAACAAAATTCTACCAAGGGTGGTCCACAAGAATGGAACCAAAAGAAGCAGAAGATGACAATCTAAGGGACTCAGGGTAGAATACCAAGGGGGCTCCGTGAAGGCCGAAGACCTAGAAATTTTGTGGGTGGTGAAACTTGGTCAACCTAAGACAACAAATTTAAGATTCATTGACCACTTAGGGCTCAAAATAAGGGGCACACAAAATGAGGTGAAGGAAAAAGCGACTCGATGATCAGCGAAAGAAAGGGTCCTCATTCGGAATGGGGTGTGTGTGCTATGGGCACAACACACCCTTCCCTTTGTGCTATGCAATACACCTGCAACGTTCTAGAGAGCCATCCTAGCTATATTTTCTGAGCTAGTAAATGAGTGTGTGGAGGTGTATATGGATGAATTCACTATGTATAGTTCAACTTTTGATGAAGCTCTTCAAAGCCTAGACAAAGTGCTGAAGTGATGTGAGGATCATCATTTGTCCCTACACCATGATAAATGATTGATAATGGTAGAACATGGAATTATTCTGGGAAATCACATCTCTATTGATGGAATAAAAGTTGATCCAAATAAAATCAAAGTAATACAACAACTGGCTACTTCAAAAACCCATATTGATGTTAGAAGTTTCTTAGGGCATGCTGGATACTATAGAAGATTTATAGAAAACTTTAGAAAAATTGCAGCTCCTATTTTTTCTCTTCTCCAAAAGAATGTGGAGTTTACCTGGATACTTTAGTGTCAATCATCATTCAAAATTATCAAGGAGAAACTTATTTCAGCTCCTGTCCTTCATGGACCTAACTGGAACTTACCATTCCATATTTATGTTGATGCATCTAATGATGCTATTGGATCGGTCTTAGGACAAGAAGATGAGAATGGAGGGAAGTATGCTATATACTTCATTAGTAAGAATTTGACTCCAACCGAAAGGAATTACACAATAGAGAAGGAACTCTTAGCTGTAATTCATGCAATTAAGAAATTTCGACACTACATTACAAGGTATAAAGTAATGGTGTATACAAACCAATCGGCCATGAAATACCTTATGAATAAACCTGTAGTGAATGGGAGAATAATCAAATGGTTGCTGCTTCTTTAGGAATTCAATGTGATGATTGTTTAAAAACTAGGGAAATTCAATGTAGTTGTGGATTTTTTATCTCGAATTAAACAAGATAATGGTGAATGTGCTCCGGTATAGGATGAGTTCCCAAATGAGAATTTGTTTCCCATCTCTACCAAAACTCCCTAGTTTATTGATATTTCCAATTACTTGGACACCTCAAAAGTACCCCCTACTTTCAAATCTTAATATAAGAAATGCCTTATAAGAGAGAGTGCCCTTTCAAATGGATTAAAGGAATCCTATTCAGATGCGGGCCTAATATGGTCCTATGACAATGTGTTAGGCAGATGAAACCTATAGTATTCTAATAGCTTGTCACAATGATCCTTCTGGAGGAAATTATTCTATAAAAAGAACCTCCCATAAGATCTTAGGTATAGGGTACTACTGGACCTCTATGCATAAGGATGTCAAGAAATATGTCCACCATTGTGATGAATTTCATAGGGTAGGGAGGCCAAAAAAATCCAATGAAATTCCCCTTCAACCCCAAGTAGTCCTTGAACCATTTGAAAAATGGGGGTTGGAATTTATCGGTCCAATAGATCCGACCTCAAAAGGGAAAGAGTACATCTTGGTTTGCACCGATTATCTAATTAAGTGGGTAGAAGTTAAAGCTTTATGAGTTGCTAGGGAGGAGCAGGTGGCTGATTTCCTCTACAATAAAAGTTTCCTCAGGTTTAGAGCTCCTAGGATGATTGTTACAGACCAGGGTCCTCAATTCATGTCCAAGGTTTTCTTGGGCTTCACCGACCATTTCTAGTTCATACATAAGAAATCATCACCCTATCACCCTCAGGCAAACGGTCAGGTGGAAGTTACTAACAAAGAGCTTGAAAACATCTTAACAAAAATTGTGTCATTAGGAAGAAAATATTGGGCTAGGAAACTACCTGAAGCCATCTAGGCTTATAACATGACATGGAAGTCAACCATTGGGTTTAGTGCATACAAGATAGTCTTTGGGAAGAAGCCTCTCTTATCTATTTAATTCAAACTCCAAACATTGAGAATAGCCATGGAATTAGGAATAGACCTTAAATGAGCCCAAGTGGAGAGAGTCTTGCAGCTTAGCGAGTTGGATGAGATTCGTTTGGATGTTGTCCATCAAACTGAACTAGTGTAACAAAAATGTAAAGTCTGGCATGAGAAGCATATTAAGGAGAGTGAGTTCTATAATGGGGATTGGGCCCTATTATTTGACTCCAAATATAAAGATCACCAAGGAAAACTCATAACTCATTAGATCAGCCCATACATAATTTTTTGAGGTATTTTCAATGGGTCGATCCAACTAAAACCCATTGATGGTGATACCTGAACCCTCCTGGTCAATGGACACCGATTACGCATCTACCATAAACCAATCAATAAAGAAGAATTCACAAAAATGGTAGAGATGCAGGGAGAAATCTAATGCATTGAATCTATTCTTACAAGGTCAAAATAATTTTAGTTTACCTTAAAAAAAAAGAGATGAGAGCATGTGTATAATCTTCAAAATTTTTTCATCTCTTGGACTTGGCTAAAATCCGTTTTCATTTTGTTAGGACTTCATTTTTATTAAGAAACAAATTCTGGGGCACCAATTGTGATGCTTGAGAACTTATAGTTCGATTGCTGAGATGCTCCATGACTTATATGGTTGCTGCGATGCTTTGGAACTTATAGTTCAGTTGCTATGATGCTTCAAAACCTACTGGCCTTATTGTTGCTATGCTCTGGAACTTCCACAACTCATTGGTAACGTCTCACATTTTGCTCCTACATTATGGTCATCTTCCGACGATGCTCTAGAAAGTCAAGATCCAAGTTGTACATTTTCCTTTCTTCTTCTGGTTGCATCTTTCAAAGATGCTTCAGTATATTTTGTTGTGGCTTCGACTGCATCTTTTGATGTTGCTTCAAAACCTTTTGTTGCTGCTCTGGTTATATCTTTTGGCGATGCTCTAGAAATTTTTGTTGCTACTTCAGCTACATCTTTCGACGATGCTCTAAAATTTTTTGTTTCTGCATTGACTGCATCTTTCAACGATGCTCAAAAACCTTTTGGTTGCTGCTTTGATTGCATCTTTCGATGATGCTCTAGAAATTCTTTTGCTATGTTCTGATAGCGTCCTCTACCAATGCTTCAAAATTTTTGTTACTATTTTCAAGAGCATCCCCACTCGATGCTCCAAAAATTCTGTTTCCGCATTTGGTTAACATCTCCCATCGATGGTCTGGAACTTTTTCCACTTCATTCTTCTAATCGCATTTTCCACCAATGCTTTGAAACTTTGTAAATTTTTTTTCCCTCCAATGCTTTGATTTGTTCAAAGTTTCACACATGCTCATTTCTTGAGTTCTTTTTATTTGCCTTGGAATCCATGCCATATATTTCCATTTCACCCGATAATGTCATACCCTCTCATAATAAATGAAATTATTATGACAATATTTTCATCATAATGAATTTTTTCATTAATTGTTATTCCATCCATCTCATAATAAAAGCTGCCGCCACCCTCACCAATTGTACAACTAATGTGTTATGTCAGTAAAGGTGAGTGAAATTTAAGTTAACGACAAGATGTAAGGTAAGTACATTTTTTCTTAAAGTTATTAATTATTTTGAATAAAGGCTAATTAATTGGCATGAGTAATTTCCTTTCCTAATTTAGTAAAATACACAATTGAGTGATCACAAAGTACAACTACACTTTCTTATTTTCCCATGCATAATTGCCATAATTATATAGTAGAACTGAAGCAAGATGAATTAATTATTTCCCTCCATCGGTTGTGTCGAAGCCATACTCTCTCTCTTTTGCAAATTTGTGGCTTAAACCAAGTATTTTTCAAGCATTTTTACAGAGTTTGAGCAGAGAAATTAAGGAAAGAAATATGGGGGGAGATAAGAAGAAGTTTGAGCCAAATTTGTCATAAAAATTGTTTACATTGGGCAATATTGCAAGCCTATTTCAGAAAGTAGGGTGGCTTGAATTCATCAAAAAGTTTGAGGGATATTTAGAGCGGTTGGTGAAGGAATTTGTAGAGAAATTTGTAGATGGGAAAACGATGGTACGAGGTAAGCATTTTTGGGTAAGTTGAAAGATCATATCCCATCTCTTTGGTTTAGAAAATAAGGGTATTAATTTAATTGAGACTACACAAATTACCTATCAAAAGATGGTAGAATTGTTCAATAGGGAGGGAGAGCCCCAACCTTTAGTAACCATAAGTACTAGGGGACAAAACAAGGGATTTTAAATAATGTCAATACTTGAACCATGGAACTGCCATAGTATGGATAATCAAGTTCTTCACTTGTGAAGGGAAAGTAGCTACTATAGTAGGGCTTCCTTTTTGGTTGCTAAGCCATTTGCGCCATGGCACTGAAGACCCTTCTCTTAGGATTAATGTCCCTGTGTTTTTGTGTGATTTAGTTATTGGGATGATGGAAATATATAAGGTTGGTACTAGGCCATTTAAACATCATGGTCTAATTTAATTAATTTGCAAGTACCATTTTCGCAAGAAACCAAAATAAAAATGATGGAAATTCATACAAAAATTTGAAGGTGAGGAGTTTGATAAATTTTTTGAAGGAGAGTCATCAAAAAAAGTGGTTAAGTCTATAGGGGAACCCTCCTCCAAGGTTCTTAATGCTCCTAAACTTCATCAAGCCTCAATTTCCCTTGGTGACAATACATCATAAACCTTGTTTAATGTCTCATAAACTCTAGAACTACCAAATGTAGAGGTTATACATTCTAAAGAAGAAGAACTTGCTCGAAAGAGGAAGAAGCAAACTAAAAATACCTCTTAGATAACCCCTCCTCTATAGATAAGCAAATGATTGTCTGCTGAGTCCAGTGAGACTGTGCCTCCTGATGCATTGAATGCCTCTAAAAAGAGAAAATATAGGACTACAGATCAGACTGTGGATATTGACACCCCACCTGGTAATGAGGGAATAAGAGAAAGTGATCAGCAGCTTGATCAATATCCTAGGGTGGAAGTAGAGACTCTATCATCCCTAGAAAAACAAGAAGAGGAATAGTCACCCCATGTTGTATACATTGATGATGAAATTGTAAGGCGATTTTCCTCCTTTGTTGATAAAATTGTTGAGTCAATCTCATTTGATATTCCCAATCAAGGGAATGTACTATATGTTGAAGATAATTTAAATATAGAAAAAATCAATTTTCCTTCTTCTAGTAACATAGTAGATGAAGAATCTGAGCAAAGGAAAGTAGAATTAGAAAAATTAAATGCAAAAATTATTGAATTGAAGAGTCAATTGCAGGGAAACAAGGAAGAACTTGAAGCACATATTGCAATAATAGGGAAAATGGATTAGGAAATTGTGAATTTAAAAATGCAAATTGAATATAGAGACAAAATGATTGAACAGTTAGTATTTCAAATCCAACAAAGAGATGATAAAAATCAGAATTATGTGTCTTGTATTTCCGAAAGAGATGAAAATATTAAGAAATTAACAAAAAAATTTATGGTGATCCTAGGAGTTGTTACCCCTCTTGAGATTCTTGATATGCCCACTATTATTGTTAACCTGATTGTACTGATTCTGATTATTGTTATTTTGATGGTTCCTTTGTGACTTTCTCTTGGCATCCCTGTTTTTCCTATAATTTGCAACCTACTAAAGCTTCTGTTCCTATTTAGTATCTTTCTCAAAAGCCTCATCCATGGTGGAAGGATTATGTATATCCACCTCAGCTCCAATTTGAGGCCTAAGCCCCAAAATGAACTTATCAACTCAGAACCTCTCATCAAGCTAGTACTCGGGTACATATTTGAGGAAATGAGAAAATATTTCCCAGTACTGCACCACCGTCATTCCTCCCTGAGTCAGAGTCTAGAATTCTGTCATCTTTTTATCAAAATAGGACTGGGTAGCCACCTTTTTATGAACAATTGCAAGAATTGTTCCCAAGTCACCTTACCATGCAAGAATTGTTTTTCTACCTTTTCATTCTCCCACCAAGTGGTAGCTTCTCTGGTGATTTGGTATGAACCCCATTCAGCCTTAGTTTCATTAGAAAAATCCCTCAAGGAAAAATACTTCTCCATTTCAATTATCCAAGCCTCTTCCCCATCTCCAATTGTTTTACCATCAAATTTTGGTGGGGTGACCTTTTTGAGGTCCTTGCCCAACTCCTGAGCTACTTTTCTTAACTTATTAGGGTTTTCTCCAGCCTCAAGCTGCTCTTCGTTCGTATTTTCTTCATTTCCACCAGAATTCAGTCCTTGAGGACCCCTACGTGTCTCTTGCTCAATGTTACCAATCCTGGCCTCTTGTCAATTCAACATGGCTAGAATCTGATCCAACCTATCATTTGTATCACCATGAGATCCACCTACATGATTCTCATGTTGATAGGTTCTAAAATCCATGGAGTTATTCTGGAACACAACATTTAGGCGTAGTTAGGCGTAGGTCCTAGAGTTTAACTTGGATGCTCTGATACCAAAATGTAAAGCTCAAAACTTTAACATAATTCAAAATAAGTATTCCCATGTTCAATGAACATCACAAGTAAAGTAAAAGAGATTACATGAGTAGAAGTAGTATCCATAAGTGATCAAGAAAATTAAATTAAATTAAATGGATTGCAATTTACAAATTACATGCACCACAAGGGGTGTTACAAATCATTTGTTTCAATGATACATCATCAAGTATACAACAGTAAATACATTCTTGAAATAGAGTTACAATTTACAAACTGGCCAACAAGCCATACAAAATGATATATGAAGCACATCCACAACAATAGAACCTCTGAACCTCATCTACCTTGACACCACCAGTATTCTTGCATTGAGGCCAAGAGTATGGTTAAGATGCCTTTTTCGCCGAACCACGAAGTACCTGACTTCCTGGGGTTTCTTCCTAACTCGAAGAAATCCTCGACCATGCATGAGGAGCCTAGAAACCTGGAACAATAAAGCAGGAGGGAACTCTCGATGCATGCCTATTTTCCTATATGCATTCCTAAACTTGAAAACATATTTCTTGCAAGTAGGATGTGGCAGAGACATAAATAACAAAAAATCCTAGGCTTTTAATCCATCTATTTCAATGGTACATTGCTTGGCCAAGCATAAAGAAATATAAAAGGTAGTTTATGAAAAGGATAAACTACTGTCTCTGTGTACCCACATTCGACATCCTGTCCTAGAATTTTCTCATAAAATAAATAAATAAAGCATAGTTCCTCATGTGTTACATAGAGTTGAAATATTATAGTTTCATTCATTTCATAAGAAAACTCATGATATAGTCTAAGTTCATGATTGATTTCTGACAGGAAGATCAAGTTTCACAGTTTGCATTGTTTTTCTCTATTCAATCTACTCTTATTTCATTGGATGTCAGTAATTAATTTCAAATGCATGACTTGCTAATTATTTTCATAACATCACAAAATCATTTTTAAATTCCAAAGGTTTAAGGATAACATGGTTACACCACCAAAATAATTTCAGCCAAGTAGAAGTATATCCAATTAAAAAGGAGTATAAACGGTAGCATATTTATTCCAATTTCTAGAGAAGAGAACAAATGGATGCAAAGATATATCATTCAAAGCATAAATTTTGATCTTTCTATTCATACTTTATTCGTCCATTATTTTCATAAAATGTTGTTACTTCCATACATAAAGTATTTGTGATCGTTTATATAAATATATTTATACATGAAAGGGAGAACATAAAATTATATTATTCAACTAAATCAATATACGAACTTACAAAAAAGTATGCATAAAAATACATATATACACATAAGTAAATACATATAAGTGTATTTTAAATGGGTGGTTTTACCACATACTTATATATATATTTATATATATTTAAGTATATACATATATATCTATATATTCAATTTAATGCTGCATAAATCCACTTATTATTGCTTAGAAAAGTGAATTTATTTACCATAGGATTGGATATATATTCAACAGAAATATATATATACATATATATACATATATTTATATATTTAAATATAAATATAAAAATAAAATTTAAATATAAATATAAAAATAAAATTTAAATTTTGAAGTGCAAGCAGTACTGGCAGGGCCAAAAAAATTACAAAATATGTATATATATATATATATATATATATATATATATTAAATATAACTATCAAATTCAAATTTAAGTTTCGTAGTGCATGCAAGATTGGGAGAGGCCAACAAATTTTATATGGTAACAGAGTTTGAGGAGGGGTTGGCTTATACAGTCGCGACCCCCATGGGGGATGCTGCCTATGGGGGCAGTGCCGTCCCCACAGGCCATGAATTTTGGGGAGGCACTGCCTCCACAACATAGCCTCCCCTATGGGGGGCGCGACATGTGGAGCAGCCCTTCCCCAATACCATTCAATCTCAAAAGAAAAAGATAAATAAAAACATATCATATGCATACCCAGGTTTCAAAACAGTTCAGAATTTCCCAATACAAATAACAACAATATTATTATTTATATATATATATATGTTTACATATATATATACCTATGGGAACAATTAAATATGTGTGTATATATATATGTGTGTATATATATATATCATTCACATAATCTGCATTTCATTTCTAGCTCAAAAATTTGTAGTAGTTGGGTGTACACATAGATATAAAATTGGATATATTTATATATTTGTAAATATATAAATATAGGAAATTTTATACAACAAGAAGAGAGAAAATAACATATTGCACAACTGAAACAATGAATTTCATACAGCAAGCACCCAATTTTCAGTGAACATGAATAGGCAATTTTCAAGAGATTCTTTTTAATTTTCATAGTGAATTATTCCATGCTTACAATTGAAATTTAAATGCATTGGAATAGATTAAAAACCCGGAGTTTTCTTTCCCTGAAATTTGATTGCCTAAAACTCCCAGTTGTAGAATTTCCTTTGCTCCCTAGTTCTTCCTGTATCCTCTTTCTATATCTTAGTTTGCAAAGCTATAGATAAAAAGAAAACCCCTTTCTTGCCCCCATGTTTCCTAGTTTTTGCAAAGCAAAGCCCAAAAGATTGTAAATACAGTTATGCTTTCTCATTAATCTATTTCTCATTTTTAAATATTTCTTCCCATTTTTCGAGACCTAATCTTGAAAATAAAGAATTAAATAAAATTTACTTCTTGCAAAACTTTTATTCCTAATTTATTAATTAATCCTATTTAATTACATGTTAGCATTTTTTGGGAAACAAATATTTGAGTAAAATATTATATTTGAAATCAAATATGGAAACGTAAGCAAATAAATTGACATAAATTGCAATTTAGTTGATTACTTTAAATAATACAAATTAACGTTTAATTGTATATATAAATATTTAATTAAACTAGAATTAATTCTTCCATTATTTTAATTCAATAAATGAATATAACAAAATAACCATTTAAAATTACCAATAATCAAACAATCATCCAAGCCACATGCTAAATGCATGTATATGACATTAAGTGCTTTGTGTGTGATCGAGAGCACCATTCCTGGTTTACCTTGCCAAGGAGATTATCTCCCCTACCTTAGCCACACCCTTGGTCTTCGACAACCTGCAACTCAAGTACACTCAAGCAACCAAAATGAGATTAGTATTTGGATAAAATCAAATCAACTTAACTCATAAGTTCATAATTCATTAATTCTAAATATCACCTTTCCATTTTTCATCATTTTCAAAATAAGATGATATTCCATTCATTACAAGTTTTCACTAAATTAACACCACATTAATTATAGCTTAATCTATCACAGACACACACATTTAGTCATAAAGCCAAAACCACATAAGGAAAAAGTAGGCATCACCAGAATTAGAGACGTGATAATGAGGTATAAACCTCCTTTGCTGGTTTCACCACCTCCTACCCTCCATATTAACACAAATCAGAATGATGATAATTTTGAAAAATGGAAGGCCAAGATTACTTTGCATCAGGGTTTTCTAAGGGAACCTGAGGACTTTGATAGAGAGGTAGATAGTGTGTATGATCTCAGTGCCAAATGTGAAGAAAAAAATAGGATGAGAGGAAATGCAGGTCAAGGGCCACAACAAAGAGTAGGACTTGCTCAGGCTTAGGAAGGGAACACACAATGAGGTAAAAATAACCTCATCAATATAAGTGACTAAATGCCTTACCCCATTTTTTCATGCCCCTTTACTCTACCAATTAGTTATCTTTAGGATTAATAAGTGCTTTCTTTTTGAGGAAATTGTATAAACTTTATTTTTTGGAATTGCTTGGAATAAACTAACCCGCACTAACTTAATATTTTAGATTTTGCAGAAATGAATAGGTTTCTCATGAATGAATGGTCATGATGCCCAACTGGAAGAATTCAATGTAGAAAATTTAACACTGAAGACTCAACACAAACTCCATAAAGTTGAAGATAGGCGCCAAAAGTTTAGGTGCCAAAATTCTAAGGAATTTGATGTATCAAGCTTTTATAGTTGTTTTGTTTTTTGTTTTTAAAGACTTATGGCTCATTACGAGCTTGTTTAATGTTTTTATGTATGGAATCAAAGTTTGTTAGTTTGTTTGGATTAGTTAAAGACTTTTTCAGTGGTGTTTCCCACTAACTAAAATTTAGGATTCTGGTAAATAGTTTTTGTATAAATATGTAATTTTCAAAAAATAAAAGGACAATTGGAGAATATCGTTATGCTATCGTAATGAATCTTTGAGCTATGTTACACTCTTAATATGAATAAAGTGAATCTTGTTTACTTTATTCTATTTTGCTAAATGTTGAGAATGGAATTGTTCTGGATGGAGTAATTATGGAGTTATCAAGTTTATGCAACCTAAGTTAGATATAGAGGAACCTGTAAACTGACCACTCAAGGGATTGTAGGAATAGATAGATACGTATTTTTAAATTCAGAGTTTTGTGAATCCTATTATGTAAATAATAAAGTGTGAAATCAAGTCTCTTTTAGTTCTGCTAATTGAATTTTCAGTGCACCTACCTTACTGTTAAGTTTCAAGTTGATAGGTTATTTTTTGTTAGTTGTTATCTTTGTTAATCTATTTCTAGTTAAATATTTCACAATTTCTTTACATGTTTTTCTTCTTCAACAATTTATACACTTGTTAGTTTAATTATTTCGATGCTTTGCAGTTTAATTGCTATACTTTTTAGACTAATAATTTCCTCCTTTCTAGTTTAGTTATTTCAAGGCTTTCTAGTTTAGTGGCCTTTTTAATTTAAGTTTTATTTCGGGTGTTTCATTTATTTAGAAAATCTGAAAGAGTTAGTTAAGGGATCTCCTATTGCATATAGCCTTGAACGCTACCCGATTGATATTTGATTCTTTTTTCAAACTAAAGAGATAGGACCTAATGACAACCTATCATAATGCATATGCATTTCATGTGATATTTTTTTTGGCTGAAACTTCCCCTCTTCGTGGACCCAACTTATTTCTTTTACCCATATGTAGGACACAACAACAAGCTCAGGGAAGGTCATTATTATTATGAGGTTATTATAGTGGTGAAAAATATATCCCTTTACACTTTCTCACTTGTTTGGGCCCTCTAGTTAAAATGGACTTAATTGTGCCTTAATTTAGTGTTGTAAGGTGTATACCTTTACACTTTCACACTTATTTAGGTCCCCCTTAATTAGTTGAGCTTAATTTTTCCTTAGTTGTCCCTTTAATTCATTTTCCAAGCCTATTTAATTACATTTTCCGAAGAGGAAACCCGTGTTGGAAGAATGAAGAAGGTGACTTTCGGGTTTGTTATCATTGATGCCAACACTATTTGGTAACTGGCTATGTAAGCTATGTCTACTTTGATCCACTATTCTGATCTAAAAATTGTCTTAGTAAAAGATAATTCTATGAGTTTTTGATATGTTTCTCAAGAGTATCAATTACAAATATGAATGATCTTTCAACAATTTTGGTTGATTCGGTTGAGATACTAAATGATAGAAGTTCAAAATTCTTTTTTTTGACAAGGTTAAGAAATAACTGTCTTTTGAGTGTTCCTTATTAGGTGCAGGATGACCTAATGTGTGGATGACACATTTTGTTTTGTGCACGAAGAGGAATTTTGAATTGGGTTGATAAATCACTTTGAATTTTTTGTGTGTTCACATCCAATTAGGCCAGCCTAATTGATGAAGGAAGATATGGCTGTGTATATATATGTGTGTGTGATGGATAAAAGACAAATAGGATATATAGTATGGTATACGAGTGATGTGACAAGTGTAATAGTGAAAAGTTACTGATAATAATTCTATACTTGAAACCACAACAAGATTTTGGTTTTCCAGAGTTTAATTAGAATTGATCTCAACACTTTAAAGGTGTACTTATTTAATTCACTTTTGGCAATGAGCCATACCTTTTTGTATCTTGGCAATAATCCATTTTATATTTAGGATGCGATCTTTTCAAGGATAGTGAGTCTTGGCAGTGAGCCTTGTAATATCTTGTAATCAGTTATAATATATTGTTTGTTAATCCTCACTATGGTTTTTCCCAGCTTGGGTTTTCCATGCAAAAATCTTGGTGTCAATGTGTTATGAAATGTTATGATTCCTTTCATGCTTTGGTTTACTATTGTGGTTAGATATGAATTAATAATGGGATGGTTAGAAATTATTTGTGTTAGTAGAATACCAAGTCACCCCCCTCTTAGTATTTGGTGTATTCAACAACCCGACATTCATTAATACTTTAAGATAACACTTCACATTAAACAATGTGTATCCTAGGTTTTGGGGCCTAAGAACCATTCACCCATGGGTGAATGGGTCCTCCTTGACCTTAGGACCTAAATTTAAATTATGTTTTGGTGGTATTTTAATATATTGAAATACTTGATTCAATGTTAGCTTGTGATATTTGAATTTCAAGAAATCAAGGATACCTATCTATAAATACAAGGTTATTTCACTACGTTTCACCTAGAAGATTTTGAGCACCTCACAAGTTTATGAAATTTCAAGAGCACTTTCAAGAGAAATTAAAGGCATTCAAGAGAAGCTTTATTAGAGTTTTATTGTAGCAATCAATATCCAATCATCATGTCAAAGTATTCTTGCATCATGTATGTTTTTGGAGTTGACATTGTGATGTAAGTTTCATGATCAAATCAAGTATTCAAAGCACTATTTCAAGCAAGATTCAAGTGTTAAGATTCACATCCATTGAAGCCATTTCATGCAAGTTGCAGATCTATATTCCAAGGTTTATTCAAGGGTTTGTTGAGTGGTAAGATTACTTTTTTCATTATTCATTCCCTCTTTCATGCTTTTATTCATTTGAAGGTTTGATTACCAAAATGGTCAAACCCCCATTCAACAAAAACAATTCTTCCCTCTCATGTTGTGTTTGCGGATCTAGGTGGAAAAAAGCTTGAAGATCTCTTGAGGAGAAAATTTGAAGAAGTTGAAAAAGTTGTCATTACATTTGTCATCTCATGGAAACTCATCTACATAAATTATTTCCAACATTTCGACATTGTCACTTAGACAAATTGGAAGATTCAGATCTATATCAGAGGCTCTTGAAAGTTGTAGAAAACCCCAGATAGTGGATCCATTTTCCCCTGGGCGAATGAGTCCTAGTTAGCCTTTGAAAACTCATTTTTGGTGACTGGTAAACATAGTTCCTCCCTTCTCAAATCTGCAATTTAATTTCTAGTTCTGCTTATTTTGAGTTTAATATTGTGGTTGCAAGTTTAATTTGGCATAATTGGAATGATTTTCTATTTTAAAATTTTCTCCAAAAAGTGCTTGGTGAACCTAGCCCTCATCCTTAAGTCATAAGGAAACATGTAGATTCACACTTTGACTTGATTTACCTAAGGGTTGATAATAATTTCATTGTGTGGATCTCATTTCCTAATGAAATATAGGAAAGACATGTTTATTATACCCCCATTTTAGCATCCATCCCTATTTTTCTTCATTTTAGTTACCAAACCAATCTCTTTATCGAAAGGTAGGGCCATCTTACCAGTTAGGTAGATGTGAGGGGGACCGTAGTTAAATCCATGGTTAGTAGAAAAGTGCTTGAGTGATGCTTCTCATTAGTTTGTGACCAATATTTGATGGAGGACTCTTGGATCATTTGTATATCTATTTCTAGTAAGCTCTATGGAGCCTTGTATGCTTTTCTGTATCCATCACTATGGAACAATTATAAAAGAGAAATGCTTTCATGAAATTATGTACTATGAAATCAATAAATTGGAAAGTTGTAATACTTTATATAATGCAATGGGAAAATTTGGAAATATGTTTATTTTAAATGTGCATGCTATCTTTATGAGTGAAAATAAAAATTTTATTGCTTAAAGTGTTGTCATCATTTTATATTCACTTGATGTTAAAACATAGGAAAGTTACTAAGCATAAAAATGGGCATATTACATGTGGTATCGGAGCTACCAGGTTTAGCTCTGGAACCTATGTGCTCACTATGTTTTCCCCTCCAACATTATGAGTCTAATGTTTGGAAATTCTTGTGCTAGGATGGTGTGTCTCAAGTTAATTGCAAGAAAGTCAATAATCAGAAATGATCGCTACCTACGGGCCAAGAAGGAAATAGAAGACCTTGTTTGTACCATTGAGGGAACCAATCATGACATCACCATTTGGCTAAGTGATACTGAGACTATCAATCATCCCTTTTGTGAATTATTTAAGAGAAGAGAAGGATGAAAGATGATGCCAACTTTAACTACTTACCATTTGTTTCTCTGGTTAAGTTGAACTAATTACCATTTTTCAAGGATATTCCATCGAAATGTAGTGTCAGTCCAACATTGATATTTAGGAACCCTTGAGTTATACCTATGCATGAAGTTATTTTTATAACCTTATGTGATGATTTAGAGGGATACATTCCTTGAAAATATGTATCAAAAGATAAATTTGAGGGTTATTACCCACATGATGACACATTTGAGCAAAAATCAAAGGGTTACATCCCACGTAGTTATGTATCTATGAGTGAATCTGATGGATACTCTCCTCTTGACTATTTAAATAGTCATTCTATGTAAAAGGATATTGAAATACTTATGAATAAATGAAAATATTATGTTTTTTTATCAAAACTTGTGTATGAGATCCTCAATGAAATTTCTTATGTATGAATATTTTCTTTTGAAATATTTTCAATACGTAAAGTACACCATTATACCCAATCTAATTAAAGATGAACCTCTATTTATAAATTTTTCTTGAGATAATGGTTAGGACAAGAACTAATCTTGGAGGGAGTCAAGAAGTTGGACAAGGTCAGGATAATTCTGAATTTAAGTTGGACTATCTTCTTACAATCATGGATGAAACAAGAGCAAGGATAACAAAAATTGAAGAAGAAGTGAGGGGAAAAGAAAGAGAAGAACAAGAAGTACCACACAACAAATAATAGGAAGCTGTTCCCAAGAATGAGGAAGAAGGGAAGGATTCTTAAAATCATACTAAATATAGTGATCAAGAAAGTTATAGGTCTCAAACATATTCTAAGGGTACTAAAAGGAAGCGTTTGGCAACTGAGTTATCTAGGGACATGAGAAAAATTACCCCTCTGAAATTTGTAGGAAGTACGAATGAAGATGAGGATGAGGTTTGGTTAATTCAAATGGAGAAGTATTTTGAGACTAGGAACTATTCTGAGGTCACTAAAGTGGTTTGGGGAGCCTACCAGTTAATAGGAGAAGCCTCTAACTGGTGGATGAATAAGAAGATGGAACTTGGTTTTAGTTCCTTAAAGCTAACCTGGAATGAGTTTGTTGAGATTTTTTTGAAGAGGTGGTTACCCCAACTCTTATTTGATCAAAAGCTCACTGATTTGTAGAATTTGAAACAAGGAGAATCTATGGTAAATGAGTATTGGGAGAAGTTTACTCATCCTTTAAGGTATGTACCAATGTACCAGAAAGATGAGAGATTTTGAATCAAGAAGTTTATTATCTATTTGAATGGCCAAATAGGCGTGTTGGGAAAATGTGCCTCAACTTGCTAGCTTGGAACTTGTGAACTTGGTGTTTTATTTCCTTGTATGTTGTGGGATCATTGAAGATCCAAACTTCAAAACTACATATCATGGGTTTTGGAATTCTCGAAACTTCCAACAGACTGATCACTAGATTGTGGAAAGTTGAAACCTGAGTCATAGGTTGTGAAGTTCGTGAAATATTTGATAGTTTGAATTCATCAGTGTGACGTGGATACTTCGGCATGACTTTAAATTTTGTCTCCCCGATGGACCAATCACCCTTCATTGGTAGGAGGTTGCACTGTCACTGAGACATTGTGAAATATCTCCTCGACATGCTGATAGAAGTCTTGAACATTCTTATTGATGTGAATTTGGTTTTTCGTCATGACTTTGGGGAATGTCTCTTCGAAGAGCTAATAAGCTGATAGCTTATGAAGGTAACACAACAGTAGGGTCCACATGGTGGTAAGACCTACGTCAATGAGACATTTGTGTATCAATGGGAGAAGCAAAAATATCTCATCAACATGGCGATGGACTTGGTCGACAATATACCATAAGAAGCATGTATCGATATGACTCAAGTAGATCAGCAAGATATTGAAGTTTGTCTCTTTATCATGGCCCGATATGGTAACTGCCGATTGATGGTTTGTCTGCTATAATGGATGGGAACTAAATTTGTATGTTTTCGAGTATGGGTCTGGTGATGCAGATTGGTTGGAATTATCTCAAAAGGAAAAAAATTGTAATGTGTAATACATTGTAATAGTGTTTTGGAGTTGAGTTTTGAGTCTGATGAGAGAGAACGATATTGATCAGGAATTGTAACACTTCCTATATTGAGAGTGAGAATAAACATCTGAGAGAACAAACTGTAACTCTTAATGTGGACTTTGTTCATTGTAATACAAAGTGGATTTGCTTGGTGTGGTGGGATTTTCTCTCGAAAGGTTTTTCCCACATTAAAAATGGTGTCCATTCTATGGTTGTGTTAAATTTGTTCTGATCCATTTTCTGCTAATGTGAATCTTTAATGAATTGTAATTTGAAATTGAACCATATGTTTGGATTCTCTTTCTAGAATTAGGATTAGAAAAGTGTTTCTGCACCTCTACTTTCCTTACAAGGTGGAGAGGTGGATGTACATGGTCCAACCACTATGGACCTAGTATATGAGAAGGAAGTCAAGAAAGAGAAAAAGATCAAATCCATCTCAATCTACCGGGAGAGTAGGAATTGAAAGAAGTTTGGTGGGCCTCAATATAACTAAGCTCTGAAGAAGTTTAATGAGGGGTAGGAATTTCAAAATAAAGGGGACAAGGGGGTCCATAATAATTGGAATTAGCTAAGGAGGGATCGCTAAGGAAATAATTTCAATAATGACAATAGTGGAAACTGTAACAAAGCTGGAGGAAATGTCATTAATTTAGGACGCTATACATGTGGTGGGGATCATTTTTCAAATCAATGTCCCAATAGACTATCAGGATCACAACCACATGGTAACCCACTTCCTCCTCAGTGAACTATATTCCAATAGAAGATCCATGTAGTGTTGGAAAACCAACAAGTGGATTACAAAATCACTTCGATGGAGACTTTAGGTACTTTGTCTAAAATACATATTTCATTCTTATTAATATTGGAGCCAAACAAAATTTTATTTCACTTAGGATAGCTAATCAAATTTATAGGAAGTCTAGTTCTATGGAAAAGTCTTGGGTTTTAGAATATACAAAATAAACAAGAGTAATGGTGAATCAATGCTTATTTGAGGCAAGGGTTGAACTTCCAAGTTTCACAATGGAAGTGAACTTATATGTAACACCTTTAGGTTCTTATGCTGTCATTTTAGGAATGAATTGGCTATAGAAGCATAGAGCTAAAGTGAATTGCAATGATAAAACTGTAGAATGCTCAGATGATCTAGTTAACCAAGTGTCTTTACAAGGAACACCTAGAGAAGTGAAACTGTGATAGATTTCAATTGTGCAAATGCATAGGGCAATTATGAAAGGTTTCCAACTCTTTGCAGTTAAAATGGATAAACTAGAAGAATTCAAGGAAGTCCTCCTTCAAGATGATGCCATGTATTATGAACCTCAAGATTCACAAGAAGTTGAAGAAGGAGAAGTGGTGAAATCTGGAGAAACAAATATGGAGAAGTTACCCATTATACATAAATTTGTGGATGTCTTTCTAGAAGAACTACCTGGATTACCTCCCAAGAGAGTATTCAATTTCTCCATTCATCTAGTACCAAGATTAGAACCTCTATCCAAAGTACCCTATAGGATGAATACAACCAAATTAATGGAGCTTAAGGCATATTGGAGGAGTTGTTGTCCAAAGGATTAATAAGACCCAGTGTTTCACCCTAGGGAGCACCAATGATCTTTGTGAAGAAGGATGGTACACTACACTTGTGTATAGACAATTGAATGCTTAACAAAGCTATGATAAAGAATAAGTACTCATTTCCATGAATTGATGATATTTTCTATCAAATGCAAGGAGCGACAGATTTTTCAAAGATTAATCTATGATCAAGTTATCATCAATTGAGGATCAAAGATGAAGACAATTTCAAAACTGCTTTCAGGACTAGATGCGATCATTATGAGTTCATGGTCCTACCTTTTGGACTTATGAATGCACTTGCAACATTCATGAACCTATTGAACAATGTATTTAGAGTCTACTTGGATAGGTTTGTATTAGTTTTCTTGGACAATTTCTTAATCTATTCCAAGAATGAAGATGAGCATTGTAAACATTTAGAGATAGTTCTCCAATGGTTAAAAGAGTACAAGATATATGTAAAAATCTCTAAGTGTACCTTATTTCAGAAGGAATTACAATACTTGAGTCACTTAATTTTAGCTAAAGGGATTGTAGTTGATCCAACTAAGATAAAAGCAGTACTTGAGTGACTAGTGCCAAAAAAAGTACCAGAGGTTAGAAGTTTTATAGGTTTGGTTGGTTACTATTGGAAGTTTTTCACAAAATTTTATAGTATAGATTTTCCTATTACTTCATTGTAGAGGAAAGGGAATATGTTTGAGTGGTTGAAAAAGTGTCAAGAAAAATTTGACCTACTTAAGGATAAGTTGACAACTACTCTGATTTTGAAAGTACTTGATCTAGAGGGAAATTTTACTATCATCACAGATGCATCAAGTGAAGGGTTGGGAGGATTTTTGATGTAGGAAGGGCAAGTCATAGATTATGAGTCAAGAAAGTTGAATCCCTATGAAAAAAATTATGCATCACATGATTTAGAGTTAGCAACTGTTGTCCATATATTGCAAATGTGGAGACACTATCTATTGGGAAATCCTTTTGAACTGAAGATTGATCATCATGGTCTGAAGTATTTATTTACCCAACCCAATTTGAATGGATGAAAAAGGAGGTGGTTGGAGCTCATATCAGACTATGAATTCAACATCAACTACATCAAAGGAAAACAGAATTGGGTTATAGATGCCCTAAGTCATGGAAGACATATTGCCTCAATGGTAACAATTCAAATATACTTTAAGAGAAAAGTGTTGTAGGAATCCAAGGGTGAAAAATTTTATGGGCTAGTCAAGCAAGCACTCATAGATAATCCACAAGATGGAAGGTATGAAGGTTTTCAATTTGAACCTAATGAATTACTAAGGTTTCAGGGGGGAGTTTATATACCTAAATTAGAGGATCTAAGAAACTTGGTGTAGAAGGAAGTTCACAATGCACCATATTAAGGACATCTTGGTGTGAAAAAGATTTTGGTAGATGTGAAGCTATTATATTTTTGGAAGGGAATGAAGAGGGATGCTACAAGATTTTTACCAAGATGCTTAGAGTGTCAAAGGGTAAAGGTAGAACATCATCACCGTATAGGTATTTGGTATCCACATGATATTATTGAAAGTAAGTGGCAAGTTATTAGCATGAAATTTTGTGCAAGGTCTACCTATGTCAAGGAATAAGCACAATGCCATCCTAGTAGTGGTGGATAAGCTTTCCAGGGTGGTGCATTTTTTTTGGGGAACTTAACTAATGGAGCTCCCATCATAGCTCATAAATTTATACAAGATGTGTTTAGGTTACATGGGATCCCTAAGAAGATTATCTCATATAGGGATGCTTGTGTGACATCTAGGTTTTGGAAAACCTTGTTTTTCTCACTTGGAACTCAATTGAACATAAGTTCAATGTATCATCCAAAAATGGACGAACATACTAAAAGGGTGAACCAAGTGCTAGATGATATATTAAGAATGTATTGCATGGATTAGAAATATAAGTGGGAAGATTACCTACCATTGGTTGAATTTGTATATAACAATTCTTATCATTCTACAATAAATATGGCTCCATTCGAAGCATTGTATGGCAGGAAATGTCGAACTCCTATAAGTTGGGATAAGCTAGAGGATAGGATAAGCCTGGGGCCAAAGATGTTATCAGAAATGAAGGAACAAGTTGGTATTATTAAGAAGAGGTTAGCAGAAGCCAATGATAGGTAGAAAAGCTATGAAAATTCTAAATGGGTACCCATTAATTTTGTAGTAGGGGAAAAGGTGTTGTTGAGGGTTAAACCTCATAAGAGTTCCATCAAATTTGGAAAGTCATCCAAACTAGCTCCATGCTACCTAGGTCCTTTCAAGGTTCTTGAGGAATTAAACCCTGTTGCCTATCGAATTGCATTGCCACCAACTCTTGCCAGGATGCACAATGTATTTCTTGTATCCTACCTTAAGAAGTATATACTAGGGGATAACCATGTTATTGATTGGAATTATTTACAGGTACATGACCTAGGAGTGCTAACAATTGAGCCTCTCAAGGTGCTTGGAACACGTAAGATTCACTTATGTAACATAGAGGTTTTGCAATGCAAAGTATAGTGGGACTAGTATGTAGAAGATTTTTCCACTCGGGAAGACTATGTTGAGATTAAGTAGAAGTTTCCTCATGTCTTACTAGCTTTTGAGAGTTCTTGAATTTTTTTTTTGATATGTTTATGTTCATAGTTTATGTCTATGTATTCTACTTGAAATCATCAGGGATGATGATTCACAAGGGGGGGATATGTTACACCCTGTTGTGTTACTACTTATTTAATTTTACCCAGTTGCATGGAAATTCTTTAAATGAATGTATTTATGCTTTATGTATTTTTAAATATTAAGAATAAATGTTTGATTCAATTTGATGTTATATAATGATTCTGATTGTGAAATATGTGATGCAAATGAATGCATTGCTTTCAACTAACTATTATTTCATTGTACTAAGTTGGATGCAAGAATATAATCAAGCTTCTAGAAGAGAGGTGAAGTATTACTCAGGAGAAGAACTTGGTTTGGTAACCATTAATAAGACCTAAATCAAGATTTCACACACTCACTTCTAGTTTGGTCGAGTCGAGTCAATTGCTTGGGAAATAGTGAGTTACCTTTAGTCTTGATTGAGTATGATTAGAAGTGGTTATGGTTTTGTTTATGAACGTTCTTGGTTTGGAGGTTAAAAGTGTTGAGTCTCTTTGTGATGCTGTGACTTCTTTATGTGTTTATATTTAATCAATGAGATATATATACATAGAATGCATACACATGAATATATGTTTGTGTCAATGATAAAGTCATACACATGAGTAAAAATGTGCATGAGTATATGTAGATAGATGTATATACACATGCTCATGAACATATTGCCCATATGCATGGGAATATTGAATGGATAAAAGATACATATATATATACTTTGTGTATATATGTCGATCAATGTGATTGTGAATATACGTGTTTAAATATCAAGCAATGATATATATATGTGAGATGAGGATTGTCAGAGTGGGTCGATTATGCTTGATTCATGATGAGTCAAAGCACAATTGGTCCACAAAACTGCAATCTACCAAACAAGATCATTCAAATTGAAAGCTAAACTAAGCATTTATTGAAACTGAAAATTGTAAACTATGAAAAAATTTAAATTCCTACTCTAACCCATTTGAAAATTATCCCATTTTGGAATTGGTGTCATGTTGATATGGAAAAATGAACCTGTTTCAATCAATTTTATGGAAGAGAATCAATGAAACCATTGTGATAAATGGATGAAAACCTAATTTATGCTAAAATGAACATGATGTAAACTATATTAACATGATTTGATCCTAAAAAAGATTTAAATATGAAATTGCTAAGCTAATTCTAAGCTAAAAGATGGAAACCCTAATTTATAAATAAGCTAAGAAGGATGTATGGACACCATTAATGGATGTCTTAAGCTATTTATGCAACTAAAAATGAACTAAAACAAGCTAAGAGAGTAAAATATGAGTGTGGATGCAAGTTAATTCAACAACATAAGTTTTCAATTGAAAGATGGGTCTATTTGTCTCCAAATAGGGTTCTATTTATAGAAGAGAAAATGAGCAATGGAGGGTTGAGATTGAAAATATTAATCAATGATCAAGGATGAAAAAAGAAGAGATGGATTCTCATCAATAGATGAGAATTAATCAAAGGGCTCACATTTGTTCCAAACAAACACACTTTTGACCTGCACACATAGGTCACAAGGTGACTTTTTCAAGAGGCTAAAAGATAACTTGTATTTGAAGCCAAGTGAGAATATCCCTTTTTCAAATGATTGGAGGAGAGAGAATATTCCCTTTGGAATATTCTTATGGATGAGAAAAAGGTTAATTTTCAAATTAAAACAAATTTTTAATTTTGCAAAAAAGGGGCATAAGGAACATTCCCCTTTTGGAAGGAAATTAGATTAATTGTTAATTAAACAAGGTTTAATCACACAATTAAGGGATTTGGAGGAATAAGGTGATTTTCATTAAATTAAATGATTTAATGAATGGGGGAGAGATGAAATGATATTTAATTAAATAACTTAGGATTATTTAATTAAATTAGAAGACAAGGAATTAAATTAAATATGTTGATTTATTTAATTTAATGAGATGAAATTTTAGCATGAAAGGGGGTGAATTAACCCGATTAAATTAATTAGATTAATAGACAAAAATGACATAATTAATTAAATAGCTAGGTTAATGTAATCAATTAAGAAAAAAGAGGATGGTTTAAGGGGAAATGATGTTAGTAACCTATTTTGAGTGCATCATATCCTTCAGGACATTTTTTAGTGTCTACATTTTCCCCCTCTTTGAAGTGAGGTACCTTCTACTTTGGTTCAAAGAATAATGCTCCTTAGATTAAAATTGTTGCCTAGATCAAAAATTAATTAATTGGAAAATCAATGTTCCAGGCCTTTGGTGTAGGAGCACCTTGTAAGCTCAATTTTGTCAAAAAGGTCATCTTGGGTGGTCTTGCATTTGGAAGGTTTTTGTGAATGAGCTCTATTAGGGTTTTGTGTTTTCTGCGGTCACCCTTGGCCCCTATTGCGTCATACTATGCCTTTTGCGCATGATTTTTCTTCCCTTATTAAGTACGACCGCATTTACTACGGTCTTAGGGGTTTATTATGCCTTCAACCAACATTAACCTAGTAATTCATGCTGGTGTTAACGGTTTGTCGGTGCAGCTCAATGGCTCCTCCTCCAAACAAACGTCCTCGAAAATTTGTTTTGAAAGTATTTCACGAGGTAAGCATTTTGATGCCCCTACTGATGTCATTTTTCCTTCTGATTTTGACTCTGTTTGTCAATGGCTCGAACAAAATACCCTTATGGGTTATTTTGTTGGGAGGACTCCCCCTGAAAGTGTGTTGAAAGAATGGGTCAACACACTAGTTCTAGGTCGGCTCCCAAGGCCCCTAAACCATCTAAAAATGTTTCAAACCCTTCTGAAAAGGGGAAACTTGCTCCTTCTGGAGCTGTTACTACATCAATATAGCCTAGGTCAAAGGAAATGCCTTAGGTTGTGGCTGTTCTATGCACCCAACTGACTACTCCTCCCACAACGGGGGCTCAACGATGGTCTCACAACCCATCTCCACCGCTGGAAGAAGGAGAATATGTGCCAAAAAAACTAAGGCATTCACTACCTATTCATATTGGTTCAATCCCACAAGATTTTTTGAAGAATATTTTCTCTTCCCTGATTGAGGAGGAACTAGGTTTCCTCAAACATGGAGGAGTTTCATCCATAAATTTTGTTTCATGGAATGTTCGAGGTCTAGCTGACCTCTCCAGAAAGTATTCTGTCAGGGATACTTTATAGAAATACTCAAGAATTGAAGTGCTTTGTCTCCAGGAAGTTAAAATTTTAGGATTTTTACTTGCTTTGGCTGGTCGCACTATTTGGCCAGCCAACACTATGTTTTGTACTTTGCATGAAGTCGGGCATGGTGGAGCCGCCACTCTTTTGTTCTTGTGGTTGCATTCTTGCATTGTGGATCATGGGACCGATCCTTCCCAGCGAGTCGTCTGGGTTCTTCTCAACATTGATAACCATTCCTTCGGGGTTGTCAATGTCTACACCTCCAATGATGCTGTGGAGTGCTCTTTGCTTTGGCGTTGGCTTGTTGATTCTTTACCAATCGCCACCTGGCTGCTCTGCAGGGATTTCAATATGGTTGAGATGGCATATGACAAGGATGGACCCTTACCCTTCCGTTGGGCTACTAGTGAAAGGGAGGCGTGGTTTTAAATGCATAATAAATTGGGGCTTCTTGATCCCAACATTGGCTGCCGTCATTCTCATTCCCTTTGGAAGACTTGGTGTAACTATAGGGTTGTTTCTGACAAAGTCTTTAAATGCCTTGATCATGCCATGATATCAGCTCAATATTTATTTTCTTTTGCTAGCTCTTCCTTGCCAGTGAAGCCATTAGTGGATGTGACTCTGTTTGATCACTTCCCAATTCATTTTTGGATTGAATGGAATTCTTGCTAGCCCCGCACATGTAAGACTCAATTCTTTTTGAACACATCTCTTCTTTGTCACAAGCCCACTCTGGCCCACATTCGTCGAGTGTGGAATTTGGAGTGGAGACCAACTGGCCAAACAGGCTGGATTACCTGGTGGAATGATGCCATCATTCATACTACTCGGTTCTTACGCATTTATGGGTGCCAGCTGGCTATTTTTCATCGGTGATCTTATGAGGCTAACACTGTTGACATGTGTACAACCATGGAGGTTCTGGCGGCTAGTCCCTTTTCCCCATCACATCAAGTCAAGGTGGCGAAATTAAGACACAAGAAGCAAGTGGTTGATAATTATGCTACTAGAGGAGCACAAATCAAAGCTCAACTGCATTGGCTTAAGATACGTGATTGTGCCTCCAAAGAATAGTTTTTGGCACTTCATGCCAGACACTCATCCCCAAGCATCAAAAAAATTAAGGATAGCACTTAGGTGCTCTCAGAGCTTCCTGACATTCTCCACACTTTTGTGTGCCATTATGAACAGGTGTTCACTACATAAGATTCCATGCTTGTGCAACAACAAGCTCTTCAGGACTGCCTTGCTATTGTGCCACATAGGCGTTCTTTAGCCAAGATCAATTTTTATGATCAATTGTTAAAAATTGATGATCTCAAGGAAGCCATTTTTTCTTTGGCCGATGATAAGGCTCACGGGATTGATGACTTCCCTTGCAAATTTTACAAAGCTCTTTGGGATTGTGATGGGAGCGATTTACATCATGTCTATCTTGAAGCTTTTCATACCAATTCTCTAGGAAATTTAATAAATAAGGGCAATATAAAATTCATACCTAAGCCTAGGGATCCAGAGGATATTTACAATTGGAGGCCTATCATGCTCCTCAATGTTTCCTACAAGATCATTTTCAAAGCCTTGGCTTTGAAAATCCGCCATCTCTTGCCTCAAATTGTGCGCCCTGAGTAGACTGGTTTCATCAAATCGAGGTTTATTTTGGATAGTATCATTGCTATTTGGGAAGGCATGGAGTGGGCTCGACACTCCAACCAGAAAACTGTGTTCATTAAAATTGATTTTGCTAAAGCCTATGATCGCATCAAATGGTCTTTCATTCTTGTGATGTTGCAAGCCTTGGGGTTTCAACCCAACTTCATTCAGTTTGTTCGAATGCTATTTGTTGATGCTTCGACTTGCATTACCATTAATGAATGCCAATCTTTTGCCTTTGGTCTTTTCCGCTCCATTCGTCAAGGGTGTCCTCTCGCCCCTTCTTTGTATGTTTTGGCTACTGAAGGATTTGGTTTCCTGTTAGCCGATGTTGTTTCTCAACAACATGTCAAAGGGATTCTTCTCTTGAATTTGCAGGAGCAACTTGTCAATGGCCACTTTGTGGATGATTCCTTTCTCACTCTCTTGGAGGAAGAGGAATCTATCACTGTTGCCCTTGATTGTCTTAACACTTTCTGCCTTGCCTCTGACTCGACCATCCAATGGCACAAGACTTTATGCTACAGACAATCTGTGTTACCCACCCCTGCGTGGTTTAAAACTTATAATTGGAAGTGGATTAGGCAGGGAGAATTTTTTCACTTTCTGGGCATTCCCTTTGCCTTTCAAGATTCCTCTAGGGAGCTTTGGTAGGCCGTCCTCTCCAGAGTTGAGAAAAATCTTGCTTATTGGATTAAAAGGCCTCTTTCTTTGGCTGGTAAGTTCCAGGTGTATTCTAAAATTTTGGCAGCCATAAATGTTTATTGTTCTTCCTATTGGGCTCCCTCCAAAGCCGCTTACAGAAGGCTTGAAAAGTTGCTGCGAGATTTCTTATGGGCTTCTTCTGAAACCCACAAGGGTTTCCATCATGTTGCTTGGGAGTTTTGTTACCTCCTTAGGGATTCTGGAGGGCTTGGGCTACTCTCCACTCAATGACAAGGGATTGCTCTTCGTGTCAAGTGGATTATTAGGGCCCTTATCGAAGAGGAAGCCTGGAAGACTCCTTAAGCGCTGCATCCAATCTAGATTTTCTATTTACAAACCCACCTATAAAGGGATAGGATTTCAAACCCTCTTGGTTATGAGATAGCTTGTTCAAATTGTTGGAACTTTTGTGGCCAAAAGCATCTAGAGGGAGGTTGTCAAGCCTTGGCTCCGATGGGCTGGAGCTGGCTTTCGTGATGGGATTTTGCTCAATCAACATAACCTCTGGTGGTCTCCCCTTCTTGCTCAGAATGGCCAACCTTTGGCCAAGTCATCTTGGCTCAAATCCCTCAGGTTTCACAAAAGGGCATTCAAATCTTGCAGAAACTTTTTCACTGGCCCACAATGTATATTATGTAGTGGGATGCTTTTAAATCCTAGTACAACTTTTAGAACCAGGACCGTGCCACCTTTGACAGGCTGGTGAACACCATTCCGATCGAGATGCTCCATAAAGTGGGCATTTGTGGCTGTAAGCCTTGGTGGAAAGATTGGAAATGGTTCCCAAACACTCCTCTTAGGAGATACAAGCCATGACTTGACTACAGGTGGCTTTCACCCCATTTTCCTATGATCAATAGTTTAAACCAGAGGCGGCTGCTTAATTCCTCTGCTCATGTCTGGCAGAGATGATTTGATGCCATTTGGTCTACAAGTGTTAATCCCAAGCTGACCCACTTTGCTTGGTCTATTATTTTCCAAGGCCTACCTATGGGATCTTGACTTATTCACTTGGGGGTCCAAGACCCTCGTTGCCCTTTTTGTGGGTAGTTGGAAATCTTCAAGAATCTTTTCTGGTTTTGTCCTAGAGCTAAGAAACTCTAGACTTGGATACATGATTTTTTTCGGCCTTTTCGACCAGAACCCCTTTCTTGGCATATGGTTTTGCTTGGGGATCCACCAGGGATTCCTGTTAAATTCACTCAGCTTTGGCACACTTTCAGGGTGGAAATCCTCTTCAGCATCTAGAAAGATAGAAACTCTCACGTCTTTGCTCATTCACAATTAGATGTTAATATTTCTCTTTATGCTAAAGCAGTTATTTATTCTAATGTTCTTTTATAGATTCAAGTGCAAGATAATAAAGTTGCACTGGAAGTGGCTCACCTTCAGGTCCTCCTAGACCACTGGGGAAATGCCCCGTATGTGATTACTCGGGTCCGTGATTCACCTTCTTCCTCTCGTGGCCAATCGCCCTCTCGGGGCCGGCAGCGGAGTGGCTCTACTCACCTTGGATCTCATCCCCCTACTCGACAGGACTCTCAGCCTCCTTAGTGTGCCCGCTCTCCTCTACTGTGGGTTTCTCAGGGATGGCCTTCTGGTGGTGTGACTAAGAGCGGCGGTGGCGGTTCTGGGCGGCCCTCTGATTCCTAGCTTACTTCTGGCTCTATATGGCCTGCCAGTGGTAAAATTTTTCCACAATTGGCTCTTGTAATCTCGCCTTGGTGTGAGGAAGAAGATAAAGATAAAGATAAATCTAATGATGGTTGGGGTGCTCTTCCTAATGTCACTCTAGACCCCACTGATGTATGGGGGAAAAAAATGGATGACAGAGAACCCCTAGGCTCTGCTGGCACTGCTTTGGCCACTTAACAACCTATTTGTTCAAATTTTTCTTTCATGCTTTTAGACTTCTGGGCTTGGCCCATGTGATTTGATATTTTGGTTTTTTTGGGCTTTGTCCATGTGACTATTGGGGTGTGCCTTCTTACCACTTGCCCCTTTTTTTGTGAATATGTATTGTTATCTCTAAATTAATATAGATATCTACCTATTCATAAATAATAATAATAATAATAATTTATTTATGATTTTCTAGATGCCCCAGTGGAAGGATAAAGATGACTCCTTGCCCCCTCAAGAAATCAGGTAGAAATTTTGAATTTTGAGTCAAGATTTCTTGATAAAAGTGAAAAACTGCCCCAGGGGGTCCATAAAGGCTCTAGGATGCAAGAATTATGCCGAAAATGCAAAAAACAATTCAAAATTAGGCTCTGATTACCCAAATTTGGTGAAAATGATGATAAATCCTAGATTGAAGGTGAAATTAGGATAAATAAGCCAAGAAGGGTCACTTTCAATTCATTTGTGCATTCACACCTTGAGGATTCTTACTTTTTTGAGCTTTGACCCTCTGATGAAATGGCACGTTGAGAGCTCCCATGACACATTTTCGATCGAGTTCAAGAGCACTAGTGGCTTCTAGGCTCAGGACCAACGATATGTAGCTCAAAAATTGATTTGAAATTTGTCTTTTTGATGTATATATTACACTTTGAATTTCAAAATTTGGTGGCATTTCTATATAGCGATGCTCGTTTTGCAATCGGTGATGCTAAAATGAATTATAGCAATGCTAGTCATGATTTCAAATTAAGGTTTTTAATTTTAAATTGCGACGCATGCTTATATAGCGACACACTTGCTGATTTAGAAATTAGGGTTAGGGTTTCCCAAGCCTAAATCACAACACCCATGTGTTTGGAAATGCATCTTGCGATTTGCAATTTGAAATGCCTTCAGGCATCACAATTTGAAATTTAAATATGGCAACACTATTGCAAATCGCAACGCTACTGTGAGTTTCTGGTTTGAAAATTCTAAATTGAGTCAAATTTCTTCAATTTCCTGATGTCGTGCAGCTCATGGGTGTAGGAGATCATTCCACCACTGATGTTGTGTACGCACATACCCACAGTTTTGGAGTGACTATGTGATTTGTTAGAGTTATGCTAGGAGCACCTGGGAGAGATCGGCCTCTGGTATGTTACATATGTACCCGTCATCTAGACCCACTTAGCTATGATGACTACCCTGTGTGAGAGATGACATAGTGAGACCTCGTGATTTCACCTTCTGATAGGCGAGGCGACCATGACCTTGGAGGATCTATGGCATATTCTACATTTGTCGATACATGGAAATCATGTGATATATGATGTTGATGCTGGATTTGATGCTTGTCATGAGGTGATGGATTTGGAGCATATTTTTCTTGTGACATCATAGATCAACCTTGAGATGTATAGAGGTCATGTGCCCACTTTTTGATTGATTATTTCAACCATCATTTTAGGTTTGGTTGGCCCAGACAAACACAATAGGGGATTCAACCCAGGATGGGGCCTAACATGGCACAAGATGCTATACAAGAGGACACAATTTGTATGGGGCCTAGTGATTCTGGGTCCACTATATCATGATATGCATGAATTTGTTTACTATGATGGCAGGGCCATTGGCATAGGGGTGACCTTCCTCAACATTTTGGCTTGGGAGCACATTTTTGTGCTTCGATTGATTGTATAGATGGTGGATACTGAGCTAGATGATCCTGTGACCTTGTAGTATAGGAATGCAATCACTTTGTGACACACCAAATAGATTGGGCTCCCATAATAGCGACAAGTTATTGATGAAATGACAATTTTTCGATGGCGCTCATGGCTACAAATGAAACCATGATATGATGATGTGCAAAAACTATATTTTGTGAGACAAACTTGATATATGTAGGGTTGTGAGCATACCATCATTGACTGATACCTACTAGATAGAGTGGTACAACAGTTTAAGGAGGTCCAAGATATACCAGATGATGTGTATAGGGCTATGTTTGCTAGGTCTTCTCATGAGGTATTGGGCCGATTACACTTAATCCATGATGAATCAAAGCATAATTTATCAACTACACCTCAATATTACAACATGATCATTCAAATTGAAAGTTAAACTAAGCATTTATTGAAATGAAACATTGAAAACTATGAAAATAGTTAAATTCCTACTCTAGCCCATTTGAAACTTATCTTGTTTTGGAATTGGTGTCATGTTGATTTGGAGCAACAAATTTTTCCCAATCCTGTGATCAGTGAGCCCATTTCAATCGATTCTATGGAAGAGAATAGATGAAACCATTGTGATGAATGGATGAAAACCCGATTTATGCTAAAATGAACATGATGCAAGCTATATTAACATGATTTTATGCTAAGATGGATTTAATTATGCAATAGCTAAGCTAATCTAAGCTAATTATAAGCTAAAAGATCGAAACCCTAATTTATAAACAAGCCAAGATGGATACATGGAAGCCATTAATGGATGTCTTAAGCTATTTATGCAACTAAAAATGAAGTAAAACAAGATAAAATTGAGTAAAATATGAGTGTGGATGCAAGTTAATTCAAAAAAATAAGTTTTCAATTGAAAGATGAATCCATTTGTCTTGAAATAGGGTTCTATTTATAGAAGAGAAAATGATAAATGGAGGTTGAGATTGAAAAGATTAATCAACAGTCAAGGATGAAAGAAAGAAGAGGTATGGATCATGGATTCTCATCAATGAATGAGAATGCAAGATAAGATCTAATCAAGGGCTCACATTTGTTTCAAACAAACACACTTTTGACTTGTACACATAGGTCACAAGGTAACTTGCTCAAGAGGTTAAAAGTAACTTGCAATTGAAGCCAAGTGAGAATATCCCTTTCTCAAATGATTGGAGGAGAGGGAATATTCCCTTTGGAATATTCTCATGGGTGAGGAAAAAGTATTTTGCAAATTACAAGAAAGTTTTACTTGTGCAAAAAAGGAGATAGGGAATATTCCATGGGAATATTCCCCTTTTAGAGGAAAATTAGTTTAATTGTTAATTAAACAAGGTTTAATCACACAATTAGGGGACTTGGAGGAATAAAGTGATTTTCATTAAATTACATGATTTAATGAAAAGGGGAAAGGTGAAATGATATTTAATTAAATAACTTAGGGTTATTTAATTAAATAAGATGACTTAGGGAATTGAATTAAATAGTTTGATTTATTTAATTTAATAAGATGAAATGTTAGTGTGAAAGGGGGTGAATTAACCTGATTTAATAAATTAGGTTAATGAAAATGACATAGTTAATTAAAAAACTAGGCTAATTTAATTAATTATGTGAAAAGAGGATGGGCATCAAGAGGAAATGTTGTTAGTATCTTTTTCGAGTGCAGGATATTATTCAGGACATTTTTTGGTGTGTAGATTTTGCCCCTCTTTGAAGCGAGGTACCTATTGCTTCAGTTCAAAGAATAATGCTAATCAGATTAAAACTATTGCCTAGATCATAAAATATTTTTTTTTCATTGTTTAGGTGCCTCAACGAAAGGACACCATTCTAGCTCCAAAGGTAGTTGAGAGCTTTAGATAGTTGGCGGTTCAACCATGGGCCTATGACTAGGGACAAGCAAGCTCTCATACCACACCTACATACGATGCATGGTTTAAACCCCCTCGACGTTTGACAGATCTAGTGGGTGCTCCTCCATGAGGGAGGCCTAGAGGGAGAGGTGCAGGAAGGGGTAGAGGATAGGATCAGGGTGGTCAGGATTTCCATGATGGATAGGTGCCAGGGGCACCACCAGTGGGACAATAGGTTCCACAACAGTCACCCATTCAACAACAGGGAGGAGATGAGCAAGAAGCGTCACCACTACTACTTGATGCCAGAGATATGAAAATACAACAACTGTAGTAGTAGGTGTAGACCTTGATAGGTGAGAAGGATTAGGCCTACCGACAAATTTTGGTTATTACTGCTGAGTGGGACTAGGCTAGAGAACAGGTGGTGGCCATGACCATTGAGAGAGACCAGGCCAGGTAGCAGTTACAGGCTGTGACTGTTGAGAGGGATCATGAGATTGGTTGACAACACCAGACAAAGGCCATGACCACAACATCATAGGGTAGGACAGTCTCAATGAGGTTATATAAAGAGGTCGTGACAGAGGCCATGTATTATAGAATGTACTTAGACAGCCTAAATTTTTTGAGCGCAGCGATGCACAACTAAGAGGCAGGCTAGAGAGGGTACCACATGCACTTAGACAACCTAAATTTTTTGAGCGTAGTGGTGCACAACCAAGAGGTGAGGAGCAAATAGAGAGGCAGGCCAGAGAGGGGAGTAACCACCAGGGCTATCTTTCTATATATAGACACTTTTTGATGTTTTCTGCTCGATTCTTTGATATTGATATACATTCATGGGCTCATTTTTAATAGCCTCGTGGATATTGTATTTATCATACACATACAGTGATGCAAATTTTGTACCATGACATTCATTTTTTTATATATATATATGATACAAATACATATTCGATATGATGTGTTCATTTTATTTAATGCTTATGCTACGTGGATGCAATGATTGGCTTATATTTGATCATGTATGGATGCAATTTATTTATGTCTATGTGATGATGTGATGCTATGGATGCAATGCTATATCTATATTTTTTAGTATTCTTTTCATGATAAACCATGATATGTAAATGTTTATACTATGATCATGTATGCAAATATTATGGATGCATTGCTTTTCATGTATTTTCTATTCATTTTTATGATGATGATGTATGCGTATGAATGTATGGATGGTTAATGCAGATGTTTATGCTATAGGTAATTTATGTGTATGATATGAACGGATTTAAGATGCTTAGAATAACAAATCTATATTATTTGTCACAACTTAAATGATGATGAAAAATGTATGATACGATATGCGATGCTTATACTGATGGATGTTTTATGATTATGCTATGATTGTGAGATGCATGTATGATGATGTTTTGTGGATGCAGGATGGATGTATTTGATGATGTTTTTGTTGACTGTCATGATACCAGGTTAGCATAGAGAGAATATAGAAGAATAAAGAACATGACTTGACCATTGATTTTGATGATTTCTTCAAAAAATATAACAAGTCCATAATCCATCAAGACTTTATTAGAGATGGTGAGAGACAATGCAAGATGCAGGATGATGATGTGCTCACATATCGCGATTTGGATTTTTCGTCATTCCTTATTGTTCGATATAACACAGACACAATGTATCAAGGTATTGATAACCAGGATGAAGTTGTATCTAGTGTAATGGATTTTAACTCTGCCAATAGATAAGATAGTTCTTGTTCACATCTTGAAATACAAAAACCTCATTGGAATGCAAGTTAGAAGTATAGAATATATTGGACCAAAGCATACACAATAGTCTACAATATTCCCCAAACAAATTTCCTACACACAACTAAGAAAGTATGCGCTAATATTATTTCACAATAATACCCACAAGCACAACAAACAAAAGATAATGATCGATGGCCCATTCCTTTTTGTCTAAATCATTTTGATAGACATCATCGAGAGGTCCCCAGAATGGGTCATTAAGATAAACCATAAGAAAAGATTAAAGACAAACAACCAATGTTATATATATCTCTTGCCATATTTAAATTTATCTAAGGTGATGTTTGATGCTGATGCTCATTGTAGGAAGGATACATCCTAGGACATGTTGATCAGATGGTTGTTTGATATTAGGATGATGATGAGATTTCTGATAAGCCACTGATATAAACTTCAATGATGCATTTACCTATGATTTAGACTTTAGATTTTGACATTTGAGCTCTTACTTTATGACTTGCTATACTTTCTTTCTATTTGCTTCACCAAAGGGTGAAAGTGATGCTTGATTTATTACGGGTGAGGGTTTATTGTGGGTGAAAGTGAGATGGGATGTGTGGTTTTGGATTTTCTGGAATATTTCAATGTTTTTGGTATTTTTGAAAATGTTTTGAGGCTGTTTTTGGTCTTTTTGAAAGTTTATGCAAATGTTTTGGTTTTTGATTATTTGAGGATTTTTAGGGTTTCTGAGATTTTTGAGGCTTTTTAGGTCTTTTGAATGTTTTCTAATGTTTTTGCATTTTCAATTTTTGAATGGTTTTGTATTTTCCAAATATTTGGATCTTTGAGATTTTCTAAGATTTTGAATGTTTAGGGCTTTTCTGATATTTGGATGTTTTGAGATTTTCTGAGTTTTTCAACCAAGAACCTAACCTAAAAGACCTATCCTAGGGGTCTCAGGGGCTGGTCAAAGATAAGCCTTTCCTACGGTATACACGTAGAGACCATGTAGTTCAACCGACTTGACTTATTAAAGATGAAGATATGAATAATTGATGGAAATGTTAGTTTATTATGAAAAAATCCTAAAGGAATGACCTAGGGTGTCTTGGGGGCACATCAATGATGGCCTTGCCTACGTTCAAACTCAGAGATGATGTATTTTGACAAGGGAACTATTTTTTTGGATTTTTGATTTTCAACCTTTTTAGGGATTTTGATGTTTTCTGAATGTTTTGGATTTTGCCTTTACAACCTTTTGAATTTTTTTGGATTTTAGCTGTACAGGATTTTGCAAATGTTTTGGATTTTTTGGTAAGCATTTTACAAATTTTTTGGGATTTTTTGTGAGGTTTGCAAATAACCTCAAGATATACAAGAACCCGATATGATCCATAACGAATTTCCTCTAACATGACATGCTAGACTACTTTGATATAGGTAGGACAAACTGAACTTTGGAATATGCCAATTAGTACTAAATGGATACAATAATTCACATCATCAAGCTATGATAATGAAGAAGATGCGCAATGGATGAATGGTGGTGCATAGAATGATAGGAAAAAAGAGCCAAAGAGTAGATGGAGGTGCTTTATTTATGCAAGGTGCATGTTTTCCAGGTTTTCACCAAGGTACTTTCCCAAAGCTCCATTCAAGTGGTTTTCACTAGAGGATGATTTTTTTCTTTACTTTTTTAATCCTTTCTCTCATTTTTTTGGATTTTGATCATTTTTTGACTTTTTTTGTATTTTCAGGGTTACACCCTTCAAGACTAGGCATATTTTTTTTTGAGATGCAAGGATTTAGCTGGTTCCTACAAGGGTACACCTTCAAGTGTTGATAAATGATATGCTCTCGATCCATAGCTTCTTGTAACGACAAAGGGACCCAACCAGTTAGGCTCAAGTTTTCCTTTACTGTCTCGATTTGGTAGATTCTTCTGATTTTGCTTTAGGACAAGATTCCCTACTTGGAAAGACCTAAATTTGATATTCTTGTTATAGCTCCATTTTAGTTGGTTTTGATGTAATTTCAAGTGATTGAGGGTGTCAAGATGATTCTCATCCAAGAGTTCTAGGTCATTTAGCCAAGAGACTATATTCTTCATCAGTGATCAGGTTCTGCAGTGACACTCCTAGTGATGGGAGCTTAACCTCAATAGACATGATAGCTTCTGATTCATAGACCAAGGAGAAAGGGGTTGTGCCTATTGGTGTGTGAATACTGGTTTGATAGGCCCAAAGAGTGGGATTTAGCTGCATATGCTAGTCACGACCAACATCATTGACTGTCTTCTTTAGGATTTTTAGGATAGTTTTGTTTGTAGCCTCTGCTTGGCCATTGCCTTGGGGATATAACGAAGTAGAGAATCGGTGTTGGATGTTGAATCTTTGACACAACTATTTCACATCCTAATTCTTAAAGGGTGTTATGTTGTCTAAGATTAGGGTTTGCAGGACACCATAATGGGAGATGAGGTAATTTAGGATAAAACTGGAAAATTTCTTCCCCATTATGTAAGTCATAGGAATGGCTTCTACCCACTTAGTGAAGTACTCAATTGTGGTTATGATAAAATTGTGGCCATTAGATGAGGTAGGGGTGATTTTTCCTATGAGGTCAAGTCCCCACTATGAAAAAGGCCAAGGTGTGATCATTGGTTGTAATTATTGAGCTAGTGCATGAATCATATCTCCACGTTGTTGACAATGGACACACTTCTGCACATATTGATGAGCTTCCTTTTCCATGGTTGGCCAATAATACCCCATCCTCAACAGTTTATTAGCTAACACCATACCACTAGAATGGGAACCACATATTCCATCGTGTACTTCTATTAAAGTGGTTAAGGCTTCCTCTTGTTTAAGACATCGTATTAATGTTCCTTCGATGCTTTGATGATAAAGGGTATCTCCTAGGATCATGAATCGAGAGTCCTTTTTAACAAAGGTCTTTTTAAAGTTTGAGGTGATATCAGATGGGAGGGTTCCTCTTCTTAGGTAGGTAAAGATATCATGATACCACAGGGATCCAGGACCAACAATCACACACATGAATTCAAATTCAGGGATTTCAAAATTTGGTACGATAAGTTGTTCTACCAAGAATTCACATTGAAGGATTGTTGTTCATGCGAGGAATCTACTCAAAGGTTATGTCTATAAAGATATCTTTGAGATTTTCTACCAACTTCTTGTAAGGAGTAAGCTTATCATCTATGGTTTGGTAGTCATCATTGACTTGGTTGATAACCAGCTGTGAGTCTCCATAGACTTTCATCTCTAAAATTTGCCACCGAACCGCTATCCTTAGACCTATGATTAGGGCTTCACACTCAACAATGTTGTTAGTACAAGGCAATGATAGCCTATATGACTTTGGGATACAATCACCTTGAGAGGTGATGAAAAGAATGCCTACTTCAGATCCATGTTGGGTCAATGATCCATCAAAGTACATCTTCCACTGAGTTGTGAGATTGATTAGGAATATTGATTCATCAGGAAACTCAGATATCGAGGGGTTATCTTTATATATGGGTGCATCTAGTAGCTAGTCCGTGATCACTTATCCTTTGATTTCCTTTCACTCCACATACTCTATGTCAAATTCCATTAAAATCATCATCCATTTAGCCATTCACCCTGTGAGATTTGCTTTAGATAACAAGTATTTCAATGGGTCCATCTTTGCAATGATCTTGATTTGATGTGACAACATGTAGTGTTTGAACTTTTGTGAAGCAAAAACTATTGCTAGGCATGCTTTCTCAATAGGTAAATAGTTCATTTCATATCCCACCTAGGTTTTGCTGATGTAGTAGATAGCCCTTTCCTTTCCATTTTCATCATGTTGTGCTAGAAGAGCTCCTAGTGTTACTGATGTTGTTGAGATATATAAGATTAGTGGTTTGTTTGGTATTGGTGGCATGAGAACTGGAGACATTAGTAGATAATATTTGATCTGGTAGAAATCTTTATCATACTTGTCATCCCATTTGTAGGTTATCCCTTTATGGAGAAGATGCGAAAAAGGGGTGGATTTTATCTGATAGCTGTGCTATGAATCTTCTGATGGATTGTAATATTCCTTGTAATATTCTCATCTGCTTCAATGTTTATGGTGGTTCCATGTCAAGGATGGATTTTACCTTTGCTGGATCAATTTCTATCCCTCTTTGTGAGACAATAAATCCACAAAGGTTCCTTGATGTAACCCCAAAGAAATTTCAGCCAAGTGATTGGGCATTACTTTACGATTCATGGTACAATGATAATGCAGGTAAATTGCAAACACGGTGGCTAGGGCCATATGAAGTTGAAGAGGTATTTCCTAATGGAGTTGTCCAGGTCACGACCATTAACCCTATGAAATTCAAATTGCTAGTGAATGGGCACCATCTCAGATTATATCATAGGCCAACTTCAAAAGACGAGTTCTTGTAGTAGTTTATCTAGCATACACCGCCCACATCTAGTTTTTGTAGCCAAGGAGATCCTATAGCCAAAGGAAGTGGACCTAGTGTCCCTCCTTTTGACTGAATGAGGTATGTACTTGTCATAATAAATATTTCTAATTTTGTAGAAATCTATTTCTTCACCCATCCGCCCATCCATACCGCCTTTCTCTCTCTTCTATCATTTCATTTCACCTCGCCCCATTCCACCTAATCGTGATTAATTGCTCAATTATTGCTCAAACAACGAAAGTGGTAATTTATCCCTGATCATTGCCATGAATTATCTACAATCATGTTTGTACACACTCAGGTATGTGCACATTTATTGCATTCTTAACTATATTTTTTAGCGTTTCATTTAATTACTGTATGATAGTATGGATGTTTACTTTAAATCCCCCATCAAATCAATATTGTCATCCCACATGTGTGGATACATGTCTAAATTTAGATTGAGGGGAGGGGTAAGAAAGATGCAAAAATATTGTGACATGCCGATACATGATTGTTTGCGCCAGCAAATCTTGCTGGGCTGATTCAAAATTTAAAATGAAAGACGGCTCACATGTGTGATGTGACACTAAACTGCTACCACCATTTCCTCACATTATAATTTCTTTTATTACCAGTTCTTGCTATTATTAACTTTGTCATGATTTTGAAATGCAAAAAATGGAGTGAAGGAAATTTAGTCGATAATTCACCCAATAAGTAGGTAAGAAATAATTTGAGAATCACATAGGTAATTTTGCAGCGTGACAAGTTGAGTATAGACAATGGGAGATAGACTCATTCCGAATGAGCCCTCAGCTCATGATGCTTTGTTACAGGATGCAACATGCTTAAATTAAATTTCAAAATTGTGGTTGGCCAGATTATTTTATGAAGTTGGATGGTTTTGATGAGGGTATTGCATTGGATTTTTCTTAGACATTTTTAGACGGAAAAGCCACAGTGAAAGGACTGAAGATAGTATAAACTAAAGAATGGATTGCAAAGGTTTCAGGGTTGCCAACTGATGAAAAAACTTACCCTATTTGTAAGGATGTCAGGAAAACTAGGGCCATATTCACAATGTATGGCGACCCCCCACTCACAATTGACAAATAGGGTGCGCAAAGGATCTCTCTAACCGAGCCATGGAAGCAAGTAGCCATACACATCATGAAATATATCACCTACGAAGGCCAGTTTTCAAACCTACATTCGATGCACTTCAAATTATTGATTCATGTGAGGCACCGAAGGAAGATGAACGTGCCCAATTTCCTATACAAATTTCTCTCCATTATGGTAGCGAAAACTCAAAAAGGTAGAGAAAAATCTATATCCCACCATTGTCTCATTAAATTGTTGGTTATAAAATCTTTGCTTGATACAAACCCTAGAGTTGCATGGGATGATTTTGTGAACATTGAGCACCGTAGACCTAAGCCATCTTAGCCTAGGGTTTCACCTCAGACCCATGGGTCTAGTAGAAAATTGAGCACGATCAAAGGAACCCCTGGTGCTTTGACCTTTGGTGCTGGTGTGAGTTCCCCCATTGAAGAAAATACTATAAATGTTAAATCCTCTAGTGATGAAAATAAAAAATAAAATTCTTCATTATATTCTAATGATGATGATGTTCCCCTGAATACTGTAATAAAAACAAGAGCACAAAAGAGGGATGTAAAAGCAAGGAAAATAAAAATGCAACCAGCACAAAAAGAGGCACCAAACCCTAAGAAAATGAAGGCTAGAACTGTTCATCCTGCAACCAAAGGAAAATGAAAAATCCCTCTCAAGAAATCAAAGCCGGACAATCCTGAGCTTGGCAGGACATCATGTGGAAGCACAGTCACTCCAATGGAGTAAGAGAATGCACAAGAAGAAGATATATTTGAAAAGGAAACAAAAATGACCTTGGCAGATCTTGCTGCTATTGCAGAAGAAGTTGAGACTCAAGAAAATGAAGAGATTCAGGAGTTCCTGCAGCAAAATCAAGAAAATTATGAGGAGTTCCTGCAACCACTACCAAAAGAAGAACAAGAGGTCCTGTAGTAGAATGAGGAAAGAGAAATCACACCTCAACAACCTGAATCGGTGGAAAATCATGAATCTATGTAGATAGTTCTATTTGGGAAGCAATCATCTATGGAAATATTGGTAGGAATCCACAACCCTCCTGATTTTTTAGTACATATGGCTATTTTAAATTTGTGGAAAGAAATAGAAAGAAGAGAGGAGGAATGGAAAAAGGAGAAGAAAAGGTTGGAAAAATAAATTAGAGAAAGGGATGAGACAATAGAAGAAAAGAATGAGGAAATTGTCTTCCTAAATGAGAGGGTAAGTGGCATTGCAATTCTGGTGCCACAAATTTTGGAATGAAGAACCCCTCCAAGGGTTTATGCTTTGTACTTAAAGGAGAAATACCTTTCCTTTAGAATTTCAAGGATCATCTGAGGTATGAACCCCTCCATTGAAACTCCTACTGAATGTTTCAATGCATACATGATTGCTTCCCCTGAAATGAAAAATTTTCTATGTGAATTTTTTTTGCACAATTTTGTTGTCCCAAAAGACCAAGAGTGGAACCTATTTCCATTTGTAAGAGACATAGAAATGAGAGCATTTATGTCTTGGGTGTAGAATGAGATCAATTGGGGTGAAAAATACAATGCTTGCAAGAAGAAGGAATCCAATATTCCTCTAGCAATCAGGGCTGAATCAAAGAAACCCAAAGAAATTTATACAGATTGGAATAAGTTTCTCTTTAGGCCAAGCTATGGTAACAAAATTATGTCTTGGGTTGAAGTTTTTTATAGTGAGTATGAGGTAAAGGCTGCAAAAAAAGAAGATACTGTGAGGGGATATCTATTCTAGAGATGGAAAATATTAAATGATGACCTAAAGTAGGCTGAGCCGCATTTTGTTCACAACTATGCTACTGCACTAAAAAGAATTGAAAGATACATCCAACTTGGGAGTACCAGGGGGCAAGATTGGCTTCCCCTAACTTTTTATCCACCTTCCCTCCTATGGCCTGTACCTAATTTCAGATTCTACAAGTATGAAATTGTAGAGGAACAACAATGATGGAGAAGGCTTGACAAGTTGGGAGGATTTAACTGGAATCCTGATTCACCCACGACAGACACCGACATTGGATAGATATCAGCTGCAAACTTTAGGGCCTTAACAAAGTAGAAGCATAACTCTTCCCCTGTTGGAGGACCAACAAAACGTTAGATTGGGGGAGTGATGAAAATAGATTTTGGCCTAGTTTGGGGGATAGGATTTTTTTTAATTTCTAAAATTACCACAAAATTTGATATTATTTGCTGACACTTTTATATAGTTTCCATTGGGCATGAGACATTTGGGACTAATTTTGTTTTTGCTGGTTTTAATTATATTTACCTATTATGTGAACCATCTATATTTATTTTTCATGTGATTGATGAATGTTATTTAAGGTGGTTATCATTATGCAATTATTATGTGTTTAGACACTACTATACAGACATGATTGAAGTGCTAAGTTGAGAAACGTAGCTGCCAACTAGTTAGGTTGAGGAGTCACGCGAAGGTCAATATAGGACGAAGGTGAGATTCCCATGTCGGTTGCGTGTAACTGCCTTGCTCCAATCTTTAATGACATTGTGCATTGTGGGATTTACTGCAGTGGTCGAGTCCACATTTGGGCATGAATGTCTGAACGGATTCCCCTACATGCATAACCACTCTTCCACTCTCTTTCCTGATTTCCCTAAATGGAATCCTCTCAGTTAGTGGGAGTTGATGGCCCTATTTAGTCATTAAATAAGGATCAAATCCTCCTTCCTCAGGCTAGAGTGAGTTAGTGAGTTTATCACCAAGTTCTTGTACTAGCTGATAATCAACCATACTTTTGTAATTTCATTTTCTGATAAATAAAATAAGATTATGAGCTGAGCATCTGAGTTTGCATTAGTTTAGAGGATACTCATCCAAGGGGGGCCACTTGGGGAGTAATCCATTCCTTTAGTTTATATTAGATTAGTGTTAGTTTATGTTCAGTACTTAGTTAAGAATCTGGCATTGACTATTCCTAAAGCCACTAGAACTCCATTCTATGTTTGTTCCTGCAGCCAAAGCAGGCAGAGTAGTTTCTTGTTTGCTGCTTAGATTTTCATTCCTATTGTGCATGTTTAGTTCAGTTTGATTGAGTAATGTTCAACAATTTCTTTGTTTCCTTTCATGCAATTCACTTTCAGTATTAAGTCTTTCTTAGTTATAGGATGAAGATGACTACTTTGAACTTCTTAGTGCACATCCTGTGTTGACCTATTCAAGTTCACATCCCTGGGTTGATAATTTAAATGTACCTTCATGATGGTTAAGATAGCTATTCAGGTCAGATGTCCAATCTCTGAATTATGGTTGTAAGGGCTTCGTTATTAAAATCATTGTAGGAGGCAAACATTTTTGGTGCCGTTGCTAGGGATGGTGTCAAACTAGGAAATCCTTTAGAGCTATTGATAGTTTTTTTTCTATAATATTTCTAGAATTTTCTCTTAGTGCTAGAAGTTATGATTCACTATTTTTCTCCACTCATTCTTTGTGTGATTTGGTTGATATTGAGTTGATACCACATGCATAGAAGAGAGGAAGAGTTGCATATGGGAGATTCCTTCCTAATAATGTAGAGCCATTTCAACTAGTAGAGCTTCCAAATCTTCCTAGAGACGAAGAAGAAGAAGAGCCACAACCCTTTGTTGATATATTCCCTAAATTGACTAGTTCTGAAGTTTCCCTTGAAGATCAAAAGCCTATTGAAGAACCCTTTATTCTGGAATTTCATCAAGCAGGCATGGTTGATCCAAATAGAGATATGCCTAACAGGCAGAACCAACTAACTTTCCCTTTTTCTATTGCTGAAAAGAATGAAGTAGATAACCTCAAGAATATCCCTACGTCAGTCCTTCCTAAGTTCTATGGACTTGTCACAAAAGATCCTGATACCTTCTTGTTTGAGTTTGATATACTCTGTAAAAGCTATGATTATACCACTGATGCTCACAAACTTAAACTATCTCCTACTACTTTGAAAGAAGTTGCATTGAGATGGTTTATGAGCCTTGGCAGAAACACTATAGTGACTTGGGAAGATATGAAGACAAATTTCCTTGAGAAATACAAAGAATATTATAGAGGTAGTGATATGAGGGAAGGTTGCATTTTGAAAAGGAAACAAAAGGAAGATGAGAGCTTGGAATATTTTGTTTCAAGGTTTCTGTTTTGTCTATAGAAATCTCCACATCATACACTTAATGAAGACTCACAAAAGTTATTTTTCCTGAGAGGAATTAAGGAAAGTTGCACTGATGCCTTGGACTTGATGGCAAGAGGTGATATCACTCAAGTCCCTTGGAAGGATATCAAAAAGATATGTCAAAACTATTCTAGGGAAGCTTCAAATAAAGAAAGAGCCTACCAATCCTCTATGGGTAAGTCATCCAATAGTGGAGTCTCAAGGATGGGGATTACTAATTTGTTGGAAGATTTCAAGCAAGATATAATAAAAAATATAGCTACTTAGCTAGATACAGTTCAGGCTAAGAAGAAAGATGAGGAGGCAGAGGTAATACTGATAGAATATTTCCCTCATTGTAGAAAAATTAATAAGGACTGCAGATGCAAGGTGATAACTAACATTGACAGTAAGCAGATCCCACCCGAGTTCAAACCAATCTAGACTGAGGAAGACCATGTCTACTTTGTTGCATAGAAAAGGCCAAGGGCTTCAAGATAAGGTATGCCACTAGATCCATTATCTTTTGCTGGACCATCTTCTTATTCATCTAGTAACTGGTGGCAACCACCCTGTCCATCCAACTATGGAGGATATCTACCCCAATCTTGGAATAACCCACCTAATGCTTGGTCCAATTACTCAAATTCCTCACCTTAGTGGCAGAAACCTCAAGGGATTTGGCAACAGTTTTAGGAACCTTGGCAACTACCTCTAGGAAACTTGCAGCAAACGTCTCAATGGAGAGGTGGCCAATAGTGGCCAAATCAAACAACGTTCTATATACAATCCCCTTCTCAAAACCAACAACCTACTCTAATGCCCCCTCTTGCTAATCCGAGTGCAAGTGTGCCTAAACCTACCTAGTTACCAACCCGACCCACACCCAATCCAAATAATAAACCACAAGAAAAACCTATCTATTCTTCTGATCCAAATCAATTTCTTGCATATGTTGTGAGTTTAAGTGATATACGTCTGTGTTTAGGAACCACTTTGACAAATCCTTCCACCCCCATTATCACTGAGCTTCCTATGGAAGATCAAGAAGAATTAATGCCTGATCCCATTCAGCCTTGTGCATCTAAAACTCCTGAACCAGATCCAACAAAATAGACAGCACAAGAACCACCATTCCCTAAGAGATTAGAAGCTGCCAAGCAAAAAGAAGACAAGGAGGAAACTTGTTTTGTTCTCCTAGACCAGCTCAAAAATATATGTGTCCATATGCCCCTATTCCAAGCCATAAAATATGTCCCTATCTATGGCAAGACAATCAAGGAAGCATGCCTCAAAAAATTGGATAGGAAAAAGAAGGACCTCACTATAGTCCATGTGGTAGGACAACTTGTTGATATCATGCTTGGAAAAGTAACTATTCCCAAGTACAGTGATCTAGGTAGCCCTGTAGTTGAAATTATTATAAATGGGATAAACATAAAGAATTATTTAATTGACTTGGGTGCAACAATCAATGTGATGACCAAAGACATCCTATAGAAACTGAATATTGCAAATATGCGATCCACTCCCACAGTCCTGCAACTTGCTGATAGTTTTGCTATTAAGCCTAATGGAATATTAGAAGACCTTGTAGTAATTATAGACTCTTGGGAGTATCTAGTTGACTTCATGGTTCTCTCCCAAAGACACACTTGGCAAGTATTCCATTATCCTTGGTAGACCATGGTTGGAAACTGCAAACACTTACATTGGATGTTGCTCAGGTGATATGACTATTTTAGATGGCACAAAAACTGAAAAAGCTTGTTCTGTATCCTCTAGCTCACCCATCCCATAATGAAGACACTTCTATCTAGCCACATATTGGTGAGGAAGCCGAAGAAGTCAAATCTATGGTGTAGCTCATGATGCTTGGAATAAGTCCTTTCCTGTAGCTTCAAGATGAAGATGAAGTGTTATCTAGTATCATTCAGAACAATTTCCAAGTAGAGGAGACATCACCCACTCATGCGTTTGGTTTTGCAGACCTTGTGCAAACACTTTTGTCAGTTCTACCTGATCTTCCTGCAACCATTATCTTCACAGAAAACCTTCCTGCAACCACTCTTCCTACAATCACTGACTCCGCAGACAGACTTCCTGCAACCACTCTACTAGCAAACAAAATTCTTGCAACAACAGGTATGTTTCACACAATGCTACCACTTGAGCTAAAGATACCTTGTATTAATGAAGTAGCTATGGTAGAACTAGTTACACAAGTACATGTGTCTGAGGGATGATCTTTAAACATCAATAATAAATTGAATGAGGGAGAATAGTTGACATTGGCAAAATTATTGAAAATTCATCAAAAATAGTTTTCTTGGGATTACCATGATATGAAGGGATTATATCCAAAGCTTTGCACTCAGAGGATCTATATCAAAGATGATTGTACACCTGTAAGGCAGCCACAAAGGAGAATCAACCCCGCATTAAGAGAAATTATCAAAACAAAGCTGCAAAAACTATTATATGCAAGATTTATCTACCCTTTTTCAGATAGCCAATGGGTGTCTCCATTGGTGATTGTACCAAAGAAGGGAGGAAAATGGCAAGTTTGTATCAACTATAGGGAGCTCAATAATTCTACTAAGAAGGACCATTTTCCCCTGCCTTTTGTAGATCAAGTTCTAGAGTCTCTTGTAAGAAAGTAGTAATTCTCTTTTCTTGATGGATTCAGTGGATATAATCAGATTCAAATTTCCCTAGAAGACCAGGAGAATAATACATTTACATGTCCATGGGGGACATATTCATATTCCATACTTTACTTTGGGTTATGCAACACACCTGCCACTTTTTAGAGAGCAGTCATCAACATATTCTCAGATATCTCCCTTGATTGCATGGAGATCTATATGGATGATTTTATTACCTATGGTGCCACCTTTGATGAAGCATTGGATAATTTGAAGAAATTTCTACAAATATGTGAAGACAAAAATTTATAATTGAACAGTGAAAAGTGCTTCATGATGATGCAAGAAGGTGTAGTTCTTGGCCACTACATTTCCCACCTTGGCATTCAAGTTGACCCTACAAAAATTGAGGTAATAAAAAATCTGCCTATACCTGGAAAACAAAAGGATGTTAGGAGTTTTCTAGGACATGCAGGATACTATAGACGTTTCATCAAGGATTTTAGCAAACTAGCAGCCCCATTGTATAGTCTTCTGACTAAAGATGTTGAGTTCAAATGGACAAAAAGCTATGATAAAGCATTCTTCGATTTAAAAAAAGCCTTGACTCATGCTCTTGTACTTAAGGGACCAAATTGAGCAATCCCTTTCCACATCCATATTGATGCCTGAAATTATGAAATAGGAGCAGTCCTAGGACAAAAATTTGAAGCTATTGAAATTGCCATTGATTTTGTCAGTAAAAACCTGCAGGGAGCTGAATTCAATTACATAGTCATAGAGAAAGAGATGTTAGCAGTAATCTATGCCCTAAATAAATTTAGGCACTATATCACAGGCTATCAGATTTTTGTAAATACTGATCATGTAGCCAGTAGATATCTCATGAACAAACCTCTAATCTTAGGATGATTAGCCAGATGGTTATTATTAATGAAAGAATTTGATATAACTATTGTAGACAAACTAGGGATAGAAAACATGGTTGTAGATTTCCTTTCAAGGCTAACCACATCAGAAGATAGTCAAGCCACAAATGACTCCTTTCCTAATGAGAATCTATTCTCCATTAGTGTGCAAACACCCTGGTATGCTTACATAGCCAATTACCTTGTGATAGGGAGAGTTCCTCCTCACTTCTCCCTAAAAAAGAGAAGAGTGTTGATTGAAAAATCATTCCCTTTTTCACTGATTGTTGGATGCCTGTTTTATACTAGACTAGATCATGCTATGAGAAGATGTGTGAGGGAAGATGTGACCTATGAAATTCTACATGCATGCCATGATGAACCCTGTGGAGGCAAATTTGCAGCTAAAAGGACAACAATGAAAATATTGAACACAGGATACTATTGGCCTACACTTTACAAAGATGCAGGTAGGTATACAAGAAAATGTGATAAATTCCAAAGGATGGGTAGGCCAACAAAGTTAGATGAGATGCCACTATATCCACAAGTGGTAGTCACCCTCTTTTTACAAATGGGGTTTGGATTTTGTAGGAGCCATTGATCCTCCATATAACAGCAAGTCCTATATTCTAGTGTGCACTGATTATGTAACAAAGTGGGTAGAAGTCAAAGCCATGAAACATGCAAGGAACAACAAAGTTGCAGAACTTCTTTATAAAGAAATTTTCACAAGATATGGGGTATCAAGAGAAATAGTAACTGATCAAGGAACTCAGTTTACATCAGCCCTTGTCACAACATTAGTTAATGAATATAACATAAGGCACATGAAATACACTCCTTACCACCCTCAAACAAATGGACAAGTTGAGGTGACAAATAAAGAGATTGAGGCCATCCTCATTAAAACTATGCATATTCATTAAAAAGACTTAGAAAATAGATTATCAAAAGCAATCTGGGCTTATAGGACCATCTGGAAGACAACTACAGGCTTCACCCCATTTGAGATACTATATGGGAAGAAATCCATGATGCCTATATAATTTGAGCACAAGACTCTCAGAACTGTTATGGAGTTGGAGATGGACATTTCACAGGCATATAAAGAATGGATTATGCAGTTAACTAAGTTTGACGAGATGAGGAAATTTGCATTGCACCATACTAAAATTGTGCAAAGTCAAAGAGTCAAATGGCATGATAGATTTATCAAAGAAAATAAATTTCAGCCAAGTGACTGGGCATTACTTTATGATTCACGATACAAGGATAATGCAGGTAAATTGCAAACATGGTGGCTAGGGCCATATGAAGTTGTAGAGGTATTTCCTAATGGAGCTGTGTAGCTCACGACCATTGACCCTACAAATTCAAATTTCTAGTGAATGGGCACCATCTCAGATTATATCATAGGTCACCTTCAAAAGATGAGTTCTTGCAGTAGTTTATCCAGCCTACACCACTCGTGCCCAATTCCTGCAACCAACGAGTTATTTTAGCCAAAGGCAATGGACCTAGTGTCCCTCCTTCTGACTGAATGAGGTACGTACTTGTCATAATAAAGATTTCTAATTTTGTAGAAATCCATTTCTTCGCCCATCCGCCCATCCGCCCATCTGTACCACCTTTCTCTCTCTTCCATCATTTCATTTCACTTGGCCCCATTCCACCTCATCATGATTAAATTCTCAATTATTGCTCAAAGAATGCAAGTAGTACTTTCTCCTTGATTGTTGCCATGAATTCTCTACAATCATGTTTGTACACACTCAGGTATGTGTGCATTTATTGCATTCTTAACTATCTTTTTGAGCATTTCATTTAATCACTATACGATAATATGGACGCTCACATAATTATCTTTAAATCCCCCATCAAATCAATATTTCCATCCCGCATGTGTGGACACATGTCCAAATTTAGGTTGGGGGGAGGGGTATGGAAGATGCATAAATATTGCCACATGCTGATACATGATTGTCTATGCCTGGGAAATCTTGCTGGGTTGATTCAAAATTTAAAATGACAGACAACTCACATGTGTGATGTGACACTAAATTTCCACCGCCATTTCCTCCCATTATGATTTATTTTATTACCATTTCTTGATATTACTAACTCTGTCATGATTTTGAAATGCAAATGGTAATTGCTAAAAATGGAGTGAAGGAAATTCAATCAATAATTCACCCATCAAGTAGGTAATTTTGTAGTGTGATAAATTGAGTATAGAAAATGGGAGGCAGAATCATTCAGAATGAGCCCTCAACTCATGATGCTTTGTTATAGGATGCAAGGTGCTTAGCCAAATTTTAGAATTGTGGTTGGCTAGATTATTTTATGAAGTTGGATGGTTTTGACAAGGGTATTGCATTGGAGTTTGCTCAGTCATTTTTAGATAGAAAGGCCACAGTGAAAGGACTGAAGATAGTAGTAATTGAAGAATGAATTGTAGAGGTTTCAGGGTTGCCAGCTGACGGTGAACCTTACCCTATTTCTAAGGATGCCAGGACATCTAGGGCCATATTCACAATGCATGGCGATTTCTCACTCATAATTGATAAATAGGGTGCCAAAAGGCTCTCTCTACCCGAGCCATGGAAGTAGGCAGTCATACACATCATGAAATATATCACCTGCTAAGGCCGGTTGTCGAACCTACATTTGGTGCACTTCAAATTCCTGAGTCATGTGAGGCACCGAAGGAAGATGAACGTGCCCAATGTCCTATAAAATTTTATCTCCATTATGGAAGAAAAAACTCAAAAAGGTAGAGAAAACTCTGTATCCCACCATTGTCTCATTAAATTATTGGTTATAAAATATTTGCTTGATACAAACCCTAGAGTTGCATGGGATGATTTTGTGAACACTGAGCACCGTAGACCTGAGCCATCTTAGCCTAGTGTTTCACATCAGACCCGTAGGTCTAGTAGAAAATTGAGCACGACCAAAGGAACCCTTGGTGCTTCGACCTTTGGTGCTAGTGCGAGTTCCCCATTGAAGAAAATAATATAAATGTTAGTTTCTCTGGTGATGAAAATGAAAAAGAAAATTCTTGATCAGATTCTAATGATGATGATGTTCCCCTGAAGACTGTAATAAAAAAATAGCACAAAAGAGGGAGGCAAAAGAAAGGAAAAAGAATGCAACCTGTGCAAAAAGAGGTGTCAAGCCCTAAGAAAAGGAAGGCTAGCACTATTCATCCTACAACAAAAAGGAAAATGAAAAATCCCTATCAAGAAATCGAAGCCGGATGATGTTGAGCTTGGTGGGACATCATGTGGAAGCACAGGCACTCCAATGGAGCAAGATAATGTACAAGAAGAAGATATATTTGAAAAGGAAGCAAAACTGACCTTGGAAGATCTTGCTGCCATTGCAGAAGAAGTTGAGACTCAAGAAAATGAAGAGAGTCAAGAGTTCTTGCAGCAAGATCGAGAATGGGAGTTCTTGCATTTAAATCATGAAATAGATTAGGAGTTCTTGCAGCCACCACCAGAAGAAGAACAAGAGTTATTGCAATAGAATGAGGAAAGATAAATCATACCTCAACAACCTAAATTGGTGGAAAATCTTGAATCTATGTAGATAGTTCTATCTAGGAAGTAGTCATCTATGAAAATATTGGTAGGAATCAATAACCCTCCTAATTTTTCAGTGCATATGGCTATTTTAAATTTGTGGAAAGAAATAGAAATAAGAGAGGATGAATGGAAAAAGGAGAAGAAAAGGTTGGAAAAAGAAATCATAGAAAGGAATAAGATAATAGAAGAAAATAATGAGGAAATTGTCTTCCTAAAGGATAGGGTAAGTGGCATTGCAACTTTGGTGCCACAAATTTTGGAATGTAGAACCCCTCCAAGGGTTTATGCTTTGCACTTAAAGGAGAAATACCTTTCCTTTAGAATGTCAAGAATCATCTCAGGTCTGAACCCCTCCATTGAAACTCCTGTCGAATTTTTCAATGCTTACAGGATTCCTTCCCCTCAAATGAAAAAATTGCAATGTGAATTTTATTTGCCCAATTTTGTTGTCCCAAAAGACCAAGATTGGGACCCATTTCCTTTTCTGGGAGACATACAATCGAGAGCATTTATGTCCTGGGTGCAGAATGAGATCAGTTGGGGTGAACAATACAATTCTTGCAAGAAGAAGGAAAGCAATATTCCTCTAGCCATCAGGGGTTAATCGAAGAACCCAAAAGGAATTTATTCAGATTGGAATAGGTTGCTCTTTAGGCCAAACTATGGTAAAAAATTATGCATTAGATTGAAGTTGTTTATAGTGAGTATGAGGTAAATCCTGCAACAAAAGAAGATACTTTGAGGGGATATATATCCCAGAGATGGAATCTATTTACTGATGACCTAAAGCAGGTTGATCCGCATTCTGTTCACAACTATGCTGCTACACTGAAAAGAATTGAAAGATACATCTAGCTTGGGGGAACCAGGGGGTTAGATTGGCTACCCCTGAATTTTCAGCCACCTACCCTCCTATGGCCTATACCTAATTTTAGATTCTATAGGTATGACATTGCTAAGGAACAACAATGGAGAAGCCTTTACAAGTTGGGAGGATTTTACTGGAATCCTGATTCACCCACGATAGACATCGACATTGGACAAATATCAGTTGCAGACTTCAGGGCCTTAACAAAGCGAAAGCATAACTATTCCCCTACTGGAGGACCAAAAAAATGTTAGGTTGGGGGGAGTGATGAGACTAGATTTTGGCCTAGTTTGGGGGATAGGATCTCTTGTTATTTGCTAAAATTACCACAGACTTTGATATTATATGCTAACACTTTTATATAGTTTCCATCGGGCATGAGACATTTGGGACTAATTTTATTTCTACTGGTTTGAATTATATTTACCTATTATGTGAACCATCTATATTTATTGTGCATGTGATTGATGAATTTTATTTAAGGTGGTTATGATTATGCAATTATTATGTGTATTGACACTACTATGCAAACATGATTGAAGTGCTAAGTTGAGAAATGTAGCCGCTAGCCGGTTAGGTTGAGGAGTCACGTGAAGGTCAACAAAGGACGATGGTGAGAGATTCTCATGTCAACCACGCGTAACCAACTTGCACCAATCTTTAATGGCATTGAGAATTGCAGGTGTTACTACAGTGGTTGAGTCCACATTTGGGCATTCATGTCTGAATGGATTCCCTTGCATGCCTAACGGCTCTTCCACTCTCTTTCCTGCTTTACCTAAATGGAATCGTCTCAGTTAGTGGGAGTTGATGGCCCTGTTTAGTCATTGAATAAGGCTTGAATCCTTCTTCCTCAGGCTAGAGCGAGTTAGTGAGATGATCACCAAGTTCTTGTACCAGCTGATAATCAACCATACTTTTGTAATTGCATTTTCAGATAAATAAAATAAGATTATGAGTTAAGCATATGAGTTTGCAATAGTTTAGAGGATACTCATCCAAGGGGGCCCACTTGGTGACTAATCCATTCCTTTAGTTTAGATTAGATTAGTGTTATTTTTTGTTCAGTACTTAGTGAAGAATCTGGCATTGACTGTTCTTGAAGCCACTAGAAGTCCATTCTATGTCTATTCCTGAAACCAAAGTGAGCATAGTTGTTTCCTATTATGCATGTTCAATTCAGTTTGATTGAGTAATGTTCAACACTTGCTTTGTTTCCTTTCATGCAATTTACTTTCAGTATTAATTCTTTCTTAGTTATAGGATGAAGATGACTACTTTGAACTTCTTAGTGCACATACTGTGCTGACCCATTTCAAGTTCACCTCCCTGGTTTGACAATTTAAATGTACCTTCATGATGGTTAAGATGGCTATTCAAGTCAAATGTCCAATCTCTAAATTATGGCTGTAAGGGCTTACTTATTAAAATCATTGTAGGAGGCCGACATCAGTCGTACCTTGTATTCTTCAAGTATATCAAAAATGGGTCCTAGGACTTGTATCTGCTCACTCCTTTTCTTTGTTTTTTCCAAAATATCGTCCACATAATCTTCAACTATTTTTTGGATCATGTCATGGAAGATGAGGGTCATTGCTCTTTGATAGGTTGCTCCTACATTCTGTAACCCTAATGGAATCACGTTCCAACAATATGTTCCCCATAGATAAGTGAATGCAGTTTTATTTTTGATCCTCCTTGGTGGTAATGATTTGATTATAGCCTAAAAAACCATCCATAAGTGATAGGATTTCATGCCCCTCTATTAATTCCATGATGAGCTCAATATTAGGAGTAGGAAAATAATCTTTAGGGCATTCTTTGTTTAAAACTCTAAAATTAATGCAGATGCTGATACCCCCAATGGGTTTTGAGACTAGTACCAAGTTTGAAACCCACTCAGGATAATCTATTGGTTAGATGAATCCAATGTCAAGAAGCTTTTGTAACCCCAATTTCACCAAGAGTTCTATGAAAGGTTGCATCTTCCTTAACTTCTTCTTAACTAGCTTGGCTTCAAGATATAGCTCTAAATGATGCATAACTACTCCAGGATCAAGGCCTAGCATATCTATGTATGACCATGCAAATTTATCTCTTCACTCTTTTAGGAATGCTACTAGGTTCTTCTATTCTTCATCCAATAGGGATTCAACATAGAAAGTGATCTTGGGTGCTTCTTCTATTCCAAGATTGACTGGAGTGGCCTTTTCTACTAGCAATGCTGAATTTTCAAGATGCGTTGCACTAAGGGGGAGATTGAATCCCTCATCCTTGGGTGCCTTGGAGAGGTTTTCACACTCAGATACACCCTTTATTTTTATTGTTTTAGGATTAGAGAGTTCCACAATGTGTTTTTCACTCAAGGATTTGCATGTTAGCTACGTTTCATCATTTTTGTGACTAAAGGATTCAATTGTCTCCCCATTGTATGCCCCTATGTCTAGCTCTATGTCAAAACCTGCTTTATGATCTGCCCATGATATTTTTTCATGGAGTCCAATGAATTTTGAGACCGCTTCATCATTTTTGAATAAATCCAAAATCAATGGTCCTTATTGGTCCATGTCAATAAGTTATGGGTATACTAGGCGTAGTTCAGTTGGCTGATTGTTTGTAGAAAAGGATGTAATGGATATTATGAAGAGGGAGTTATTTTCAAATAGGTCATCAACATCAAGGGGGAAGTCATCTAAAGTCATATCACATAGTGTAGATAACCAAGAGGAAGCCTTAACTAGTTTAGCGGAAGTAGCTTTTCCAATAAGGGTAACCTTGCTAGTACCACAACCTAAACCAAGATTATTTAATAATTTCTCAAGAATGATAGGTTCTAGCAAGCCATTATCATTCTGTCCCAATTTCTCATTCTTGTTATAACCCATTCCCTTCATGATATTCAAGCCTTTATTATCATCTTCCATGGGAAGAATAGGGACATGTTGTTCATCCTGATAGAGGAGTTTAGAGACATCCTCTTCATTGATATCTTATTGATTTAGATCCCCCCACTTGGTGAAGGTAGTAGCTATCATTTTGATTGTTTCGAGATCTTTGGTGCCAGATGTGGGTTTCCCATGAGATTGAGGAGAAAGAGGTAGTTTTCCAAAGACAAAGGTGTCCTTTGGTAGCTTATAATTTCCACAACCATCATCTTGGATTATTGCTTTGATGTCAAGAATGTTTTGCACAATGGGTGTATTCATTGCTAAGTTGGATGCAAGAGATGATAGATCAACAAATGAGGTAGATATGGGTGTAGGCCCTTCAACATTTTTAGAAACTTGGGGTATCTTATATAACTTGGCCTCAAGATTCTTGCAGTAGTAAAAAGGATCGGTATCTCCATGGATGGTAATTTATCTACCCTCAAAAGGAAACTTTACACATTTATGGTAGGTCGAGGTGACAACTTTTAAATCATGAATCCATGGTTGGCCAAGAAAAATGTTATATAAAAGATCAAGATCTAGAAATTGGCATGTAGTTTCTATAATGATAGGTCCCACTTGAATGGGTAGTGCAATGATGCCTTGGGATGTCCACTCTTGGTCATCATATGCTCTGATGGTGGTACTCTTTATTTTCTCAATAGTATCTTCTGAGTAGCCTGAGTCTTTAATCAACTTAAGGGTACAAATATTCAGACCAACACCTCCATCTACTAAGACTCTTTTAACCTTTTTCTTATGAATGTAGACCTCGAGGTGTAAATCATGATTATGAGATGGTTGTGATGGTAGGTCTTGCTCAGAGAAGGTGAAAAGGTGATCGGTAATATGTCCTACCATAGCTTGAAACTGATCCATATCAATATCCTCAGGGACGTATGACTCATAAATATTTATCTTAGATTTCCCTATGTGTGGATGACAACCTCAATAATTCTAAGATTGATATCTATGCCAGGGTCTTCTTAAGCTAGTCTAGGAGATTATACTTGTTGGGATTTGATGTTGGAAAAGTAGGTTGTGCCCTAGACTGAGATGGGAATCCTTGGATAGTGACCCTTCCACGTCATGTGGTGACTCCACACTCTAAACTAGGTCTTTTGATGGTGACAACAATAATGATTCTATCATAGGATGTGACCACATTTGAATAGTTGTGTTGCACATTTTTGTAATCCTTAGTATTTATGTTGTTGTTCCCTTTGTTATGATCTGACATAGGGTTCTTGTATATCTTAAGATCTTAATTCCTAGCTAGTACTTCAATAGAGATGGTGTCGTTCTATATGAGGTCTTGGATTATATTCTTGAGTCTCATGCAATTTTCCATTTTGCATCCTTTGATTTTATGAAAGTCATAGAGATCATTCTTGTTGTACTAAGATGGTTTTTCTTACGGTTCTTGATAGTTTTCAAAGTTAGGCAATGTTATCAAATTTGACTCTACCAAATTATTTATGATGGTTTCGATAGGTTTAAATAACTGTGTACTTGCACTTGGGATAGTTATTCTTGTTGGTAGTTCACTTTTGTTGCATCTCAGTGTTGTTGATTTGGTTATTCTGAGGGAGTGTTTTTTACTGCACAGTTGGTTGTATGTTAGAAAATTTATTTTTGTTGGGTCTAGGAGCACTTAGGACTACCTTAGCATCTACCACACCATCATTTGTTACATTTTTGTTTTTATCCCAGACATGAGATTTTGTCATTTGAACTAGTTGATGGTCGGTTGTAAGCTTGATTATTCCCCTATGAGATTAGAGCTCACTCAATGTTCAGGGCTCGAGGGACAAGCTTGTCATAAGATGTGATGCACTACATTTTCAAGTGGAAAGAGAGGTTGAGATCTAGATTTGCTATGATGATTCCCACTAGTTGTTCATCAGGAAGGGTCCACTTGCTCTTACTAGCTTTTTGTCTCCATCGTTGCAAGAAATTGGCAAATGATTCTCCTTTAGTTTTTTTGAGAGTGTACATATCTTCCAAATGGACATCCATGTCAAGGTTGAAGGAGAAGTGATTGATGAATTTATTAGTGATTTCTTGGAAAGTTTTGATGCCAAGAGATAAATGAAAAAACCAATCCATAATAGGACCTGTTAAGCTTCGAGGGAAGAGACACATTAGATATGAATCATTATAGGAAACCTCCATATACTTGATGTTGAATTATTTGATATGGTCTACAAGACTTCCTTTCCCTTTGTATTTATCAAATTTGGGCATTTAAAATCCAGGAGGGAATGGCACCATTGCAATGTTTTGGTCAAATGGATAAGGACATAAATTCTATGTATGGGGCTTCTTTGTCTTGCCCATTTGAAGGTCCTACATTTGTTGGGATAGAACCTTGAGTTGCGAACCTAGATCATCTTGTGGGTTTGGTGGAGGAACACATGATGGGATGAGGGGTGAGTTGTATATGGGATTTTGATATGATAGTGCGTTGTATGGAGTGTATGGTGGTGTGAGGTTATGTGAAGGTGATTGAGGTGTTGATGTATGTGTTCCTAACATGTTTATACGGATGATGTTCAGTTGAGGATTATAGTAGGAACTTTTATGTCATTGTTGCTGATGTTGGGAATACTACTGAGCTAGTAAGGCTTACTATTGTTGTTGTGTGACAAGGGCTTGTTGTTGGTCCTATATTTGTTGCTGCACTGCTAGGGATTGGTGTTGGACCTAATGTTATTGCTATGCCATGAGGGCTTGTTGTTGGGCTTGATGTTGCTGCTGTGATGTGATGTATTGCTATTATTTCTATGCTACTAAGGATGCTTGATAAGCTTCTTGTTGTTGTGCAGCTAAGGCTGCTTGCTGCTATTGTTGTTGTTAGATGGATTGTTGATAAGCTTGTTGTTGTTGTTCTTTCTGTTATTTTTGTGCAACTAAGGATGCTTGTTGTTGTTGTTGTTGTTGGATGACTTGTTGATAAGCTTGATGTGCTTTTTGTAAGGCTAAGGTATGATTTTTCAATATAGGACCAGTTGGTTGTTGAGACATCTGTGATAGATTGTGAGTGTTGATGTTTTTGATGGGTTATGAGTTAGTGATGAGAGGTTGGGAGTTTCCTTGGTTTAACATTCCTTGTAAGATGGTGGATTGAGATGGAGGAATGTAGGTTTGAGGCCCTATTTGATTTTGCATAGTGAAGGGGACCATGGGGAAAGATGAGGATGTTGTCATTAGATTTTGCAATGGTAGTGACATATTAGGACCTTGAGTCCATTGATTGAAAGGATTCCCTTGATCAATGCTTTGGGGGATTTTCTTGTACTTGGGATGCAGACAAGGTATTTCCTTGATTGATGGGGTTCATAACCAAGGTAGTTTTTTGGTTTGGATCAATGAGAGGGTTGGATGTGTTTTGTGATGCCAATGGCATAAATGAACCCATGGGAGGATTGGGTAAAGATGTCCCCACTTGCATTGAGGGTTGAATCTGTGATATAGTATTTCCATGCCCTTGTGTACTATCTTGAGATACTTGATCAATACTACTTTGTGTGATGGTGGGCATACTTGTGGTGCTTATGGATGTGGATGAAGAGGGGTGTCCTTGATAAGGAGGTTGTGGTGGATTAATGAAGGTCAAGAGGTTTATGTAGCTTCTTCAAATATTTAGGGATGGGAGGAGCACCAAAAGTAGGTGTCCAAGTGGTGTTGGAGGTGGAGGATTGGTGTCAAGGGTACCCACAAGTGTACTGCTTTCAAATGGAAGAGTTAGACCAAAGTCCTTGGAAAGACCAACTATAATACTAGTAGATGTTTGATTTATCCCTGATGGTGGAGTTGTGAAGCCTTGTGCAACAAATCATGGTGAAATAAGAGCTATGTTTTCAAAGGCATGATGTTCCATGATTTCCTCCTTAGTAAACTCAAAGGGATTGTTTTTGATGTCTTCGATCCGGTATGGTCTTGTTGGAGATGATGATGATTGTTGTGAGGGGGTTTCTTGACTTCTTGGATAAAATTCTAGAGGATTTGGATCACTTGAGGTAAATGTGACTTTGGGTTTCTCCATGATTCTCTTGTATTATGATCATGTCTTTACCATAAATTCGGGTCACTGATGGGAGAGTTATGTTGAGATTTGTAATGTTTAAACTCTCTAGTTGACTCAAATCTAGGTAAAAGGGATGCTCTAAGTCTTTTTGGAGCAATGATGATAATGGGGGATGAAAAGATGGGTGATATAGAAGGTGATATTTGTAATTTTTTTGGGACAACACTTTTGTCTTGAGTTTGATGCTTTGATGTTAGGATAAAGGATGCTAATGAACTCGAGAATATTTAGGGTAGACTCGTGAACTTCAAGATAAAATAGTTCAAGGATGATAACTAAGTTAGCTAGGTGGATGGAAAAGGATACATTTCACATACAACATATCCAAGTTAGACGTTGGTTAGATTGATGTTTAAGTCAAAAGAGCATTGGTATATTCAAAAGTCTTACAAAGATAGGTGAGGTTAAGCATGAAATTTTCATGAAGGGATGGATGAAAATTTTGACCCAATTTTGGCTTAGAATGAACCTTTGTTTTCCAAGACCAAGATAGTGAGAAACATGCTATACCTCTAAAATTTTCAAATCCTAAAGAACCAATGTTGACTTAGATGAAAGGATAGATGGGGATGTTTAAACTTGTTTGCCTCCTCCTAGCTTGAGAATAGTAGTTCCTTAACAAGTAGTTATGATTTCAGTAAAGTATTACAAACCACTTCCTACCAAACTTTGAATTACGATGTCTATGTCTGTGATGACGGGATGCAGGTCTTACTTCATGGATTTTGATTGTGTGATAGACCATTCAGAGAAGCTCACTATCATGAAAAAGACCAATATTTTGAATCCAAAAGAATGCATATAATTCTGGACTATACCTTGAAGCATTTCTATAAAATTTTTCTACCAAATTATCTCTATTCTTGTGAAGTGATAAAAGGTGTTTCTTGAGAGATTTTGGTTTGAGATGTCTGAGTTTAAAGTGACGAACTATAGATCTTATTTTGGGGATATTGATTTTGCATGAGATCATTAAAGAAGAAGAAGATATTTATTGCCATGTGAGAGGTGGTAATATTGGCCTTCTAGCCAAAATATTAGCTCTTCATTCTTCTTTATCCAAGATGGTTGCAGAAATTCTCCACTGAGTAGATGTTTCCTTCATTTCAAAAGTGAAGCTTTTCAAATTGCCGATAATATCCATTTGTTCGCCCTCAATGTATTCAAAGTTTGGTTGAATGATAACACTTGTAAGGTTGGGTTGTAGAACATGAGAGATCGGTCTCCAAATGGTCATGTGGGGTTCAATTGTTTCAAGTTTATCTTGCTTAAGTGAATTGATTTTACAAACACTCATCTTGATTATGTTTTCAAACTAAATGTTTATGTCAAAACCATCATAAATTTCACAATGTCCATTTCATGAAAATCATGAGAATAGAGTCATAATTTCCTATGTTTTATTTGGGAAATATGGATTTAAGATTAAGCCAAGATATTTACAAATTCCTAAGGATAGAAACCCTTAGGACCAATAGTAATATCAAGGCTAAATAAAGAGGCATCCATATTTAAACCAAAGTGTTTGAAATTTTGAAGATGGTGAATGTTTGTTTTTGTAATGTTTTGAGACCAAACAATGTATCAAAATAACTCACAATCATTTACAACCATAGGTTCAAAATGGTTATACTTGTTGAATTCCCACTTGGATTTCTCCAAACACTAAAAAATGCGAACAGTTAGAGATTTGCCGACAGTGGCTCCCCTCCACGACACACAATTCTTGGGACGACCAAATCTCAAAATATTTAAAATTCGAAGATCAAAATTATTTTTCTATTTTTACAATTGAATAGTAATAACGTGGTACGGCTTGAGAATGACCATTCTTGCACCAACAAGTATTAAGGATTTTTGGATTCTAAACAAAGGTTTGTAATAAGGGCTTCCATTTTAGGGGGTGCAATGATAAAATCCCTCAAGAGGTCTCCCAACCCTTAGAACAAGGGCTTTATGCATCATAAAGATACTAGGGGAGAGCTATCATTATCACATCCTATTGATTACAATTTTCATTACAACCACACATTTATATCGTAGTTTGGAAGAACTTGGCTTTAGTTTGTTACTGCTTGCGTCATTCCCTCCTTTCAAAGTGGGGAGGTAGACCCTCTAAAGATGAAATATAGAAAGGAAGTACACCCGTAGTTTGATCATCTTTTCTTGCATGAACAAAGAGAGAGCAAACACCATGTCTTTTTCTCACACTTGCAAAGGGGTTCAATTTTAATCCAAATGAAAGATGTAGGTGATTTTCCAAAGTGTTAAGGAATGCTTTTGTTTCTCAAGATCACCAAATGGTGTGAGATAATTGCATACACATTCACTAAAAATGTTGTAAATCACAAAACATAGTAAACAGTTGTAAATTTTAACACCTCAAAGTAGTGATGAATTCGTTTTAAGCACCAAATAAAATATGAAGTTACCTTGTTCAATTTTAAGCTCAATTGAAAATGATGAAGTGAGGGTTCAATTTTAGTCCCATTTGAGTGTTCATTTTAAGAACCAATTGAAATTTGGTGAGGTCCTAAAATAGAAAGTAGAAATCATGAAAACTTGGGTTATAATTCCCCCAAAGCATTAAATGCTTGTTACAACCAAATAATTTCAAGATACAAAACTTTGTTAGGCTAACAACTGGAACACAGTTAGAAGCACGTTAGTGATTAGATAAATCAAGGAAATTAAAGTACATGTCAAAAAATGATGAAAAAACTTCTTACCTAAATTGGGTGTCGCTGAACAAGATATCATCACAATTTGATGTTTGGGCATCACTCTGGGGAAAATGGGTGTCTCTCTGTAGTAGAAACAATGAGCACGACAAAGTCGGGATTTGGAGTGTCATGATTTGAACTCTGGGTGCGTCACCATTTGAAATTTTTGATACCTCTATATTAAGTCGACGCCACCATATTTAAATCAATAATAGTGCATTTAATCGACTTTGGTGTTTCAAATTGCAATAGCATTGCTATATGGCGACTCTCTTCAAAAAGCATCTTTGTTTGTGATTTTGGCATCGCTGCCACCTACAACACAACAAATGAATGAAAGTCGAGCTGAAATTTGATTAGATTATCAGTTTTCCCTCCTTCTAGCACCAGAATGTGAGAAGAGGATTTTCAGGGTGGGTTGATTACACTTGATCCATGATGACTCAAAGCATAATTTATCCAATACACCTCAATATTACAAACATGATCATTCAAATTGAAAGTTAAACTAAGAATTTATTGAAACTAAACATTGTAAACTATGAGAAAATGGATCTTTGTACAAAAGAAGTTGTGTTCACCAATGTGTGACTGTGTAGTGTAGAGGTTTCTGGGAGAAATGTTTTTTCTTTGTATTTATCCGTAGTTGTGTTTTAGATCTTGTGATTCTGAAGGTGTGTTTGTGTTGTTAGTAGTTTACCTCAGTCAAGAGGGTTTGAGGTTTTGTGCTTCAGAAGATATTTTTTCAAGTAAGTGTGTATGAAAAGATTGTTTGAGTGTACACACCTGTACATTCTTCAGGTGAAAGTTTTTGCGAAGGATTTTGTTGGATTTCAGGGTGTTCATGGAATATTATAGATCATGTTCAAGCATGGTGCATATTTTGCAAGTAATCCTTGGGTTTGAGGAAGCATATACTTAAAAGTTTAATGTCATTTGCATGGGTAATCACTGACCTGGATTTACACTACATGCAAAGGATAACTATTATTTAAGGAAGCATGTGGTTGAGTGGTGTTGTTGGTTTGGGTCCCAATTAAGTTTTGATGTGGTTTGCATTCACTTCTATCCACCATGGAAGTGTTTTGGCACTAATCTAATTTGAATTTGCACATTTGTGGTGCATAGCCAACCTTGGAGAAAGGTTTCAAGGTTGAAGATGGTATAAGTATGAGCTGAATTATTGAATAATGTTGAGATAGATGTTAGATATGCAAATGATGTGAAGTGTAGTGTGCTAGAGTGTGAAATTGAGAAGTGCAAGATGAGATTTTAAGTGTTAGTTTATTGGATGCAGTGAGTAGAAGGTGGTACAATTCTTCAATTAGAATATGAAGGTATTGAAGTCATTGTGGTGGATTCCTTGTTGCATTGATATGCTTTTCTTTTTGTAACATTTCTTCTCTATATTCTTTTCTATTTTGGTAGTGAGCCTTTTCGCAGTGAGACCTACCGACAATGAGCCCTATTGCATTCGGTGTTGATATTACTTATATTATGAGATAATCCTCACCATGGTTTTCCCTTCTTGGGTTTTCTATGTAAATCTGGTGTTCTCTTGTGTATGTTGTTGAGTTTTTAAGTTTCTATTATTTTCTTTTTATGCTAATTCATCATAACAAAATTATAGGTTTAATGAATGAATGTGGATCTGAATGTTAATGGGGGCTTCAAAGTTTTAAGGTAGAACTAATTCAACCTCCTCTTATTTTTCTTGTGCATTCAACAATTGGTATTAGAGCAAGGTTCCATGGAGAAAATCTTAACCACTTAAGGTAGATCTGGGATGGTGCACAAGAAGGAGATCCTTATATTTTATGGAACAAACTATGCATTCTGGAAGACAAGGATGGAAGGCTTTCTGGAGAATTTGGGATATGATGTTTGGAAATGAATTCAGACTAGATATACTACACCTATTAATGGTTCAAGCTTTGAAGCTGAACTCAAGGCCTATGAAATCAATAGTAAAGCTAAGTATTCTCTTTTGAGTAGTCTTACAAATTATGAATTAGTGAAAGTTATGGATCTGAAAAATTGCTAAAGAAATTTGGGATAAGTTGGAAAGTATTTATGAAGGAAATTGTTGACATGAGTGTTGCAAACGCACACCAACAGGTAGATAAGTTATCACCCAAAAACTGTAGGAACCTACCTTTACTTGAAAGATCCACCGAGAAAACCTAAATCTAAGGTGATCTTAGTTTGATCCCAAGGCTCAAGAATGTCAGGTATTGATACACTAGGTTCACTTCGAGTTTTTTGTGTAGATTACTATTAATAACAAGGGGTCTATGGTTTTTAAGGTTAATTGGTATCCAAAGGATCATGACATAAGCTCAATTTGATCACTCACATGTCACTTTGCAACTTCATGAAATTAAAGATTTACAACAATATTTCATGAATTCAAATTATTTGCATGTATTCAAGAATATTTATCATTAATCACTTTACAACTTCATGGAAATGAAATATTTATATTAATACTCCATGCATTCATCATTTTTGAAACATTTTCTAAAAATATTAAATATGTATTCTAAAACAAAGCATAAATAGGTACTAAAATTTAAATATTCTCCCAGGTATTATCCACGTATGCCCCAAGAAACAAACTAAATCAAAGAAAAAACTCTATACTTCACCATATTGCTTCATAGCTAGGTGTAGAATGATGCAAGGACTTAAAGAAACATGGGATTATTTTCCATCGGATAGTATCAGTATGCACCCAAATCTGGAACAACACACAGTCTTTTGTCGATAAGAACAAAAAATAAGCTATGTATGATTTTGTATTAGGAAATTGATTTAAATTGACCTTGATATTAGTTAACTTTAAATGGAACATAAAAATTTTCACTCTAGAATGGAACAAAAAAATAGGAAAAAGAAATAAAACTTGCAAAATTTTTTGATCTCAGGATTCCACATATTCTAAACTTAACTAAAATAAAAAAACTATTGTCCCTTTTATAGAAAAAAGGTGACCAAAGAGTTTAGATAGAACACATGAAATAAAATCAAAGGATTGAATGCAATGATAGAACATGGAAAGTGAGAGTTGGCAGAGGAACCTTCTAGATTAAGTCAAAGATACTTTGACTTCCTTTGGCAACAAGCTTCTAAACTCTGACCTCCAGGTCATGGGTACTTTCGCATAAAATTTAGAAATATTAACACTTTCTCTTTACAATCCATTAGATTGGTTGTCTTTGTCAAGTTTGGGAATAACCATACAAAATTCACTCCAAACGACTTTGCTCGTGCACAAGACCCTAGGCCTTTGCTACTCGACCATATGTACTTCTTCATTGGACACCCAATTTTGAGACTCATCTCCTTTCTTCTACTGATATTCCAGGAAATAAATCAACACTTGATTTATAAATTCCCTTGGAACACTCTGAATCACCTTCCAATTGTACTTATGCCTTGTATATTCTTCAATTATTTTATTGATGGCTTCATTCCTCTACACTATTTCTATTTCATACTTGTTCATGCAATTTTTGCACTTTATGACCTCATCAATGACCTCTCAACTTAAAGATTGAATAGGATCCTTGTTTATCTTTTCAATCCATCCCTTGAAATCCTTCACTTTTTCCTCATCTTTTCCTAAGGTCCAAGGATCACAATTCTGTGGGGTTAGCATCTCAATGAAACTCAAATCCTTATCCACGAGCTTCTCACTTTCTACAGTGACCTTTTCTAATCCATTTACACATTTCCATAAAGTGTCACTCTCCCAACTCAATTGCACCTTCCATTTATCAAGCATCAAAACTTCTTGTTCTACAACTACCTTTTCTCTCATCTACTCCTGAACATACACTTGAAGAAGTGTCCTTAACCTCCACTTTTCTATATCATTTTGTTCTTGGTGATCTCAACATTCATCCACAAGTCTTCTAGACTTATCAAACCAATGGTATGCCTCTTTTATTGATTACTCACCCTGCTTCACCAGATGCTCGATTCAGTCTTTGAACATGCTAAGTTTATGTCAAAGCACTGCAATGGTGTCTACATACTCTTTAGAAATAAACACTGGGTTCAATGATAATTCGGTCAGTGACTGATTGGGTTGGGCTAATGCTCTGATAAAATTACTAAGTGAGAAACCTATTCTTTTAATTCCTTCTTTTTTTTCTTGTCTTTCTTCATATGAGCAATAGCGGTTTCCAAATTAATCCTCATTTATTATAGCTCTTGCTCCCATGATGAATGTCCTATGTTGATTGTTGTCACCTAGTAATCTCTATCCATCACTTCATGCTTTCTCTGTTCTCCCACATGATTATCTATTTGGATTGTTTTACCTCCATCCGAATCTCTCTTAACAACATGCCTAGTTTTTACTCTAGCTTTAGGCCTAGGGGTTTCTAGTTCCTACATTAAACTTCTAAAATATAGAGCCACCAATTCCACCTCATCTAGTTCTTGGGGTTGCTCAATAATCACTTCAACTCTTTCTTGCAAAGGATGATTCTCATTTTCACGATCATCAAATGCATCCCCATTCTCTTCATCTCCATATAAAATGGAAATAGGGCTTTGAATTATAGTGCTCCATGTTTCTCTCTATGGTGAAACCACCTCCCTTGTATTTATTTCTTCAAGGTTTCCAACCTCTTGGGTGAGTGATCCTATTATGAATTCTTCTTCTTCCTTGTTTTTTGGATGTAACCTTGTATCAAGCAGTTCTTGGACACCATAGATCACATTGTTGGATTTATTTTGGATTGATTCTCCTTAAACCATTTCTATATAGTAGACCACTTTGTAAATTCCTCTACAACTTTCTCTATAGTTATTGTTGGACATCCCCTTGTAGCTATAGGTGTCTCTCCCAAAGTTTACCTCATTGTTGTTGTGCTAACAAAGGGTTGAGAGGTAAACATAGCAGCTACATGTTATGATTCTGACCTTATCCTTGCATACACTTGTGATCTCATACCTTCTTCTTCAGAAGTCGGGGATTGTTCTCTCAATAATGTTGTGAAATAAAATGCCACCTTTGGTGTTCCCATCATCTAACTGGAGTAGTCATGTTTTCTCTATTAAGGTCAGCTAGCTATGATGCCACTAAAATTCCTTGGCTTGAGGAATTCAAGACTTCTTCCCTACCTTTCTCAACTTCCCTAGCTTCAATAACTTTTCTTTTTTTCTACACCTCCATTATACCCCAATTCACTTACCAAATTTTATTTCCTCTTACTACTGAGAGGTTATATAGGCATCATCCTAGCCTCCTTTATTACTTGGAGGTAACCATTTATCCATGACCAAGTGTAATTCAGTACTTTCTTAGAAACTTCTTCAATGCTTGAGACCTCCTTCTATTTCCAATTAGGGTCTAGGATAGGTTCATCATAAACTTTATTTGACTTGTAAGTTGGGTTTCTTACGTATCCACTATCAACATCTATTTATTTAGGAACATCATGAGTTCCAAAAACCTTTATTTGGGATAGTAATAACCTTTGATAGGACTACTTTCTTACAACGTGGTCATCTTGACAATCATACTGGTATTCCTCTAGGTGGGGAACATGAGCATATTTATTTCTTATATTCTTGGAAATATTATCAACCAAGTCATAAATCTGCCTCCTAAGTGTGAAGAATTCTAGCCCATAAGCTTTTAACTTGTCTTTGCATAACTTGGCACTTTTAGCCAAAATGGATTTATAGTTCCCAATAGTGATAGGGAATTTAGCTGATCCTTTCTTATGTATTTTTGAAAAAATACCATGAGATGGTATTACCTGTCTCACAAATTCAAGTAGCACTATCTTATCCATTGGATACTTGGGAAACATGAAGGGATAGTCTGTAAACCCTTCCACTCTAAGGTAAGTGAATGTAGGGAACTGAATAAACCAACATCCAATAGTACGTATAACATCTTGTGCTTCTAGAGAAAATATATTTTCTTTATCCCCTTCCATCACTCTTACTAGCTTCATAGAAAAAAAATCATTCACCCTATGGTATTGCTCTTGATACTGATAAGCAGTATTTTGGGGAAAATTATGATAAATCAAAATTATTTCCTAGTTCTCTCCCTAGAGTAACTACTCTATTCAAACCTTGTATATTTTCTCTTAGGGCATAGGAATAGACAACATATGAGGACATAGTGAACCACTAGATAGTTGAAAATGTTTGTATCTATTCATTTAATTTTTCACTAATAAATCTACTCTAATGAATCTAAACATGGGTTTCCCTCATTTTCTTAATAACCTTGAACATACAAGGTTCAAATTTGCTGGCATCTTTGCATCCAACCATTCTCCTTAGTAGGGTTATCATATCTTGGATTTTTTGAATGAATAATGACCTCAAGATATGATTTCAAATCCTCACCAAATTTTCTTGGAACCATGCTAATAACATGACCTTCTTATTCTACTCTTTCGAGCTCATATATGTTGTGGTTGCATCCTTCATTTCTAATACATTCATTTTGGTAAACATGGGGAGCCCAAACATGTATACAATACCATCTAATGAGAGGTCTGAATAGACTCTCCCTTCTTTTACAATAGCCCTCCTGTCTATGTCATACCATTTCATGCACTCAAGGATAGTTCAAGAGCCTCCATTGCTAATGGGAACCCTCCTGCCAAATGCATTCCACTAGTGACCATATTTTTAGTGCACTATGTGGTATCTTTTTGATGAATCCTTTGAGAAAATTCATACTCGTTAAAACTTCCTAGATGGGTATCTGTAATCATCTCATAGGTAGGCATGACTTGGGAGACGAAAGATTCAAATTCCTCTTTGGGCTGCTTCTTCCATGAAGTACTCATTTCTCGTCAATTTTTTACATTATTAGTGTATATATGTTCTGCGTACAAGTTAAAGCTAATTATAACCATGCATTCTTAATAATTCATAAAAAATTCCTTACCCACAACCACTTACTAACTAGAATTAGGTTAAATCCCTTTATAATAACAATATTTCACTTCAAGAATTAACCAGAGGTAATGCTATTTAATTAGAACTAGGAATGCATAAAATATTAACAAACTTCAGTTAAAATAAAAAATCTAGTTTTTTCAATAGTATGGTTGAACAAACATAGATTCTAACCCTAATAAATATGTTCCTTTAGGATCTAAAACTTACTTTTCTCTTTGCACACCTCAACTGTTGTTTTAGTTCATTAATGTTCTTGAAAATAGATGATCTCACATGAGGTAGTGTATTATGGAAGCAACTACATGCTTGTGGTGGTGCCAAGCACATGTTATTTTTTCCAACTTTATTAATTCCTTTTACTATGCATTGATTAACCTAAAAAAAGGTGAAATCATGGGGGATTGGGGTTCACATCAACACCTTTGGAAGGAAAGTGGCACAAGTGGCAGACGAGGCACACTTGTGTGTCATGTTAGTCCCCATGGGACAATGACATTGGAGGAAGTGTCCAACTTAGATGTTGAATGACTAACTAGCAAAAGGATTTGAGATACCTGACACATGGTCCCAAAGAGTTACTAGGTTCAGAATTTTTACTTACCAAGTTTATGAGAATTGGGTGGAAAGGATACCTAGGTGTGGATAAAAAGTAAGATTGATATGGTTCAAAATGAACTCAGTTCCCAAAATTTTGGATTTCTAGTATCAAAGAAAAGAAAAGTCATGATCAGGCTTAACCAAAGAAATGTTGATGCACACACACTCAAAAAAAATTCTCCCAGGTGAAGTATCATTGGGTACAATGACTAGCCAGACACAATGCGATCTTTGTAAAAGATGCACTACACTTAGACCATCAACACTTGACACACAAAAACCCAAGAATTTGGATAAACAAAAAAATATAGGGAAAAAGATTTGTAAACACCTCAAGCTAAGAAAGACATTAATTTGAGTGGGAGCCGAGAATTTTGGATCAAGACCTTTCATTTTACCATTTCCTCCAAAAGAAACACACCAACATAAGTAGGAAGCAAAGAAAGGGAAAAAAGAAGGGGGTCCAAATTTTTCCATGGGGAAAATGGGGCATTTTGTGAGACCTCACAATATAGATGATATGGTCAAACAAGATAAGATACAGATTGGAGACAAGAGTAAAGGTGCGCTAACAAGAAGAAAAGTTGAAGAAAAGTTGATATGACAGAGGAATGGGTAATGTTTTTTACTCTCTAAAATAGAACCTAAAATAGTTATTGAAGCATGCGGGGATGAAAATTAGATCAATTCTATGGAAGAAGAACTGAGGAAAATTGAGAAGAATTAGGCATGAGAACTAGTCCTAAGACCAACAAACAAGAATGTGATAGGAACTAAATGGGTTTTTAAGAACAAGTTGAATGAGAATGGAGAAGTTATCAGAAACAAAGCTAGGATTGTGTGTAAATGATACTCACAATGGAAGGAATAGATTTTGTAGATAATTTTGCTCCAATAGAAAGAATGGAGGCTATTAGGAATTTTTTTTCTTTTGCGGAACATAAAGACTTCAAGGTATATCAGATGGGTGTAAAGTTTCTATTTTTTTGATGGTGAGTTAGAAGAAGTGTACATTGAACATCCAAAAGGTTTTTAGTTATCATAAGATCATGGCATGGCCTATATGTTGAAGAAGGTATTATATAGGCTCAAACAGGCTCCTAGAGCCTAGTATACAAGATTGGACAAATACTTACTACAACAGGGATTCAAAAAGGGTACTGCAAACAACAACCTTTACTTCAAAATTGAGAAAAATAAAATCTTGATTGTGGTTGTGTATGTTGATGATATAATATTTGGAGGAAATGAAACCATGTGTAAAATTTTTGCAGAGGAGATGCAAAATGAGTTTGAAATGTCTTGGGAAGATGAATTTATTCCTTGGGCTACAAATTAGTCAATCAAAAAAAGGTATATTCATTTTATAATCAAAATATGTAAAGGAAATGTTAAAGAAGTTTGGAATGGAGCATTCTAAACTAGTACATACTCCCATGGGTACTAGTTGTAAATTAAGAAAAAATGATAAATCTCCTAAGACATGTCAAACTAAGTATAGATCCATGATTAGTGGATTACTACATCTAACTACAAATAGACCCTATATTATGCATGCAGTATGTCTAGTGGCAAGATTCCAAGAAGATCCTAGAGAGTCACATGTAGTAGCAATTAAAAGGATATTCAAATATTTGAAGGGCACCTCAGTCTATAGTTTATGCTATTCTAAGGATACTAACTTCTCTTTGAGTTCTTATATAGATGCATATTGGGTCGGTTGTGCATATGATAGAAGAAGTACAAGTGGAGGTGCTTTCTTCCTTGGAAATAGGCTAGTTTATTGGATAAGTAAGAAGTAGGATTTAGTGTCATTATCTATTGTAGAGGTAGAATACATTGTTGCAGCATCTTGTTGTACACAAGTTTCCTAGATGAAGTAAACATTGAAGGATATCTAAATATCATATGATGAACCTATTCCTATCTTGTCTGATAATACAAGCACTATCAACATTTCAAAAAATCTTGTAATTCATTCAAGAACAAAGCATATCTTTATCCGGTATCACTTTCTAAGAGATAAATTTGCTATGAAGGAAGTGAAGTTGGAGTATGTGCCTACACAGGATCAAATAGTAGAAATTTTCACAAAGGCTCTTCCAAAACTTACATTTGAGTATCTCAGATATAAGCTAGGGGTTATACCCTTCCTTCTTTCAACTAGATACATAAGATTGTGCATCTATCTAGGGGAGAAACTCAATATGTATTCTTTGTCCTAGATTGATTAAGGCTACCTCTCAGGGGAGAAGGTAGTGGCATCTTTAGTTGGTGGAGTCAGGGGGAGCATATCTTGTATTTGAAGTGAAGTGTGCAGGTGTTTCCTTTTTTCATTGATATCAAAGGGGGAGAGATAAGTATGAAAAATATAGGGAAATAAATTTCTAAGGGGGAGAGCTACTTGAGTATTGGAGATCAGAGTTTCTTTTGTTGTTGACTTTTTTTCAGCAGACGTTGTCATCAATGAAAAAGGGGAGATTGTTTCACTATGTTTCCATTAGTATTATCATTGATGTCAACCTATGGTATGTATATGTTGAGAAGGCGTGTATGGTGTTGAGAAGGTACATTGTAGATGTAGCAAGGTTACTTTGTTTCCAAGTTATTTTGAAAAAAATTATATAAAGATTATATAAGGTGACTGGGAAGTGTTTTGTATTTTGCTCCACATTTCTTCATTCTCGAATATGTGATTGTTTGGTTTGAAAGTGATGATCAAAGGTCTTTGAAGGTGTTATATCTAAAGTTTTAGGTTATGGATCGTGTGATAGTAGAAGATATGTTTGATAGTGTGTTGAAATGTCTTTGGCCTATGAAGAGGGATATCTAGGAGAAATTGAATTGCTTTGAATTTATTCATATTGTAGTGTCTTGTCATGTAGATTTGGGAATGTGCTAATATTGTCTTTACCTAAGTTCCCATATAATTTTTAGTGCTTAGTTGTTTTGCAAGCTTAGTTCATGAGTTTTATCTCTATGCTAGTTTGACTAGTTGCACAAGATGATAATATTCTTAGTTTCATGTGTTTGTGCCAATGTTTTTTAATATTCTATTGATTTTGGAATATTCCATGGTGTTGTGTAATGTTTCTACATGGTATTTAGGATGTTTTTGGTCTTGGTGAAGTATGAAATTGGTTGCTTGATAGTGTTAATTCTAGTTTGGCCAACCTGGTGTGTTAGTGTTGTTTATGGATGAGCTTCATGGTTTTTGAAATCCAATTATAGCATGTAGGTGTAGATTTGGGTCCTAGTTAACCCTTGATGTGGTCCACCTTCACTTCTTTCCACCACAAAGGTGTTTGGTGCTGACCTATTTGATGGTGGCACGTTTGAGGTGCATACATTTCATTAAAGCCAACCTAGAGAAGGTTATTTGAGGTTGTAGAAGATATATATGAAAATTCAAATATTTGGAGATGAGTGTGATGTAGAATGATGTATATGTGATCATTTTTTGAGATCAGAGTGTGAGCAAGAATTCCTAAGACTATTGGAAGTAGTGAGCAGATGGTATCTATATTTTAGTGTGCCAGAAGTCACTGGAGGCAATGAACTAAAGATTTTTTATGGTAAAGAGACATTATGGTGGTTTCTCCAGTTGCTTTGAGGTAGTGAACCTCCTTGTAACTATTTATTTGTAATAAAAAAGAAGTGATCTTATTGGGTAGTGAGCCCTTGGTACTGAGCCTTTTTATTTTGGATAATGATTCCTTTGGGAAGTGATCCCTTCGATAAAGAGACTCTTGTAATCAGTTTTAGTTTTCATATAGTGATTTCATCCTCACCATGGTTTTTACCTTATAGGATTTTCCATGTAAAAATATGGTGTTCTATTGTGAATGTTATGGTTGTGTTGTTTTTTCATTTGTCTACATTAATACTAATGCTTAATAAGGTTTTGAAAGTTTTCAGGCACAAATGATTCAACCCTCCCTCTCACTTGTCTTGTGTGTCTAAAACTATTTCCCTCTAAAAATCATGGTTTTCTTGATGACTATTCTGATAGTATGGTTGACATTACTTCCTTTCCTCCATTGGAATCATTAATGTTGATTTGAATGAAACTCTAATTCTCCTTTCACTTGGTCTAATAGAATAATAATAAATAATATCATCTAAGTCAAACTAGATATATTTCAAATCTCTAATTATCAAATTTTTAGGCTAATATTATTCTTTCCTACCCTTTATAGGGTTGGATTTAAGCATAATACACTCCTCCTTCGATGGGCTAATCAAAATAGAAAAGGACCTTACCCTTTTAGGTATGAAATAATGTGGGCATCCCATTTGGACTTTAGGAATCTTATTTTTGATAGGTAGAATACTCTTGTTAAGGGATATCCTAGGTTTCATTTAGATTTTAAGATAAAACTTGTGAAAAATAAAGTTAGACGATGGAAAATATTAAATTATGTCAACATTTTTCATAAGAAAGAACATATTTCTAATAAGTTGAAGGATATTCAAGATAAAAATTCTATTTGTTTATGTGATATGGGTACCTATAAACAAGAGAAAGATCTAAGGGAGGATTGTAATTTATTAATGATTAGAGAGGATAGTTTTTGGAAAAAATTGTTGTATTCAATGTCTCACTAAGGGAGACAAAAATACAAAATTCTTTCACTAGTCCACTCCAAAAAATAAGAGGAGAAATACCATCATTAAATTAATCAATGAGGATGGTAGATATTTAATAACCAATGACCAGATTGGAGATTTTGTTTCCTTGTTTAGAGGTAGTATCTATGTGAAAATGACAAGTTGCCTTTGTTGGAATGAAATGCTAGATGTTATCCCCACTATGCTTATTAATATGGATAATGAGGACATGGTAAAAGATGTTAAAAAAGAAGAAGTTTGAGTTGCTATTTTCTCTTTTGGAACTTACAAGGCCCCTGGTATAGATGGCTTCCCTCCTTTCTTCCAAGTTTTTTGGGATATTGTTGGACAAGAAATAGTTGCTACTAGTAGAAATTTATTCAAGTTAGCTAAAATTATGAAGCAATTCAATACTAACTTTATTTTGTTTGTTCCTAAAAAGTATGATATTGTAATTTTTTATTATTTTAGACCTATAATCCTATGTAACATCATTTATAATATTTTCTCTACGATTTTTGTCTTTAGGATAAACCTTTTTTATATATCCTTATCTCCTAGGATACAAAATGATTAGTTCTAGGTAGATAGATCTTAGATGTCCTTTCTACCCATAAAAATATTCAATTTATGAAAAATAAAAATAAATATAATATGGATCTTAAATTAGATATCTAGAGCTTATGCTAGAGTCTCATGGTCCTTTCTATACGTTGTACTTCATAAGCTTGGGTTCAAGGGAAGAATTTTTCATTTGATTAAGGAATGTGTCTCTAAACCAAAGTTCTCTATCCTAGTTAATGACTTTCCAAGGGAGTTTTTTAATAGTGGAAGGGGTTTAAGGCAAGGTGATCAAATTTCTCCCTACCTTTTTATTTTAGTTTCAATTTTTGTAGTAGAAATATTAACAAGTTGGTTGAGTCTCAATCCCTTATGGGTATTAAAACTACTTCTCTTCCCCCTTTCTCTCATCAATATTTTATAGTGACACCATTATCTTTGGATCTTCCCTTATTGTTGAAGATAAATAGTAGAAAACCATTTTGAATCAATATTTCAAAGCTTCAAGAAAACACATTAATTATAACAAGAGTGTTCTTTAATTATTTAACACAAATATTGTTCTTTGAAGTAAGATTGTAAAGGTATTGGATTGTTAGAAGGCTAATCTTGCTAAGAATTATCTTGGTCTTCCTCTATCAATGAAGAAGCTTAATAAATATTGGAAGGTATTTTGGAGAGAATACAAAGGAAGTTGGTTGGATGGAAAGGGAAGCTCATTAGCCAATCTAGAAAATATGAATTCCTAAAGGCCTCCCTGTAAAATATTCTGTTTTATAATATGTCCCTATTTAACATTACTAAATTTATGGCTAAAGGAGTTGAACAAATCCAAAAGAGTTTTATTTGGACATGGATGGAGAAAAGGAAAATAATTTCATTTGTTAATTAGGAAAAGATTTGTAAATAAAAAAAGAAATGATGGATTGGGAATTAAAAAAAAGTAGAATTTTAACAAAGCTCTTTTTGTTAAAGCTAGGTGGAGTTTATTAGAAAGTGACAAATATTAGGAATTAATTTTTAAGGCCAACAAACTTAAGAATATAGATCAAAGAAACTCTCCCAGTTCCCCTAGTCTCCCCAAATATTCTATTATATGGAACAACTTGCCAAAAATAAGAGTTTTAAAACAAGGTTTGAGATGGAGGATGAGTAATTGTAAAAGAATAAAATTTTGGGGGGATAAATTGCATGATGGTCATCCTATTTAATGGGGCAATTTTGAAAGTTTATATTGACTGGATTGGTTAGACTCCCCAATAGAGATATTTCCGTTCTCATTTGAATGGTTTGGATAATCCATTTGATCAATTTTTGTAGGTCATTGGGGATTGCAACTTTTTAATCTCTATAGAGAAGACAATACATTTGACTCATTATTTTGGAATTTTTATTATGGATTTTTCCTATAATATGATTTCAAATACTCTAAACCCTACTTTTGGTTAGAGGTTTGTTTGGAATCATAGAATCATTCCCAAGGTTAAATATTTGTAGTGGGCTTCCACCCACAATAAAATTATTACTCAAGACAACCTAATAAAATGAGAGTCCTATATAGTTAACATATGCATTATGTGTTGTTTTCCTAAGGATTCGGTGAATCACCTTTTTCCCACTACTATTTTACTATATATATGGGTATTTTTTTCTCTAATTTTGAAGTCTATTGGACTTTACTTGAATGTCTAATTGATTTTATGAGTAGCTTGTCTAGTAATTCTCCTTTTAGAATTCCTATTATTCAAGAAATAAGGAATCAATCTCTCCAATTTTTTTGGGGTTTGTGGAAAGAGTGGAATAATATAATCTTCAAAAACAATGCTAGAGATGTTAAGAATATATGTTTTAGAGTATAAATAATACTATTAAAGAAAATGCAAATGCTAGAAAAATTGGAAATCCTAAAAATTCTCCTATTCTTGAGATTAAAGTCTATTAGGACTAGAGAATTACTCAATATCCTAAAAAGGTGAATACTTTGAAAGTTATACTCGAGAAACACACCAGATGGAAGAGACCTATAAAGGAATAGATCAAACTCAATTTAAATGGGTGTTCAAAAGGAAATTCTTGTCAAGAGACTATTCAAGGAATTTGAAGAGATAAAGAAAGTATAATGATTGAAATACTATATAGAAATAATGGTTGTAGAATTAATAAAGAAGCTAATACAAATTCTCTCTGGTCAAGAATAAAGAGAATCCAGATCCATTGGTTTTGACAAGTTAAAATAGAAGGGGACTCTAAAATCATAATTGAGTTGATTCAAAATATAAATGACCCCCTTGCAAGCTAAAAGAATACATTGAGGAAATTAGTTCCTCTATTCATATTGTAGACATATAAAATTGACCTAGGCCTGCAAGCTCAATTTTCTCCATAATTCTTCTAAACATAATTAAAATACTTGATTATGTCCTATTTAAATTCGACTATTAATTAAATAATTTTCAATTATTTAATTCATTCATATCTTTTATTCTTCATGAATATTTAAATAAATAATAATATTTATTTTATTTAAATATGCCACTAATTTCTAATGTTCTCTTTAATTGAATGAATCATTAAATTTATTTTAATTAGTCCATCATTACCTCTTGATTATTTAAATAAATAAACTTTATTTATTTTCTAATACTAATGTCTTCTCATAATTAAATAAATCCCCCATTATTTATTTAATTATTGGTCCACTTTCTCCACAATTGAATAATTTAAATTAATTATTTAATTGTCCCATTTCCCTTTCCACCAAATTTAAATAAAAAACATTTATTTAAATTTCCCTCTTTCCAAGTAAATAATTTTAAATTATTATTTAATGTCACATGGTCCTACCCCTTTTGAATTAAATTAATTTTTAATTTAGAAGGTCCACATCATCTCTTGTGGGAATTAATTTTAAATTTCTATTTTATTTCCCACTTCCCTCTTTTTTTGTGCTGCCTCTTCTTGTCACATGCATTCTTGACTTTTGATTTGATTTTCCCAAAATAAAATCTCAACCCTCCATTTCAAATTTTAACCTAACTTTTCCCTAACCCTAATTAGGGATTGTCACATGCATTTATGGCCATTGATCTTAGGGCATCTCTCAAATTCTAATCTTGGCCCTCCATCTAAAATTGACATTTCTATAAAATGGGAATTTTTACCTCATTTCGACATCTACATCTTGCATCTCTCAAGCTTTTGAAATACTTGCATAATTCTTTCTAACATTGTCATTTTGTAGGTTTTCTATTGCATGTAGGCTTAGTTTTACTTGCATTTTCATGGAATCCTTCAATATTTGATAGGTCATGTCATAGGTATGCTTTTCTCACACAAAATCTGATGGAAAACAACACATTTTTAGCAAATGGAAAAGGTGCAATGAAGGTGATTCATTGAGGTTGAAGACATTTGGTGAGATCTTTCTTTGTTTTCATGCTTTCGAACTCCTTTGTTCTTCATTGCTTACTTGGGTTTATTTTGTTTATGCTCTAATGAGGCTAACCTAATATTTTCCATAGTTACATTGGTGAACCCAACAATCATTTTTTGTAGTTTATGTGTGGATTTGTTTCAATTTTTTTGCAGGTACAGGTATGGAATGCCGCAATCACACCTTTATGAGATGCAAATTCTTTGTCGTGACACATTTTCTTTCGAGAATGACACATCTGATCTATCAAGCTCCATTTGCTAGGCCAAACAACACATATTCTCTATTAATCCGCATTTGAATGTTGAAGTGGCACATTTTACTTCTGAGATGCATTTGCTCTGCATAGTGACACATTTTCCCTGTTGAGACGCATTCGCTTGGTAAAAAATTTCTTTCGAGCTTTGCTGTATTTTCCAGATTTTTACTTCTTGTTTTGTTTCCTTAGAGGTTTTTGATCACTAATTTGTTGGTTACAACATGTGGCAAGCTAGAAAAGGAGTCTAACCCTTGTTTTCTTATATTTTTATTTTACAATCTTAATAAAAAAACAACTTGCATTTACATTTCACGAGGATAAAATAAACATGCATATTCAGTCATGGGCTTAAAATGAACACAAATTTGTATTAAAACTCATAAGATTTAAAATGAAGATGCATTCTCATGACATTGGATTAAAATGAACATTGTTTGTTTCACATTAAAAGGGGTTTTTAGAATGAACAAGTGTCTTGAGTGTCTTGTGGTGTAGTAAGATCTTCTTAAGTGTGTATGCAATTGTCTTGCACTTTGTGTGATCTTGAGAAAAAAAAACACTAAGAGGTTGTTACTTTACCCCACTCACATTTTAATTTGGGTTTAAAAATGAAAAACTTGTGAGTGGGTATGTGCCGGATCATCATGGGAAAAACAAGCCCTTAAGTGGCGATAAAATTCAGAAAAATTAGAGTTAGACAACTTGACGTAAAAATTTGAATAAGTTATCTATATTATTTCAAAAATATGTAAGAATAGAATCTATAGAAAATTGAATGTAGTTTCTAAACTACTTGGTTTATTTTTATTTTTTTAAATCTATTTGGTGAAAATTTGGAATTTCAATGTAGTAGTACTTAAATTTCAGGGAAAATATAAGAAGTAGGTGTCTGTCTGACCACCCTAACCACAATAAAATGATAATATTTTTTTATAATATTTTAGATATAAGTAGAGGACTTATGTCTCGATGTGATGCATATTTTTTTTGTAATTTTTTTCCAAGTAAATAATTAATTATGATTTTTTTATTACAACTTTTAAAAATATAAAAAATCATATGTCTGACCACCTTAACTGGGTGAAAACTTTATGAAATTCAATTTTTTTAAAATCCTATAGTATGCAAAGCATAGAATGTGATGCATGTTTCAGATTCAAAAAATGTGATATCGTTTGAAAGCTATAGATTTTTTTCAATCAGCCTATCAATCGGGACTTTAGTCATAATTCAAATAGAAAATGAATAATTATTATTTATTAAATTAACAGTAAAGCATAATTTATATTGGTGGAAAGCTAAGAATATCTTTTAAAAACCCTTTTCATTTCATCAATTTTGGGTAAAAAAAGTGTTGTCAGCCACATCGGCCATCATCACTTACATATCACCACTTTTTGGCCCATCATGATCCTATAGATACCCGAGTATGGGTTGAAAGATTTGTCTATGTGATTTTCTCGTGCCTTAGTACGATCTTGGATGACCAAAAAAAAACTTTCAATTCACTTTTATTTTATCCTTAGAGGGTCTGTCTAGTGGGGAAAAGTACTCACCCCAGGGAATGACCCAACCGATAACACGCTAAAGCCAAGCGACTTCCAACCGGTATATAAGTGTGGGTACTTGAGGAAAGTTCAAGTATCATGAGGATTGTTCTGACAAGAAGGGAAGCAATGGTCTCTTGCCGTATAGATGATCCCCCACGAACAAAATGCCCATACTAGAACCTTTTGTTATAGTAAGCCAAAAACCTTTATCTATTCTTTGGTGCAACAACGGTCGTTGCCAAGGCATCCACATTCTCCCAATTCTTAGTAGAGGTGAAAATTTTGTCATGGAAGAGTAATGAGACCTTCAAGCTTGGTTGGCTCGAGAAGTGAGCGTCACATTGGGGGAGCCAGCATGGCCAAGCTTCTAAGTCACCTGCTAAGAATAAGTGCAGTTGGAGTAAAATCCATGTGGAATCCAAAGAATATAGTCCTTGCAACCATAGGATTGTGCTTGTTTTCATAAAAATTTAAAGACAATGTATTTGCCAAGTGTTTTTCAGACCCAATGAACAAATAAACACCTTTTTCAGATTTGGAAAAACACCTTCAAATTGAAACAATCTTCAAAATTTGCCAAGAAACCAGACTCTGCAACACATTTGACATTATGGACTGCATTTTCTACTTTCTATAATGCAATCGATTTGATACACCACATTTTCTATTTGAAACGCCACATTTTCCTTTTCCACAATGCATTTTCTTTTCTGGAAGCCACAATTTCTTTGTTGCAACACATCTGCTATCCGAAATGCCGCATTTTCTCATTATGTGATGCATTTGATACTCTACAATGCATTTGATTCCTTCAATGACACAATTTCCTATCAACTGAAAAAACATTATCACTGCCAAAAACCCAAGACCAAGCATATTTAGATAATTTCCAAACACCTTTTTCTATAGTCTTTGTCCAAAACCAGAACAAGAATTGCTCAAATCCTCCATCCTTGTATTTTAGTTTGCATTTTTAGTTTTGCATAGGTCTGCAATTGCACTTTATTTGCATCCTTAGGCTTCACTATCACTTTAGGTTCTCATTTTACAGACTTTAGAATAGGAATCCTTGCCATACTTTGCCAAATCTTTGCCTTCAAAAGTAGGTTGTCATTGGACTTAATCAACACCATTTCTTTTAGTCTTTTGTCCTTTAGTGAGCTATTTTCCAACTCATAAGTCTAGTATGGAAACCTCACTTTGTCACCTTTTCATTTAGTCCTTCAAACAAGTCCCTTGACACTCCAAAATTGAGACATAGTCCAAACTTTGTATGGTTTAGTGCACTTTTTCTTAAGTCTACCAATATTGACTGCATCCTAGAATTCCTTGCATTTCCATTAGAGCACCTTTAAAATCCTTCACTTTGGTCCTCATTCGTCTCATTGCATTTGCATCTCCCTTTGGACACCATTATCATCATAGCATTCCTTATCTCAAAAATCCAAAAATATAGTGTCACATCATTCGTATTTGGTCATCCTTCATCCTCCCCCATTTGAACAAGACTTATATGGTTGAAACAATATTACAAATAAAAAGAAGAATTGATTCCTTTGGTCAAGGAAACAACTTTTAAAATCTTCCTAATGACATGAATTCAAGTATGAACATGGGGAACTCTTTCATAAATCCATTCAGTGAAATGAACATTCCATCCTCCTCACAAAACCCTTTTGAACCATTTATACAAAGAGATGAGAATGATAAAGTATTTGAGGAAGATATACATGCTACTTCCCAAAATCTTGAAGTGGCTTCCTTTGTGGAAGAATTAGTCCTACAAGATTCAGATAGATATCTAGCCATGCTCCTTGACCAAGGGGCTAAGTTTCCAAAAGGATTTGATTATAACACCTTAAGAGTAGCCTCTCCCAATCCTACCATTCAAAGAAGTCAATCACAGTCAACACCATCACATGATACAAACAATATCTCCATGGGAGCTACAAAACACAATGCCACACAAACCATTAATTCTACCTCCATTGGTGCTATCACCACTCAAACCACAATAAAAAAAAACTAATTTGGTCAATGCAAAATCCATTGGAGGAACATCAACAAACACCACATGACATTCAATTCCATAAAAACTCTCCACCATTCCATCCCAAACCATTGGAGAAAAATTGGGAGCTTCAACTAACATAATGGGAACCAACACAAAAAACCTCCTTGGAGCTGCATCTAGTGCCTTGGGAATACCATCATCAAGTGCTATGGGGACATACTCATCAAAACCCTTTGGGAGGAGAAAAAGATGAGTGGTCATTCAAGGACCTCAATCTAATGTCCCTAGCTTATCACTAATCAACACCAATACCAATATCCCCCTAAGATAAAATATGAAAATTCCACATGGCTACATCTACCAATTTGGACAAGGAAACCAAATAACACAACAAATGACTCCACTTGGCCACCAAAATGCTCAAGGAAAACAAGGACCATAGATACAATCTAACATAACTAGAACAAACATTCCCACCTGTGCATCTCACATCCATACACATCAACATATCCCCAATCAAAACATTCATTATCAACAAGTATCAAACCAAAACAAACAATTTACTCATTACCAACACATCGTAAATCAAAACATGTCATCACAACAATTGGGAACTCAAGCCATACCTATCACTAACATCTGTGATGCTACAAACAACCCCATAGTGGAGGCACTCACACTTAAACTTTCTACCCTTCAAACACAAGTAGAAAACCTACAAATGGCCAACAAAAAGACTCACACATCATATGACTTATGTCCATATCCTTTCGACACAAACTTGTACATGCCACCATTCCCACCAGGATATGTGGTGCCCAAATTTCCTAAATACAAAGGAAAAAATAATCCCATTGAACACATCAGAGAATTCATAACCAACTACACAGACGTTGCCTATGAACATACTTATGTAATGTGACTCTTTTCTAGGAGTCTCACCGATCACGCACCGGAATGGTTTGAATAGTTGCCTAAGGGAATCAAATCATGGGACGAACTGGCCAACAAGTTTGTCAAAAAATATTATTTTAACATTGATTCAGACATTGACATCACATCATTATGTAGAATCACTCAAGAGGACACAAGTGAGACATTTATCCCTTTCTTTCAAATATGGAGAACGTTAGCAAGACAATGTCCAGTAGAGATACTAGAAAAGGAAAAGGTCACCATGTTTGTGCAAAATCTCCTTGGACCACTAAAATATGGTCTACAAGTTCATTGCTACACCACTTTCATTGACCTTGTCGAAAAAGGAGTTCAACTCAAAAAATCCCTAATTACCAAAGGAAAACTCAAATATGGTAGAAAAATCACCACCACCAACACAAACACAAACGCCAATGCTCCCACTGACAAAGGAAAATATTGGGTCAAAAATAAACATATCACTAATGATGGAGTTGTTGACACAAAAACCATAAATGTGACAGGACCCGCGCTCATTCTCAAAGGACGCCAACCTTAGAACAGACTAGTACCCACGTCGACACCCATAGCCAATGCCATCCAAAACAATCCCATCCAATCAAACCAAAGGCAACCACATCAAACAAGACAATTTCAAAAATGCACACACATCCCCTTGGGTGAACCAATCAAAGTTGTCCTTAAGAAACTTATCCAAAATGGTGTCATCACATTGGAGGACCCTAAACCATATGACCCTGGTCAACTCATGCCATCATGGTGGGATGATAATGCATTATGTGATTACCACTGTGTAAAAGGGCATAAAACTTCCTCTTGTCGACAATTAAGAAATCTTGTATAGGATCTTATTGAAAATCATTCCATTGAACTTGGTGACCAACCATTTGCATCTAATTCAGACCATACAATTCATAATAACCCACTGCAAGATCATGGCTCAGGTAACCCCTCATCGTCTAGCGCAAAGAATAATGAAAATTGAGCCAATTAAACCTGTGCCACCTTTAAATATTCTATTGGTACTATCATTAATCACCTTCGAGCTACTGATGAAGACAAATGCATCAATACCATCACCATCAAGAAAAAATGAAATGCAATGTCACTACCCATAAAGGCAAGGTCACAAACCTTGGTCCTTCTACTAGATGACCCAATATTACCATACTTGGTACATCTTCCAAACAGTCACAACCCAATCTAGAATTTAATCTTATTGAGCAATTGAACAAAATACCAGCCAAAATTTCCATCCTTGAGCTACTCCACATTTTGCCTACACACAAGGCCATATTAGATAAAGTCTTGCAGGAGTCTTCTGTACCAACCAACATTGATGTCAACCATTTCCAAACCATGGTTAGATAATTGACTTCTCCCCCATCATATCACCTTTTCAAACCTTGATTATGTCTCACCCAAGCCATTTCACAATGATGCTCTACATATTGAGGTCTTCATCCATAAACATAAGGTTAGAGGAATCTTATTAGATGGAAGAGAAAGATTGAATATCTGCTCTCTAAAATTGGTTAAAGCTCTCGGCTTGTTTGATGCTTGTGTAGACACTACCAAAAGAATTGTAATAAAGGCATATGATGATGAGGAGTGTGCCTCTAAGGGAATTAGCACACTTCCAATCCATGTGGGGTAGATCATCATAGATACAACATGTCAAGTCCTGGATCATGAACTACCTTACAATGTCTTACTTGGTCAACCTTGGATCCATGCCTTAAAGGCCATACCTTCCACTTACCATCAATGCTTGAAGTTCCCTTTTGAAGGCACTAAAATCACCATACCAAGAGATCCAGACCCTTTCCAATATTGTACCAATTTGAGAGCCACTTTTGAACACCATGTGCCCATCAACCATGAGGCTTCAACATCCACCTCATCCACGTACATTGACCCATCCACACTTACCAAATCATCCACATCCACACCGTCAACCTCCACCATACCAAGTATTGACCTTAAGATCTAGGATGTTGGTTGTAGAGAATACAAATTTAACATGACCTATTGTATCACCACAATGCCTAAGCCGCAAAATTTTTATGGTTGATCTTATTTCACAATGGAGCCTAAGAAGACTTTCAAGGTTCCTCCAAAGATGATTTTCACACTATGGGGAGACATGAATGACGAAGACATTTTAGACTTATCTACTTGGATCTACAAGGATCTTGAGGAACTACCCCCTCTACCAGTACATATATATGGAAAAGGCTATGACATATGCAAAGCCCATGGTTTTGATGCAACTAGTTGAATGGGACTAGACAACATCAGAAGGTGAGAGCCTATCATTCCTTCTAAGAGACCAAAGTATCTAGGGCTAGGGTTTGAGAAACTCATAATTGATGATCGATGTACCAATGTACTTTCGAGTGAGGATGTAATGGCTCCTGAAAGTGTCGAGACAAGCGAAGATTCCTCTATCAAAACTGATTCACATGAATGGGAATGGGGATTTGATAAAACCCTTAGTGACTATGACATTGATGAACTATTTTTAGAACCTGACGAACCCTCTTTTGAGGAAAGATTCAGAAAATTGTATAACATTGATCCTCTGGATAACCATTCTAAACAACAAGAATGGGTAAGCATTTTTTGGGACCCAAATGCGAATAAACCTAAGCCATCACTGACAGAGCTCAACTTGTCCTGATCCATTCTTGAACCCTTCCATGAGCCTAACATGACTAAGCCTACTACCCATGCTGTTGAACTACCATCTAATGATCATGATTCTAATTCATTCATCCCATACTATGACCATGAATATAAGTCATTTGAATTTGAAGATGGTCCCTAGATAGAATCTGACTAGGAAATTGACGATGACAATTCTATCTTCACAATTGAGGCTTCCATTTGCATGATTTCCTTGTCATCCCCACCCTTTTTAACCATTGATGATGGTATCTCCCTTGTCTACCCATAGCTCATTGACTCAGATCAACAAGGCCCACCCACTATGGACATCTTTTAGAATGACGAAGCTATTGCATAATTCATGGGGATCCATGAAGACATACCAAGTGGGGATCACAAAGTGGGATTTCTATAGACCTATATTGTGTAGCATAATTTGGGGAGACTATGCAATACTCCAGTCACAAAAATATAAAAAATAAAACAAAAAAAGACATGTCTTTAAGTGAAAACCACAAGGCACCTTCTAACAATACGAAAGTAAAAATAAAGGACATATCCGAGGGTGAAAACCTCCCTAAGGTGCCCAAGGATCGAGGATTCGAATTTCTACCCATAACACAGGAAAAATTGATAATGCTAATTGAAGACACCATAGATCTTAGCATTGCTACATCAAAGGATCCCAAAATGGTTCTCTTTGCCACATCATTGACAGAAGAAAAAAACCTAAATTCCAAAAATTCTTCTCAGAACATAAGGTTAACTTCGCATGGTCATATGTTGATATGCAAGGCCTGGATCCATAATTAGTGTTGCACCACTTTCCTTTACTTTCAGATGCTAAACTAGTCAAACAAAAGTTAAGGAAAATGCACCCACAAATCACATTGCTTGTAAAAGTTGAACTTAAAAAAAATGATCGATGTGGGGTTTATAAGATCAATAGACTATGCTGACTAGATTTCCAACCTTGTACCCTTCACTAAGCCAAATGGATAGATCAGAATTTGCACGGATTTCAAATATTTAAACAACGCATGCCCAAAGGATGATTTTCCATTGCTAAACATAGACATCATTTTTGATCTCATAACAAGATACAAGATGTTTTCCCTTATGGATGGTTTCTCAGTCTACAATCAAATCCAGATCACCCTTGAAGATCAACACAAAACAACATTTACCTATCCTTGGGGAACATACTGGTAGAACACCATCCCTTTTGGCTTAAAGAATGTAGGTGCCACATATCAGTGATCCATGACCACAATATTTCATGATCTCATGCACACACTAATGGAAGATTATGTGGATGACCTCTTGGAAAAATATTTGACATCCAAGGATCACCTTAGAGTACTAGACAAAATATACAAGAGGCTAGAAGAATGCAAGGTCCGTTTGAATCCTAAGAAATGCAGTTTTGGGGTTACTTCAAGAAACTGTTGGGATATATCATTTCCAACACGACATTGAAGTGGTCCCTGCAAAGGTGAAAGAAATATTATACATGCCTCCACCAAGAGGAATCAATGAGCTAAGGACATTGCAAGGTAGATTACAATATATTCGGTGCTTCATTGCACAACTTGCATATAAATGCCAGTTGTTTCAATACCTGTTATGCAAGAGCATCCCCTTTCTCTGGACTGACAAGTGTCAAACAAAATTTCAAAAAATCAAGAATTATCTATTGTCACCACCTGTCCTAATGCCTCCCATTGAAGGAAAATCTTTAATCTTATATGTATCTACAACCACTAATGCAGTAGGGGCATTTCTTGCACAAAATGATTATGAAGAAAAAGAATGAGCTATATACTACATCAGTCGCACATTGATTGGATATGAACTCAACTACACATCCATTGAACGTGAATGCCTTGTAGTTGTCTTTGCAGCTCAAAATTTAAGACATTACATGTTAAACCACAAGACACAATTAGTGGCAAAGATTGATCCATTAAAGTATCTTCTAATTCGGGCAACATTGACAGGTCGGCTAGCAAAATGGGTTATGATACTAAATGAATATGATATACAATATGTTGAACATAAAGCAATCAAAGGACAGGTAATAGCCAATCAACTCACAAATGCACCTATACAAGGTACTAATCCATTGATAGTTGATTTACCTTGCGATTTTATCTTTCTTGCAGAGCCTACATCACCTTGGAAACTATACTTTAACGAGTCTCATACTGGTCATGGCTCAAGAGGGGGTATATTATTCATCACACCACAAGGAGACTTCATTCCTAAGGAATTCTGAATTTCATTCCCTTATACAAATAACATCGTAGAATATGAGGCACTTGTCATTATAGGACTCTGACTAGCTATCAAATAGAACATCAAGACACTTCTAGTTTTTGGAGACTCTCAGTTGGTTATCAACCAAGTCAATGATGATTATGAAACCAAGGATGAAAAATTGTTGCCCTCCAAGTGTATGGGCCATAGCTTCATGACATATTTAAGATTGATTTATTTTGAAGAGATACCTAGGGCACAAAATAAGGCAACAAACACAATGGCTACTATTGGATCTCTCTTAGATATACCTAATAATGCGTCACAATTCGAGTTTTTAGTAGAGAAACCGTTGGTTCTGCATATGATATTCTAGAGTTAGAAATGGTTTGCGAACTTGTTGGTCCTAGTTCACCTTGGTATTAGGAAATCTATGACTATCTTAAGTCCCAAACCCTCCCACCAAACCTATCCAACAACAAACGAAAATACTTCATCTGCAAAGTCGCCCACTATAGCATCGTCAGTGACACCTTATACCACCATAACTTTGACAACATCCTTCTTCACTATCTCGACACTGATGAAGCCCGAAAAACTTACGTGAGGTACATGAGGGTATATGCGGATCTCATTCGAGTGGCCCAATCTTAGCTAGGAAAGCTATGAGACTTGGGTATTACTGGTCGACAATGGAAAATGATGCTCTTCATTTTGTCAGAACATGTCAGAAATGTCAAGTGCATAGTGATCTAATTCACGCATCTACCCAGGAAGTCAGACCCATCATTTCTCTTTAGCCCTTCGCACAATGGGGAGTCAACCTCGTGGGAAAAATCCATCCAACTTCATCCAACGACCATAAATTCATTATCATCCCTACTGAGTATTTCACTAAGTGGATTAAAGCCATCCCCCTCACCTATATCACCGGTAAGAAGATTTCCAAGTTTATCCTTAATTACATCATCTACGTCCAATATGGTGTTCCACAATCAATCATCACAGACAATGGTCGTCCATTCAAAAATCAAGACGCCTGTGAACTTTGTGAATGCTTCCACATTCAACACCATTTCTTCATGCCTTACTATCCATAGGGAAACAGTCAAGTTGAGGTGTCTAATAAAAGAATTATGTGCATTCTCAAGAAGACCATCAATGACGTTGACCATGATTGGCATCTAAAACTCAATCCCACCTTGTGGGCCTACCACACCAACATCTACACACCCACTAGAGCCACCCCATTTTCCTTGGTTTATGGATCTAAAGCTATATTGCCCATTGAGGTCAAAATTCCTTCTCTCTGAGTCTCCTTGAATGGATTGATTGATGATAAAGAGTACATATAGTCTCACCTGCATGAGCTAGAGACGTTACAAGAATGAAGAAAAAAATCCTTAAACCACTTACAAGCATATCAGAATCGCCTTTGTAGAAGCTATAATAAGAGAGTAATGGTCAAAAAATTTGAAATTGGTGATCTGGTTCTCATGTAGAATCCAAGGAATCAAGTTGATCAAGAGAAACTTGGAATGTTTGAGCCCAATTGGTTGGGTCCTTACATCATTACTACCACATTTAGTTCTAGTGCTTATTATTTAGCTACACTAGATAGAGAACAATTGAATGAGCCTACCAATAGTCTGCATCTATGCAAGTTCTATACATAGCATCAAAGAGCCTAGATGAAAACCTTAAAAATACAAAAAAATTGAAAAATATGAAAAAAATGTCACCTCGGTGAAAACCTGGCAAACAAGCATCTTGGTGACACCAAAAAAATTAGAAAATGAAAAAAATAGTAAAGATAAAAAAAATTCGTCCAACAGTGAAACCTGGTAAACAAGCACTCTGGATAAGTACCATGGTAAAAACCTAGCAAACAGGCACCATGCATAGTCAATATTTTCTTTTTCCATCTAGTATCATTCCATCTACCTTCATCTCGAATACATAACCATGACATCCTGACACATTCACAACATTTGTCATAGACTCCTATCATTTCCATCCGTGGCTAGTAGTAGTTGACGTCACACTTTGCATATTGCCTACCTTTCATCCCTCACATACCCCTTTTCCATGCCATTGTTCATGGATAGTCCTTGATGTTCTTGGGGACAAGACCTCTATCACCTGACTACAGTGGGTATCGCACATGGTCTTGACATTGATAAAAAGTCCTTAAAAAATCATAAAATCATAAAAAGTCCTAAAAAAGCCATAAAAACCATAAAATGTCCTCAAAAAATCTTAAAAAATTATAAAACTTCAAAATTAAAAAAATCAAAACATGTCAAAACCTAAAACATCCAAATAATTTTCAAAATCTCAAAAATAGAGTCAAAGTCTATCATGTATATCTTTTTCATCGTCGAAGTACATTGCCTCTATGTATTTTCTACATAAGAAAGGTCATCATTTGATGTACCCTTGAGACCACATTAGGTTGATCCATCTAGGCTTCTCAAAAAAAAAATCATGACCCTATCTTCTGTCCTTCAAACGAAGTCATTAGTCATTTCGAACTACGAGGACTTTGAGTGCAAGATGTAGGCAAGGCCATCAATCGACGAGCCCTCAATGCTACACTAGGTCAGTCCATTAGGGTTCATGACACTGCACTTTCACACACATCAAATATCTTCAAGTCAAGCAAACTGTAACAATCTCTTCAATTGACATTTTCATCAAATTGGCATGTCAACGTTCGCATGTGGTCAATTTGGTCATCTGGTCAAACTCTATCAACCTGTCAAAAATCTTGGTTATTATTTGGATGTTTCCTTTTGAAGAATACCTCTTGTCATTATCATTTGGAATTTTGAGAGATTCTCTTGAAATTCAAGAATCAATCCTCTCGACATCGACATCATTCAGGATGTGTCCTTCCTAAGTCTAGCATCACTCAACATTCACCAACCTAGACTTCGTCAAACTGGGCACCTCAACATCAAAACACTTTTGACATTTGAACATTAGAAAAAAAATTTGCAAAAAATTGGCAAACATTATCTATCTTTTCAACCTTCGTCATGCTATTGGTTCCTTGCGTTAGAGGAGCTACGACATATCATGATGAGTGTCCTTGTCCTTTGTATCATCCTGTTGCTAGTTTCTCGAGGATGTCCTAATATCAAGATTTAGAGGAGTAACAATGTAGTACGCTGATCATCTTGTCTTTTATGGCTATCATGTGGCTAGTTCCTTAAGGATGTCTTGACATCAGGATTTAGAGGAGCAACGATGTTTCATGACTAGTCTTGTCTATTTGCGGTTGGTTACGACAAAATGACTAGGGGAAATTGAGATCCTCATATATGTCATGATCATCCTTGTCTATGGTTGCTTGTTCTATGTGATGGTTTGACCTTGCACACTATTGATCTATGTCATATCATAGTGTTTGTTGCCCATTATGACAATCCGCCCAATGATGATTAGAGTAACACCTATTTGTACTTTGGAAAATATTTAAGGATTATTTTTCCACACTAACATGCATCTCTTTCTCCTCACTAACATCCACATTTGTCTAGTCCTTTCTCTTCTCTCGTCCCTTGATGATATATTGTGACATACAAAAACATAATTGCATACATGATCATATAAAAATTGCATTAACAAATTTCACATTTGCATTCACATTGACATATAAGTTTATCAGTTACACTTATCCATATTGCATACATCAAAACATTATTTGCATATAATCATTTTCATAACATATAGAAATAATAATCATCTATATCATCAGTGCATACATCAATAACATAAGAACATCGTACAACACATTATCCATAAAACATCCATAAAAAACCATAAATACATCCATAATCATAAAACATGGCATCCATTAGTCAATCGTACATTTCATCATTTAGACAAAATGATGCATAATCATCAAATAAACATAGAATCATCATGGCATATAATCATAAAGTAACCATCATAAATGCATTATTATATCATCGCATAAATCACATCACATGACATAAAGTATAATAACATCATAACACAAAGCATGTAGTCTGCATATAAATCATCTCATATATATCTCAATAAAAAACATGTCACATGATAGAGTCTAGTGGAATCCCAAAAATGGAGCACGCAGGCTCGAAATTCAATATATAAAATGTCTCATCATAACAATAAATGTAACATAAGCCCTAGGTTGTGCCCTCTCCATCTTGTCAGGGTGAGGAGTGGGGTGATTGACACTCACTCATGAGCTCAATGATAAAATATACTGATGAGGTGGCCTGGCTCTGAGATGTTGACGGATCAATCACTGGAGGAGGTTGGCTATGTTGAGACTGGTGTGCTGAGGACACTGACTCATGGTTGTAAGTAGACCTATGCCCTAATGAGTGCTTGTGAGATCTATGCCCAGATGACTACCCCAATGATGTGGACCCACCTACGCTGTTGTGGCTCTGGCTACTGCTGTGAGTATGACTGACACTACGTATCCTACTATATGACCTGACCAGATCAGGATCCCATCTCTCAGGTGCTATTGCTTACTCATAGAGTAATCTGTATCGACCTCGAAATTCACTCATCCTAGCCAACTCCTTGGCCATGTCTCTTGTGGGCCCTATGCACAAATCTACAAAATCCCTCACCCACCTATCTGCCCCTTGTTGTTGGATCACTGACTAATCCCTCTCCACCTGTACCACCTCCAACTCTACTACAAGCACCTTATTCTCAGACAAGGCAACATCCAATCTACTCTGGCAATCTACTAGCCTCTGATCTATTGTGGTGTCTCATGACAACAGTGGTATCATGTCTCCTCCTCCTCCACCTATATCATCTGCTCCCGTAGCCACCTCTCACCCTCATCAATCTCATCCTCGCCCCTAATATCAACATCCTCATCATCACTCTCAATCTCCTCCTCTCTGCCAATATCTAATGTCTATTGCTCTACAAAGATATCCTCCTCTCCTGGCATCTCCCCCTCTGCTTTGACCTCCACCTCCCCCTTTGCTTTGACCTCTGCCTCCCCCTCCAGCTTCTCACCCTCCCGCTTGACATCCTCCTCCCTCTCCCCCTCCTTAGCCTCCTCCTAGATGGGCAACAATGGTGCTCCACCCACCCACTGACTCACTCTCTTGGCTTGTCTCCTCCCCCCATCTCTTTCTCTCCTCCTCCAACCACCCCTACCATCCTTGCCATCATCCCCCCCACCACCTCCTCCATCTCTACCACCTCTCCCACCATCTCCCCACCTCTATCCCTACCTCTACCTCCATCTCCCCAGCCTCTGTCCCTCCCTCTTCCCCCATCTCCCTAGCCTTTGTCCCTCCCTCTACCTCCATCTCTTCCTCCCCATCCTCCTCTCCACAAGCATGGAATCATTGATCACCCATCAATCAATGTTGGTCCATCTGGATCTGTGAGTGGTATTAGCCTATGTATCTTCCACCACATGTCATACTCTATCATCACCCCTACATCCGCTAGCCCCCCACTCCATCCCCACTACTAGGATACCAACTCATCAATTTGTTGCTCTGCTAAGAACACTACTATAGGAGGGACCCACATCATCTCTCTCGATGACCGTGCATACTCGGTTGTCCCCATAGGAACACCCTGCTGCTCTCCAAACTGAAAAGGTACCCACTGTGGAAGGTACATCTTGATGATGTGTTGGATCTAGTCTATCCTACCAATCAGATACCTAAACTGCCACAAAATTTCAAATGCTCATCCTCCCTCGGCTATTGTACATAATATCTATAGGGCCTCCAAACAAAACTCATCAATGTATCAATCTAGTGCCGCTAATAACTTGTGTCCCCCACTTGGTTTTGTGCCACTAACCTTGCATATAAATACACATAGGGCATACCCTCACCCAACTACTAAATTTGAACTGATGGGCAGAAGATATGAATGTGATCCCAAGCCTAGATTATCAAAAGAGTAGTCCCACAACTAATCCTTTGTTCCTCTCTGAACACCACCTCGTGTAGCTAGTGATAGAGCATCCCAAGTAGGCACAACCCCCATGCAAAAAATGTCTTGTCCCAATGCATCCGAACTAATAGATCACCCCATTCGATCAAAAATTTGTGCCCACAGTGATGAGGAATTGGGATTTCGACAATCAAAGTAAACAACATAGCATCCCAACAAGTGTAGTGCTCAGCTACAAACTCCCAATAGATCTCATAACCCTGGATCCCCAATCCTGCATCATCAAAAACCTCATAGTACTTTCTCATGGCCTGGCACCCTCTGTGAGGATCATAAACTACCCACTATCCAGTGATCGAGATGAGCAATATCATGTACACATCCTCCAAAGTCATAGTGGCCTCCTTGGTCAATATGTGAAAGGAACAGGTCTCTGAATTCCACCTCTCACACAATGTTGTCAACAAACCCCTATTTTCCCAGATAATGGGCATATAAGTAACATAGTAGAGGCCTAATTTCATCAATCATCATTGCTCGGTGTCTCGTAGCTAATCCTTAAAGGCATATGTGGCTGGTCTAAACTCACATGTATAAATAGGCACTAAGTGTTTTTGCACACATAGAAACAAGATTTAGCACATATTGAACATCATTACAAAGCATCATTACCATCTATCTAGTCAAAAGTGCATAAGAAAAGTGAGTCTAAACTAAGTCAAACCTAGTCAAATCCGCAGTGACTTCACTTATGTTGTGCCAAGTCAAATGTGTCGTTCCCTCACGCACATGCATCGCGCTTTGATGATTGCATCGTTTGACATCACACTTGTGAAACTCTATAACACTTGCATCGTTTCACAAGTCAATTGTGTCATTTCATAACACTTGCGTCACTTGGCATGCCACATGTGTCTAATATAGCGATTGTGTCGCTCAACTTGGCAATTGCATTGCATTTTGGCATTTGCATTAGAAGCCCTATTAATTGTGTCATTTTATAACTTGGACCTACCCATCCCTTGCATTTGTGTTGTAATGCATTAAGTGTATGCAATATGATTGTGATTGTGGCTTATGCGAATGCATATGCGTCACAACACATTCGGTTGCCTACCCTAAACTCCTAATAAATGCATGAGAAACGAGAAATGACAAAGTCGGAAAGGGGTACTTACCTGTGCCTCTATGCCCTTTGGCCATCAGACGGTCCTAACCTAGTAGCCATGATGCCCCGTGATTGGAATCACCATCTTGCTATAGTCTCTCCTTGCTCTAAGCTCTTCAAATTTCTAAAAGCAAAAGTGAAAATGACATATCTTTTGACCTTTTCAAACCTATTTATAGGTTGAAAATTAGGGGTTTACCTTTTGGGTTATTACTGGAGGCTCCTTTGACCAAATTTGATCAAAATTTTCACTCTCTTACCATCCTCTGATTTTGAAACTGATTGCACCATTGATTTCTGGCCCTCAAATTGACTTATCAGGACACTTTCCAAATTTTTTTGACTTCGGGCCAAAATTCACAAAATTTCCCAAGGGGGCATAGGCACTTCATGCCTTCACTGGGACAAGTTTCTTACTAGTTTTCTTTTCCATAACACGATAAACTACATTATGACAAAGAGGGGGAAAATGTAGACATATAAAATTGGCCTAGGCTTGCAAGCTCAATTTTCTTCGTAATTCTTGTAAACATAAAATACTTGATTATGTCCTATTCAAATTCGACTATTAATTAAGTAATTTTCAGTTATTTAATTAATTCATATCTTTTATTCTTCCTAACTATTTAAATAAATAGATCATATTTAGTTTATTTAAATATGCCATTAATTTCTAATGTCCTCTTTAATTGAATAAATCATTAAATTTATTTAATTAGTCCATCATTCCCTCTTTGATTATTCAAATAAATAAATTTTATTTATTTTATAATACTAATGTCTTCTCATAATTAAATAAACCCCCCATAATTTATTTAATTATTGGTCCACTTCCTCCACAATTGAGTAATTAAAATTTTAATTGTCCTATTTCCCTTTCCACCAAGTTTAAATAAAAACATTTATTTAAATTTCCCTCTTTCCAAGTAATTGATTTTAAATTATTATTTACTATCACATGGTCCCACCCCTTTTGAATTAATCTAATTTTTAATTTAGAAGGTCCACATCATCTCTTGTGGGAATTAATTTTTGATTTCCCACTTTCCTCTTTTTTTTATGCCACCTCTTCTTGTCACATGCATTCTTGACCTTTGATTTGATTTTCCCAAAATCAAATCTCAGCCCTCCATTTCAAATTTTAACCTAACTTTTCCCTAACCCTAATTATGGATTGTCACATGCATTTATGGCCATTGATCTTAAGGCATCTCTCAAATTTTAATCTTGACCCTCCATCTAAAATTGACATTTCTATAAAATGGGAATTTTTACCTCATTTTGACATCTATATCTTGCATCTCTCAAGCTTTTGGAATACTTGCATACTTCTTGCTAACATTGTCATTTTCTAGGTTTTCTATTGCATGTAGGCTTAGTTATATTTGAATTTTCATGGAATCCTTCAATATTTGCTAGGTCATGTCATAGGTATACTTTGCTCACACAAAATTTGAGGGAAAACAACACATTTTCAGCAGATGGAGGTGTAATGAAGGTGATTCATGGAGGTTGAAGACATTTGGTGAGATCTTTCTTTGTTTTCATGCTTTCCAACTCCTTTTTTCTTCATTGCTTAATTGGGTTTATTTTGTTTATGCTCTAATGAAGATAACCTAATATTTTCCATAGTTACACATATATATCCAAAGTAAATATTATTCACAACTTTAGGGAGGGGAATCAAGTTTTAGATTCTCAAGATAAATTATGATTTTGTATAATGAGTAGATACATTGGACTCATGTTAGGTAACTTTTGATTAATGTTAGAGATATTTGAAATAATTAATAGAAAGGTCGACATTTCTCTCCTATCAATGATGAATAATATGCATGGGGCTACCATAAAATTCTTAATAAAAAATATTTAAGCTTCAATTATTATCCTAGAAGTCACATTAAGTTAAGTTTCAATAATTATTTGAAAGGTCACATTAAGCTTTATGGGAGTTTGTTAAGAAAGGTGATGAGTAATAATGATAATTTAGTTTTTACTCATGTTTCAATGTGATAAATCATGTGATGGCTTGAACATGATGATATGGTAGATGGATGAAAGGGGAAATTTATTAATTGATTCTTCTTGTATCATTTGAATGCATTATGCATTATTTGAATTCTCATTTATTCAAGTGCTCTTAGATATTTTATCCCTGATCTACAAAAGATGGGGGTACAAAGGCTTAGGTTTGAACTAGAATAATTTTCTTCATTGAGAAATAATGTGGAGATTTGTATATTTGAGCATGGAGATATTGCCCCATTCTTCTTAGCCATGAGAGGGCATGACAATGTTGAATATATGTTATCATTCATGTCAAAGGTGTAATGTTAGAGGTGTGATGCCAAATGTGTTATCTAAAGGGTCAATAGATTGGTGAGAATTAAATTTAATTGATTTTTTTCATGTCATGTCTGAGCATTTGAAATCAAGAAGCATTGTGACAAGTGGTGTGATCAGTTACAAAATTTTATTGATAATTATTGAGAAAAATGCAGCTTGTGAAGATATATTGTAGTATATTTGTAATATCATCTTGTATCTATTACAGTTGTTGGAGGTAGTCTGGAAGTGTTTGTGATAGTATTATATGGTCTACTACTCAGAAGAAGAACATGCACCTTATCAAACAATCATAGTATTTAGCTCCACACTCTATCGCAATTGAATGCTATAATGTACAATTTGGAGATAAAGTAAGGTTATCCATAATGTATTATATTTAAGAGTTTCAAAGGTTGATCTTTAGATAAAGTAAGGTTAGAAGTGATAGAGACATGCATTGTATTAAAATGTCATCATTTATGACTCCTCATTCTACCACAGTTGAATGTTATGGCTTGCAATTTAAATATAAAGTAAGGTTACTCATGATTTACCAATTTCTAAAGTTTTAGAGGTTGAGATTCAACATATAGAAAGTCAGAAGTGATATATTATAGTCTATGTCTATTGATTAACTATAATTAATGTCTAAGTGTTTATGCTAGATAAGGGAAGTGTGCACCAACTGGAGGAAGTGTGTAAAGGTAAAATAGGACCAATTGAAGTCCATGGAAGGAAGTGCATGATGTTATCTTACACTAGAAGTAACACATTAGGATTTAGGACTAATCCAACAACACATTTCATACCATTTTATATTAAGAATTATCCTTGGCTGACATGGCTAATTACGAATGGTATTAAAGGGTTATAGGTTGACATGAGATGTTAATATGTCGGAATGGGTATATATTGTAAATAATTTTATGTATGACACAAATGTGAGATGTGTGTGTACTTCACATGAAAAGATATGTAAGGATATATAAGAGAAAAAAGGAGAAGTCAGCGATCTTGAGAAAAATTGAGAAATCATTAGAGGGTGTGTTCTCCTATTGATTCAAGTAAAAATATATATTATTTTGTAAGGTTGAAGTCTCTGAATTGGTTCTTAGTGACTATGTTATAGGGGATTGGTTTCTCCTGTGGGTTGGTGTCTACAAATATGAAATTTAGGAGATTGGTGTCTCTTTAAGGTTACAATTTCTATGGGTTGATGCCCACAAAATTATTAAAAGTTAGATTTTTTTTTGTGAGGATAGATTTGGATAGTAGCTCTAATAAACTCTTCTCATCGTGGTTTACCCATTCTAGGTTTCCATGTAAATCTAGTGTTGTTTGTGTGGGTGTGTGGATTTATGCTACTTAGTTTCTTCATCATTAAAGAATTTAGTAATTTCTGCTTTGATGTTTTGGTGTTCATGTTTAAAGAAGTTATATTCCAATTAATGCTTGAACTTAGAATATATTGATTCACCCCCTCTCATTATATTGTGTGCCCTTCAATTGGTATCAAATCCAAGTTCCTTGGAAGAAGCTTAACAACTTGAGGTGGATTTTGTTGAACACTTAGAATACTAAGAGGGGGGTGAATTAGTATTACTTTAAACCAACTAAACATAAGCCATCCAATTATTAGAATAAATATAATTGCAATGATGAATGAAAGAATGAAGACATCCAAAAAATCACATGACACATGAACACCAATATTTTACGTGGAAAACCAAAAATGGGAAAAACCATGGTGAGGGTTAGCTCACAATATATTATATCTAAAAATAAGATATTATAGAAAGGCTCAGTGCCAAGATAAGACACACTATCTAGAAAAAGGCTCACAACTAGGGGTCACTACCATAGAAAGAAAGAACAAAGAGGGGTTGGAAATATTACCTATTTGAAATGATATAATAACATCTATCATATGTTGGATTACAGTTCCAATGAAGTACAAAATGATCTCCACACTAATCTGAATCAATACTTTGGTTTGTTCACAATCTGCTTAATACTGCATCACACAAATGTAGGTGAACTACCATACATGTCATATATCTCTTCAACACTCACATATAATTTTCTATCTCTTCATCACCTCATTCTTCTCATTAAAAAATATTTATATTCATCTCATATATATATATCCATATCAAGTGTAACTTCAATTAGGTCAGCCTAATTAGAAGTGACACACAAAATTAAGTATGTCGTCCTCAAAATATTTTATCCACACTTACACCTTAATTAAAAATTTAATTTACATCAAGATAGGTTAGAATGGACCTAATAGAGATCCCACATAATATAAAGTTACTTTCATGTCCTCCACAAAACATCAAACATGTTAGGTTGGCCCAAAAACTAGACCTTAACATAAAACTTTCAAGTGTACATGCAATTTGCCACATGTGCAAGCTCAAAGCTCTATCTTCCTATGAAACACCATTCAATCAACATCTATTAACTTATTTCTATCTTTGTGAAACAAAACAATTATCTGTGAAGAAATACAGAATCTCCCACACTAATACACTATATAAAAAGTAACTGTGATATACAAGGCTGAGCATTGCCATTCATATCTTTTAGTAAAATTCATAGAATGTCACAAAATATTGAATATAGTTGCATTTGATGAACTCAAAACTGTAGTTAGAATCACAAAAGGTTATACCAACTTGCGGTGAAGTGTGCACCCCAAAATAGACACACTGATCCACAAAATTGTCAAAGGAAATACTTAGTCAATTTCTTGATAAGCCATACTTTCTGGACCTAATTTCACTATACATATGTCCCCAAAAATACTTACACACTATGCTAAGATGATCATAACAATTTTGACATCAATGATAACATTGGATCAAGCAATATATAAAATTCATGCTCATGTTTCCAAATTGCATCATCAATGACAAACTTCCAACTTCCAAAAATATCCCCCTTTGTCATTAATGACAACATGAGATTAAAAACATTTTTTTAAAAGCTTCTCTCAAAACAGTTTTTACACACATCTCTCCCAAGAAAGGTCTTTCTCAATATCTCTCCAAGTATTCCCAAGTACGTCTCCCAATTCTCCAAATATTTTGACCAAAATGTTTTTCAACTATCTCTCCCCCTTTGACATCAATGAAAAAGGGTGTAGAAAAACTTAGTATACTCCCCCTTAGATATATGTGCTAACTCCTCCTCAAGGAATTAAAGAAAAAATAACTTTTGTGCCTTTATTCATGTAATAAGGGATTATGAAAACTTGGAAAAAAATGCATAGGAGTAATTTTTTTTAATCTAAGGATGTTGACCCTTTGAGCTTCTGTAAGATATATTTCCAAGTAGAGATTTCTTCTTCCCAAAGAATCTTTGATTCTATAAGTGTCCTATATTATAATTCAAGTTACATTAGAGTTTCTTCTCCTTCTTCTAGAGCACTAGGGTTGAGATTTATCTTTGAGAGTTTATCAGTACTGGCAAGGGAACTTGAGATAAGTATATATTTTATCTTCACTAAGTGCTTTAGCTTCATATGTTGTTTGATTGTCTCTTCTATTTGACTATGCAGTGTGAAAAAGTTGTCATGTAGCTGCATTATGCTAGTCTAGGTATGATCATATTTGTCTTGCACTGGATCATAAGTATATGCTATAGTGATTAATTGTGTTTCAATTATACTCATAGCATCCTTTATGCTTCATGTGATATTCGACCATTTCATGCAATAAGAAAATAAGTTATGTGCTTCTTCCCCATAGGTTTGAACATCCTTCAAACATTTTGTAACTTTGTGATGTGCACTTGAACAATTTCTTGTGATATTTAATAGTTTATATTTTGCAACTCTTTCCTTTGATTTAGTTTTAGTTTTTCCTCTTAGCCCAAAGGAATATTCCTTAAAAGAATCAACCAAGAGTTTGAAAATTTCTAAAGTAGATAATGATGCATCAATACTTGTACCAGGAGTTATCTCTTGTAAGGCCTTTATAGCTTCATCCATATCTTGTACACTAGTAGTTCTAACATTGATCTCATTCTCATGTTGAGAATCATCTATGTGAATTGTTTCTTCTTCAACATTAATATCCTTTTCCCCTATAACTTCTTTCTTAACTTTCCCTGCAACTGAAGGGCTATCTATGATTTTTCTATTCTTCCTAGAGCTCCCAGAGGTTTCTACACTCATCTCATCTCTAGTCCTATCCTTTATCCTTGGTTTGTTGGGGTCTTTGGGAATATTTAGAAGTATTTATTCATAGATAATAACTTCTACCTTAATCACTTTATAATCTAGTTCTGAGATCCAAATAGTCTTGGGTTCAATTGCTTCCATAAAGCAAAAAATAGTGGAAACAAAAATGTTAGGATCTTTTAAGTATCTTGCCACCACACTTCTAGGAATTCTCATCCTTTCATTCATTCTATTTTGAAATATTGTAAATAATGTTGCAAGGGCCTCATCTTGAGCATTCAAACCTCCAAGTCTTCTCATATGGTCTAAAATTTGATGCACAATAGGTTCTACATTTGTCCAATTAACTTTCCCAACAATTGGTACTTCCCTTAAGAAGTAGAAAAATAAACATATTACCAATGTTTTGTACCTAAATGCATGCTTATTCTTTTTATTCTCTTTTAGGTTTTCCAACAATTATTGCTGGAGTAATTCACAAAGGTCATAATTAGCATCATTTTCAATCATATCCTTTTCCACATGAACAATGATGGAAAATATTGTATTGTCTATATTTGGGTGATAAATCTTGTGACCTATGAGCATTGTTGCATACTATACTTCTAAATTTTTAATAGATTCCATTGTGAGTTCCTTTTGATCAAGATTAGTACCTTTCCTTTACATTACATCCTTGAATTTGATAGATTTCCAGTCTGAAACTAGTCTAGACGGCCAAAAACTAGTTATATTTGTAATTGCTTCCTTGGTTATCATGTATGGGAAATCAATCCATATGGATTCATCATGAATTCTTCTTAGCACTATTTTGGTATAATTCTCTTTGTCTTAAAATGTTAGAAACTTTTGCCATAGATCTAATATTTTCTCACTTATGGCTTTGTATTATGATTTTAGAGTGTAGCATTTTGTTCTAACTCATCTGTCCATAGAACAAATAATCTACCAAGAGAAACTTCTTCCATTTTCCCATGAATGTATGCTTTAATGTATTCTATAGGTAAAACCCCATAAGGAGTGTGAGAGAATTCACCCAAGGTATCATATAGAAAAACTTTAGTGAAGGTTGTGGTCTCTGTGAGACATCTACAAACTTTGGTGCCTCCATTACATTTGAATTTATTTCAAAGAAAAATTCTATAAGATTGGAATATGTAGGAATTGCAAAATGCCTCTTATTCATCTCAATGAACTTAGGGTTTTGATGTCTAGCCATCGATAGATGTGTTGAACCCTTCAATTTCCCTTTCTCTTCTCTTCCCCTTTGAATGGATATAGTGAAATGAATTTTTCTTCTCGATCATGCTTTTAACTCTTTGATTTGACCCTATGAAGGGGAAAAAGTGTGCTAATCTAAAGTGAAAAACAAACTAGAATGCAAGAAGAGCACAAAAACACCTAACACCTCAAATGATTAGCCTAGTTGGATTCAAAACAAAACAAGATAAAGATGAACAACTTGATTATACCTTGTTTCGAATTGATCCTTTGGTTGGCCCTTGATATCGCTTTGATATGTGCTCCTTGGATTGGTAACTTGCAATAATGGTAGTAGATGAGTGGCTAATGAAGGTGTGTGGATGTGATAATGGTGGTAGATGAAAATGCAAGATACTATGAGGGTTGCAACAAATGACTTTAATGGCTTGAAAGGTTTGAGGACAAAATTTTGGTATGCATGTAATGAATAACTTAATTAATGAGAAGAGGGGGGTATTTATAGAGGAAATTGAATTCTCTAGAGAATTCAACGGTCTAGATTAAGCCACCATGGCCAAGATGGAGGGCTATGGTGAGTTGAGGACTCACAATCCCTCACATCTTGACATGTGGTGGGTGAGTTGTCTAAAGGACAAGGTGAGATGACAAAGAATACAAATGACATGGAAGAGGCCATGTGGTCCCAAGGTACGTGTAAGTACCTTGGGATGGGAGAGGATTTCCCCAAAAAATTATTCCTTGGCCCCATATGGGGCTGAAAGTGACAAGTGATAACTTTTAGAAAGTCATCCCTTGTTAACATGGGGAATGGGGAAGGCCTTGATGAAATAAAAGTGTATTTTTAATTCAATTTTTGGGAGAGACCAAAGGATAAAACATGATTCTTCTAAAAGAGGTCTTTGTCCTTTGGGTACGATGTGATGTATGAGATATCATGGGGAAGACAAATGTATGGGGGGAATAAGGGTGAATTTTTAATTCACATGGGGTAGAGGTCAACCCAAAAAGGTAAGTACCAAGAAGGTTGACTTAAGGACATGTTAAAAGGGGTAAGTGATTAGATTAATTAATGATGATTAGAAGCAAGTGGCAAGTTATGAAGGATGTGACATTAATCCTAATTAATGATATGCACACCTTAATGGAGGATTAATTAAATTAATCCAGTTTAGTGAAAATTTTATGGAGGATGTGACAAGGAGAGAGAAAGAATGAATTAAAAATGAAAAGGATAATTGACTAAATTAAATAAATTGATTGCATTTATTTAATTTAGAGAGGAATTGGGCTAATGTATAAAGTATTTAATAAATTAAATTAAATACCTTAGGAACATTAATTAGATAAATAATTTAGCTAACATTGATGAAGGGGATGAAGGAAAGGGATAAATTCAACCTTGTGTAAAGGGTCAAATTTAGGTGTCTACAGACCCATTTCAACAATAAATTCTTTAGAAAAAAAGCTGGTAAATTTCAAAACCTTGTATGCACTATCAACTTTCAAAGTTACACAAATTTCTGCATTAGAGTATTTTCTTCTCGAGTTTTCTCCAAAAAATTCATATTATTCATCTTCATCTTATATCTTTTTGCCAAGCCATGACACATCATACCGATAGGGGATTATATGATTTTCAATAAAGCTCCCCCCTAAGCCATAGCTTTGGGCTTAGTTATCGGAGGAAACATCTGCAATAGAGATTGGTACAAATTCTCCCTTATCCTCAATCTCTTCTTTCTTTCTCCATATCTTTTCCATTTCCTTCTTCACTTCATTCATATCAATCTCCTTGATTGGTTCATCTTTCTTCATTAGATCATTTTTCCTTGTTTTTTTATTTCTACAAAATTTAACAATATGTCCAAGATTTCTGCAATTGTTGCACATGATATTTCTTTGATCATTATTCCTTCCATTTGTTCTAAATCTACATTAATTAGCCTTTTGTCCAAATCCATAGCATGTATAGCAATAACCATTGAAATATTGAATCACTACCATTGTTTTATCTATTCATCATCTAACTTCTACATTCACTTTCTCTATGTCCAAACTTCTTACATGTAAAACATTATCGAGTAAAGAATAAAACATTGTGATTCATTTTTCTTCTGCATCCCACACCTCTATGTCCAAATTTATTACAAAATAATAGAAACTATTGAAATATGGTATCTTTGAGCATTTGGTTATCTAATAGGAGGTCTTCTAGCATTGTCTCTTTGATTCCAAAACTTTTCATAGTTCCTCTTATCTTCAGTCTTCTTTGGCTCACCGATCTTCGTTACATTAGATGTCTGACCTGCTTTAGAGCTCTCTCCTTTTTCAAGTCCCAAACCACTTTTATATTTAGATTGTTTTTGACCAACAATCAACTCATCAAGAATTGTAGATTTTTTAAAAAAAATTATCTTCATGAATTCTTTCCTTCTCCAAATCTGATTTCAGATTTACCACTTCTTGTTCAAGCCTCATGGATTCATTAGATTTTCTTTCTACCATTGTATTCAAGAATTCCTCAATTATTTTCTTTTCATCCACTTGTACTCTTAATCCAATGATGTCTTCATTTGCTTGCCTCAATTTTTCATTGAATTTCTTATGCCTTTCTCTCAGTTTTTTGATGCACTCATTTGCATCTTTTAAATTTTCCTTTAGATCTCTATTTTCATCTTCAACTCTGTTAAGATCTTCAAGAGAAACTTTGAGTTCTCCATCTTTTTCTAACATGTAATCTTCTGTTGTGTATTCAATGGTAGGAATCTCTTCCAGAGGGATAGAATACTTTCTATCATCCATGTGTTCAAAATCCAAGATCTTCCCAAAGTGGTCAAACTCCTTTGAGGGATCCAAGATTTGATACTAATTATTAAACACGTAGAATACTGAGAGGGGGGGGATGAATCGGTATTCCTTTAAACCAAATAAACATAAGCCATCTAATTATCATAATAACTATAACTGCAATGATGAATGAAAGCATGAAGACATCCAAAAAATCACATGACACATGAACACCAGTATATTTTACATGGAAAAACCAAAATGGGAAAAACCATGGTGAGGGTTAGCTCACAATATATTATATCTAGATATAAGATATTACATAAAGGATTGCTGCCAAGATAGGATACATTATCCAAAAAAGGCTCACGACCAGGGCTCACAACCATAGAAAGAAATAAAAAAGAAGGGTTCATGATACTGCCTATTTGAACTAATATAATAGCATCTATCATATGCTAGATTGCGCCTCCAATGAAGTATAAAATGATCTCCACACTAATTTGAATCAATACTCTGTTGTGCTCACAATCTGCTCAATACTACATCACACATGTAGCTGAACCACCATACATATCATATATCTCTTCAACAATCGCATATAATCTACTATCTCTTCATAACCTCATGATTTTCATCATATAAGCTCAAGATTCATCTCACATATATATATATCCATATCAAGTGTAACTTCAATTAGGTCTGCCTAATTAGAAGTAACACACAAAATTAAGTATGTTTTCCTCAAAATATGTTATCCATAATTGTTCCTTAATTCAAAATTCAATTTACATCAAGATAGGTTGGTATGGACCTAATAGAAATCCCACATAAGATAAAGTTACTTTCTTGTCCTCCACAAAACATCAAATGTGTTAGGTTGGCAAAATATAGACCTAAACACAAAACTTTCAAGTTTACATGAAATTCACCACACGTGTGACCTCAAAGCTTGATCTTCCTACAAAATCCAATTCAACCAACATCTATTAAATTATTTGTATCATTGTAGAACAAAATAATTATCTCCGAAGAAATGCAAAATCTCCCACATTGATACACTATGCAAAAAGTAACTACAATATACAAGGCTGAGCACTTTCATTCATATCTTTTGATAAAATTCACATAATGTCACAAAATATTGAATATAGCTACATATGATGAACTTAAAATTTTAGTGATAATCACATAAGATTATACCAACTTGTGATGAAGTGCAGACCCAAAAAATAATGCATTGAACCATAAAAATATTAGAGGAAATACTTAGCCAATTTCTTGATAAGTCATACTTTTTGAACCAACTTGCACTGTACGTATGTCCCCAAAATTACTTCCACACTATGCTAGGATTATCATAACAATGTTGAAATCAATGACAACACTGGATCAAGCAATATATATACTTCATTCTCATGTTGCCAAACTGCATCATCGATGAAAAAATTACAACTTCTAATAGATTGGGGATGACACACTTAATGGGTCAAGAAGGTTTATTTTCAAATAAGGAACCTATTTTCAATGGATCCAATTATGAATTTTAGAGTGTAAGGATGGAAGCATATTTTATGTCCCTAGTATTTGAGGTTTGACAATCAGTTGTGGATCTATATGAAATTATTGATAGTCCCCCAAGAGATCATTGCATAAAGAAGGCTTGCAAGAATAATGCCAAGGCAAGAAATTCCATTTTATGTAGTTTATCTAACTCTGAGTTTGTGAATATTATGTATTGAAGGATAGTGAAGGAAGTGTGGGTTAAGTTACACAACATGTATGAGGGTGATGACAAGGTTAAACAAGTAAATCTCCATACCTACCAAAGTCAATTTGAAAGTCTGAAAATGAAGGAGGAAAACATTACTACATTCATGCTTTAGGTTAATGAGGTTGTCAATTATATCATAGGTTTTGGTGAAGAAATGAAAGAAGGTATGATTTTGAAAAAGATAATTAGATCCATTCCCCAAAGGTTTGATGCCAAAGTTACAGTTGTTGAAGACTTGCTAAATATTTGAATACTATAACTATGGATGAGTTACATGGAATTTTGAATGCCTATGAGATGAGGATTGATAGTGAAAAATTTGTAAGGAAAGAGGTAACATTCAAAGTTTCCAAGAAGCAAGATGATATCGATTTGAAAGTTGAGTTAGATCTAGAGAAAGTGGCATTTGTTAGAAAGTTGTAGAGGGGTTCTGACAAGTATAAAGGTAAGTTTCCTTTCAAATATTTTAATTGTGGTAAGGGTACCTTGAGTCTTGATGGAGGAAAGACAAAGACTTATGATGTCCTATGTATATAAGGGTTGAAGCATAATCTTCTAAGTATAAGTCAAATGTGTGATAAAGGCTATAATCTCTCATTTAGTGCTAAATTTTGTGAAATTAGAAATATTGATACCTTTGAGTTAGTTGTAGAAGGAAGCAGGACTGGAAATTATGTGTATCATCTTAGTGAGGTCAATGGGAAAAACTATTTTTCCATACAAAGAGATGAGATTTGGATTTTGCACAAAAGGTTGGGGTATATCAATTTTGATGATCTTAAGAGAATTAGCTCAAAAGGAATGGTAAGAGATATGACAAAGATCAAGAAGCCTCCATCTATCATTTGCAAGCCATCTCATGAGGGAAAGAAAACAAAGACAAGATTTCCTACTAAGGAATATTCTATAACAAATCCATTTGATTTGATTCATACAAATCTATGTGAAACAATGGGGATAAAGATAATTCAAGGTGATACGTATTTTATGATGCTTATTGATGAATATTCTAGAATGAATTGGATTACTTTTTTTGAAAGATAAATTAGAAGCCTTTGATAAGTTTAAAGAATTTAAGGCAATAGTTGAAAATGAAACCAAAAGAATAATCAAGTGTTTAAGATTAGACAAAGGTGGATAGTTCATTTCCAAAAGATATAATGAATTCTATGAGATGCATGGGATCCAGAGACAATTTCCTATTCCTAAGACTCCTTAATAAAACAAATTTGTTGAAAGGAAGAATCAGAATCTACAAGAGATGGCTAATAAATTTTTGAGTCAAGAAACATTTCCAAATATGTATCAAAGAGAAGTGATTCAAAAAATAGTATACATTTTTTTAAAAGATCAAATTATACTAAAGAATAACAAGACACCATATGATTTGTGGAAAGTAAGACTTGCTTTAGTTAGAAATATCAGAATATTTGGAAGCAAAAGCTACATCAAAAGGGATGAAGAATATTTGGGTAAGTTTTATTCTAAATATAATAAAGGTATGTTTCTTAGACATTCTATGAAAAGAAAAGCATACAGATGTTATAACAAAATTTTGAAGAGAATTGAGGAAAGTGTCAATGTGAGTATTGATGAGACAATATAGTATCTTGAGGCTCCTTTTGTAGAATATAATGATGAAGAATTAGAAAGTGAATCATATAATATTGTTGTAAATATTCCTACCAAATATGTTCAAAAAAATTATTTTGAAGATCAAATTATATGAGATAAGGATAGTGGATTTTAGACTTGGAGAAGCATTAAGAAAGAAAATTAATAGGTACACTTTGCCTTACTATCAAAAATTGAACTGAGTTCTTATGTAGAGGCAAGCAAAGAAAAAATTTGGTTAGATGCCATGGAGGAAGAGTTAACTCAGATCAAGAAAAATACTTGGGAGTTGGTTTTGAGACCTAAAGGCAAAAATGTCATTGGTACTAAATGGGTCTTTAGAAATAAGTTGAATGAAGATGGAAAAAGTGATCTGGAACAAGGCCATACTTGTATGCAAAGGATATGCTCGATTTGAGGGAATTGATTTTGAGGAGACATTTTCTTCAGTAGCAAGGTTAGAGCCAATCATAATATTTTTGGCATTATCAACATTCAAGAATTTCAAGGTATATTAGATGGATGTCAAATCTGCATTTTTGAATGGAGATTTGTAAGAAGTCTACATTAAACAACTAGAAGGATTATTTTGTTTAGAAAAACCAAATTTTGTGTGTAGGATAGAAAGGACTCTTTATGGACTCAAACATGCCCCAGTAGCATAATATTCTAGACTAGATAAATATCTAAAACAACAAGGTTTAAGGAGAGGTAGTGCAAACATTAACTTGTACATAAAAAACTGAAGGTGATCAATTAGTGATTGTTGTTGTTTATTATCATGAAACTATCTTTGAAGGTAGTAGTGATGCAATGTGCAAAGAGTTCTAGGATGCAATGTAGAAATAGTTTGAAATGTAAATACTTAGTGATTGGTCTTTCTTTCTTGGTTTATAGATCTCTCAATTAGAAAAATGTATATTCATTTCTCAAACCAAGTACATAAAAGAGATATTGAGTAAATTTAAGATGGAAGAGTACAAATTGGTTAGTACACCTATGGTTACTAGTTGTAAATTGAGTAAGGATGATGAATCTACTCTGGAAAACTAAATTTTCTATACATCAATTATTGGAAGTTTATCGTATGTAATTGCATCCAAACTAGATATAATGAAATCAATAGGGATGGTAGCTAGGTTTCAGTAGCACCTAAAGAAACTCATTTCAAGGAAGTAAAAAGGATATTAAAATATCTAAAGGCTACAATGGATTTTGGTTTGTGGTATCCTAAGAGTGAAAAACTCACACTGAATGCACACAAAGATGCAAAATGGTTTGGAATTATAGATGATCAAAAGAGTACAACTGGTGGAGCTTTCTTTCTTGGTGACAATATTGTATCATGGTTTGAGAAAAAAATAGGATTTGATATCCTTATCTATAGTAGAAGTGGAGTACATTGAAGTAGTTTCCCATTACACTATGGTATTATGGATGAAACAGAACCTGAAGGAGATGAAAATAGAGTTTGATGAGCCTTTTTCCATTCTTTGTGACAATACTAGTACTATAAGTATTTCCAAGAATTTGGTGATTCATTCAAAGAAAAAACATATTACAATCAAGTATCATTTTCTAAGAGAGAAGGTTGTAGACAAAGAAGTCAAGTTGGAGTATATTGAGAGTAAGGGGAATATTATAGAATTTTTCACAAAACCACTTCTCAAGGGGAATTTTGAGTATCTCTAGCATAACATGGGATTGGTTTCTCCCTCCTCAAGAATCATAAGGAAGTACAGGGTGAGAGGGAGTGTTGACTCCCTACCACAAACAATCTTGGTGGTCTTATGAAACAATATTGTCAATGAGGAGAAAGGAATCCCAACTTCCATATCTTTAAGATGATTTTTCCTTTTCCATTGATGTCAAAGGGGAAAAAAGGAACTCCAAATGCTATATATTTTAAGTATCTCAAGTCCTTAGGAACTTCAGTTGTATCACATAGGGGGAGTTCCAAATAAGTGTGGTGTGTATTGATGTGCTAGTAGCATTTTGTTGTTTGCCATCAATGACAAAGGGGGAGATAGTTGAATATATGTTGTAATTGACGTCAAAGGTGTAATTTTATAGGTGTGATGCCAAATGTGTTTGCTAAAGGGCTAGCAAATCAGTGAGAATTAAATGTAATTACTTTTTTCATGTCATGTTTGAGCATTTGAAATCAGGAAGCATTGTAAAAAGTGGTGTAATCAATTTTATAATTTCAATGTTATTATTATTGAGAAAAAGGAAACCTATGAAGATCTGTTATAGTATGTTTGTAATATCATCTTGTATCTATTACATTTTATGGAGGTAGTTTGGAAGTGTTTTTGGTAGAATTCTATGGTTTGATTCTTAGAATCAGAACATGCAATATATCAAACTGCCATATTATTTGGCTCCACATTCTACCATAGTTGAATGTTATGTCCTATGGTTTGTAACTAAAGTAAGGTTATCCATAATGTATCAAATTTTAGAGTTTTAGAGGTTGAAATTTAATGGACATAAATTAAGAAGTGATAGAGACACACACTGTATCAAACTATCATAGTGATTGGCTCCACATTCTACCACAATTGAATGTTATGGCTTGAAGTTTGGAACTAAAGTAATATTAATCATGATGTATCAATTTCCAAATTTTTAAAGTTTGGGCTTCAGTGGATAGAAAGTTATAAGTGGCGTAGTATGGTTTGTGTATGTTGATTGATTTTAATTAATGTCTAAGTGTTTGTGCTAGAGAAGGAAGTGTGCACTAGCTGGAGGAAGTGTGTAAGGGAAAAATAGGACCAAATTAAATCCATGGAAGGAAGAACATGATGTTATCTTACACAAATGGTAATGCATTGGGATTTAAGATAGACGAAGTTGATCTATAGTTTCATATTATTTTGTATTAAGTATTATCCTTGATCGACATGGCTAATTACAGATGTTGTTAAAGGATTCTAGGCTGGCATGAGACATTGTTAATATATTGGAATGGGTATTATTGTAAATCATTTTATTTATGAAATGAATGTGATATGTGTGTGTACTTCTACATGAAAATATATGTGAGCAGAAAGAAGAAGTCAAAGATGTTGAGTGAAATAGAGGAATCATTAGAGGGTGTGTTTTCCTATTGATTCAAGGAAAAACCTATAGTTTTTAGTTTTGAAGTCTCTAAGTTGGTGTTCAGTGACTGTCTTATAGGGGATTGGTGTCTCTTGTGGGTTGGTGCCTACAAATCTAAAATCTTGGAGATTAGTCTCTCTCTTTAAGGTTACAATTATTGTAAGTTATATTAGAACACACAGATATATTGAGAGGGGGGTGAATCAGTATATCCATGAAATTAATCCAATTCAATTTTATTAATCAAAACTTATTGCTACCTTAACTAGATAAGCATTCAGAGCACAAGCACACAACCATAACACCAATTTTATGTGGAAAATTGTACAAGGGAAAAAACCACAATGAGAAAGTTGCTTGGAGCTAATTTCCAAATCCAGTCTCACAAAAGTAAAAAAAAATATTTACAACATAGTTTTATGGCTTCAAAAAAAGGAATTTTATAACTCCCTATCAATACAACACTTAAAAAAAGAGGATACAACCTCAACATATAATACTTGATGAATTTTGGTGATCCAATGCCACCGCAACACCTCTGCTACCTCCATCTCACTACTTTCAACATTCACACACTTCACTTTTTAGTTTGGCTCATTTCCTTCAACATTCCACCCACACACTTCATTTACACACTTTTTCCTTCAACTCACTACCTTTAGCACACTTCAAATACTCCTTTACATATTCACACACATTGTTCTACCTTTATCTCACTACTTTCAGAATATATCACTTTAAGCACATTGAACACACACACACACACACAAACTACTATATCACCCTTTATCACACACTTGATCTTTCATTTATACCTTTTGCAAGCATAGAAAAGTTTCTCCTTGCTGGCCAAATTGAAATGTGTAAATATGAAACATGCAACAACTGTAATGGATCGACTCCAGATAACTTGTGTGAAAGGGAAATTGAATGTGGTCTAGGCGATGAGATAAGAAGGACCTATTTTATATCTGCACACAATCCCATACTAGTGGACACAGCAAAACATGAGACAAACACCTCAAACTACCAAGTCAACTCAACAAGCACTCAACCCTCCAAATATTAACTCTAGACCATGAGAAATACTAGAGAAACCAAATGAAATAATGTATATTATATTAAAATTATTGAATGATATACAAAAATATTTCCATGTCCTCCTTTTACAACTTCACTCAACATTAAGCTGACACAAGAAAGAAAACACAAAACCAATATCTCTTGCATACCTAAACAACACAACCTTGAGATAGAACATTGAAAAACTTGACTTGCATTACACATCAAAATCTAAAACTTGAAGGGAGAAAACAAATAGAAATTTTAAACTCATCCTAAAAACCTCAAAACCACAACATTCACTGAGAAGCATTTCTCTAAACCTTCCATGACTACAACAACATATTCTTCACTCTGCTAGCTCTAGGAATCTCTACAGTAACTTTTATGCTCTAAAATTAGGAACATACATATTGCACATCTAAATCTGACAAACTTCAAAACCACAAGGAAATATCTTCAAGTGTAGAGAAAAGTGGAGCATTCTCTAGAGCATTTTAGTACAACTTCTTGAGCTACTACATCAATATATAGTGAATACAACATTCACAAAATCATTCACCTATTCATGAGCAACATGAAATACAGGACAACTATTATAGCAAGATCATGATAACCATCATCATACATATCACTTTTCACCAACATACTGATTGCATCATATGCAACCATCTATACACTACCATGTTTGAAATCAATGACAACATCAATAGAAATTTCCATTCTATTGACATCAATGACAATACTTGCAACAACCTTGCAACAATATCCCCCTTTGGCATTGATGGAAACATTGTCCTAATATGAATTTTTTCCCCCTTTGACATCAAGGGAAAAGGTCTGTTAATCTTCAACTATTCTTGTATCAACATATAAGCTCCCCCTACCTTCACAAACCTTAACATCCTTCTACCTACTCCTCTTGAGAGGCAACATTCATTAATCCAAGGATGAAGAAATGTCTTGAATTTATCCCCGTAGACAGATGCATTAAATATGCATCTATTTAGAAGCAGGGGAAACAACCCATAACTTCTACCTAAGATACTCAAATGTTTCATTTGAAAGTTCCTTAGTAAATATTTCTACAACCTTTTCCTTTACAAGAATATACTCCAATCTTACTTCTTCATCAACAACTTTTTCTCTTAAGGAGTGATACATGATAGATATATGTTTGGTTCTAGCATGCATCATTGGATTCTTTGAAATATTGATGGCACTTGTATTATCACATAGAGTTGGAGTGCACTCATCATACATCACCTTGATTTCCTTCAATTTTTTCTTCATCCATAACACTTGGGTGCAACAATATGCTACAGCAATATAGTTTTATTTTGTTGTTCATAAGGACACTGAGTCTTGATTTTTACTAAACCAAGAGACCAATCTATTTCCCAAAAAGAAAGCTCCACCAATGGTACTTATTTTATCATCATCATTCCCATTCCAATCAACATCAATATATGCACTTATAGAAAATTCATCATCTTTTTTATACCATAGTCCATAATCTAGAGTGCTCTTCACATATCTAAAAATCCTCTTGACTTCCTTTACATGATTTTCTTTTGGATCACCTTGAAACCTCGCAACCAAGAAAAAAAATGCATAATATTAGACCTTGATGCTATTAAGTACAATATGCCCCCAATCATAGACCTATACAAAGTTTGATAAACTTTAGGTGACTCGTCATCTTTGCTCAAATGATAACTTTTTAGCATGGGAGTACTTACTAATTTGGAATATTTCATACCAAACTTCTTCAACATTTCCTTGAAATAATTTTCTTGAGAGATAAATATACCATTATCTGACTATACAATTTAGAGTCCAAGAAATAACGACAACTCTCCTAGCATAGACATTTCAAAATATTTTTGTATTTCTTCAATAAACTTCTTACATATTTAATCATTCCCTCCATATATTATATCATCAACATACACAACAAGAATTAGAATTATTCTATCCTCAAATTTAATATATAGATTGCTACCTGTGGTACCTTTCTTGAAGCCCTGCTGGAGTAAGTGCTTGTATAACCTTGCATACCAAGCCCTAGGATCTTGTTTTAGACCATACAAAGCCTTCTTGAGTCTGTACACCATTTTTGGATCCTATAATAGCTGAAATACATCAAGATGCTATATATACAATTCTTCTTCTAAGTCGCCATTCAAGAAAACAATTTTCACATCTATTTAACACACTTTGAAGTTGTTGTGAACAAAAAAGGCAAGAAACATTTTTATAGCCTCCATTCTTGCCACTAGAGAAAAAATTTCCTCAAATTCAATTACTTCCACTTGTGAATAACCTTTGCAAACCAACCTTGCTTTGTCTCTCACAACTTCTCCATCTTCATTTAGCTTTTTTCTCAACACCCATTTTGTTCCTATCATATTTTTTTCTATAGGTCTTGGTACTAATTCCCAAGTCTAATTTTTCTTTATCTGATTTATATCATCTTCCATTTCTTGAATCCATCCTTCGTATTTTGTAGCATAAAAGAAAGTCTTAGGTTCTATTCTTGATAAAAAGGAGAAATTTACCTATTCATTTTTCATTGCAAACCTTCTTCTGGTCTACACACCCTCATTCTTCCCTCCAATTATCTGATCTTCTGATTGATTCTTTTGGACATACTTAGTAGGTGTCTTGGGAAATTTCTCTTGTGCTTCCTTTTCTACAATTTATTCTTCTTCCTTTGAGCAAGCAATTTCATCAAACCAAAACTCTTCTTCCACATGTGTGTTTTGATGTGACTCTTCATCAACTTTAACATTTTCAATTTCAAAAATCTTACTCAACCTTTTATTGTAACACTTGTAGGCCTTAATCCTAGTTGATTATCTAAGAAATATTCCCTCATTATATCTTGAGTCAGATTTTCCCAAGTCTTCTTCATCTCTTTTGATAAAACATCTACTTTTGAAAATTCTAAAATACCTTTATTGGTCCACCATACCAAATCTCATAAGGACTTTTGGTTCCATCCACCCTTAGTTGTCCTTTGTTAAGAATATAGAAAATAGTATGGTCTTCTTCTTTCTAGTATACATCAAGCAACTTGGCTCATTCAACATTGTCCTAGCCATTTCTTGAATAGTTCTATTTTTCCTTTCTACAACTCTATTTTTTTGAGTTCTATCCATATAAAAATGCCTCTTTATTCCATGCTCTTCAAAAAATTCTTCAAATTCACTTGATGTGAATTCACCAGTGCTATCAGACCTTAAAAACCTGATTCTAGCATTCATTTCATTTTTAGTTTGCGACATGAAAATATTAAACCTACCGAAAGCATCTAATTTTTCCTTTAAGAATGTAGCTCATGTCAGCCTAGAGAAATCATCAATGAGTAACATGAAATACCTTTCACCTCAAAGACTCTTGGTCTTGGTAGGTCCACAAAAATTAGTATGAATTAGTTCCAAAGGTCTTGTAGTAGAATACTCCTTTTTCTTGAATCTTATTCTTGTTTGCTTCCTAATCTGACATTATTTGCATTTAGTACTTGGAGGCTTGATGATTTTTGGTATATCTCTTACTTCTTGTATGGAATCAATCTTCACAAGAATATTAAAGTTGATATGTCCCATCCTTTTGTGCTACAACTATCCTTCAGTTTTCTTTCCTATAAGACAACTTATTCCATTGACACCCTTTATATTATATAGATTTCTTTTAGTCCTTGACCATTCTGCCACCAATCTACCAGATTTTGCTTTCTTGATTTCACATCCTTGATCATGAAATAAAAGATTGTATCCTTTTCTACACATCTAACTTACACTAAGAATATATGCTTGAGGCCTTCAACATAGAGAACATCTTTTGTCTTGGATTTTCCATCAATATTTATGGTGCCCTTTCCATAGATCTTTGTTGATGAATTATCTCCAAACTTTACTGATATGTCCTTCCACTTAACTAGATTGATGAATTTTATTTTGACACTAGTCATGTGACTTGAACAACCACTGTCTATCATCCATAGATTTTCTTGTCCTTGATCATGAATTTTTTTTTGGAAAACCATTGATTTTTCAACACCATTATCCGATTCCTCTTTTTTGGAGGTGTCATTCTCCTTGACTTTCTCAATAGCATCTAATTTTTCTACTAGTTCACTTTTGCAGAACTTTTCTATATGCCCAATATTATCACAAATTTGAAATACCACATTTATATTCACCAAACAAGACAAATAATTTCTACTTAAAAAAATCATTTTGTTCATTATGATTTGCACTCTACAACCTTATGACCATACATATTGTAGATGAAACAATAACCAAAAATGCATGATTCAACCTATTTTTGGAGACACTTCCTGTATGGTGAGATATTTCTAAAGGTCTGATATCACCTTCTACATTTTATAAAATTTCTTTCTCCAAATCCTTTTTGAGTAAAACGATTTATTTTTCAAGTTTTGTTCAATATTTTATTTTGGATTTGTGGATTAAAAAATCCACAAAACTCCTTTTGGGTTGATTTGTATTCAGATTTGCAAAATCCTTGGCTATGGGTGTTGTATTTCTTAAAATTCCCTGAGCTCCTTTTTTATCGTACTTTCATCCACTTCACCATGTGTCAGCAACACGAGCCTTTGAAAAGTTTCACCCCATTATTTCCTCTACGAGCCCCGCCCGTGTGCCAAGTTGCATAAACCTTTGGATGCCTTTTGGTGGTCCCCACTGATGAAAGCTCAAGCCGAAACCATGCCACATGTCATCCTCATAGGGATTGCATCTCAAGAAAGAAAAGTATGGATATAAACCCCCACCACTTCTCCATGTTTCACCTCTATGAGAGCTTTGATCGCAAGAGACCGAAGAATGAAGAGAAGGCTTTGCTTCTTCGTGATGTGTTCTAATAAACTCTTCAAGCGGTTAGACACATGTATTTATAAGGTTTTTGTTACTTCACCATTAGGACCACATTCATCATTTCCTATGAGCACACTTTTTTTGAGGAAAACTGAGGATCTTTCTATTGTGACTTTTCTCTTATTCATCCAAAGGGAGGACGATGCATGCCTGAGGAATATTTTAGGTCATTGGATTTGAGGCAATGGGCAAGATCTATTTATAATTCTATAATGCTCTGTGTAAGGGTTCAAAAACTATAGAAAAAAGACTGAAAAAGCTCTAGGCCTTTGTATTATTTTGATTATCATATTAAGACTCACAGATTGTGTCATTTGTTATACTGAGTATTTTATCTGAAACTTTTCTAATTTTAATATAAATTTGTTGTTTGAGATCATTTCTCAGACTTTTCTTGATTCAGTAAATGTCTATGGAAGTTATATTATGAAATTTGGTTAAATTTCTTAGGGTTTTCATCTATGTTTCTATTATTCTCAGACATAATAGATTTTTGAGAAGGCCCTCAAACTGTATTCGAAAGGAAGGTTTATCGAGCCTAAATACTTACATCTTGGCATATCACCTTAGGAATTAGAATTTACTTTTATATCTACTCCATTTTCTTATTCTAAACCCCAATTATATAAGCAACCAACTTCTTAAAAAAATTGAGAGGTTACTTAGTTTACCGCAATTGGTCCCCCCATTAACCGAGTTTCCCATAAGGTTGTTTGCCTAGCAATTTTAGGCATCAACAGTTCATTTTTTGGCATGCTCCATGGGACTATATTGAATGTATCCAAATATTAAAGTGGGTGTATGATCCATAGACCTATTACTATATCCCAAACTATGAATAACCTTGGCTTGCTAGTGCCACTGTTGGTAATGGTACGAATAAGAACCCGTTCGATAAATGTCCTAACCCCTCCACCAGCCATGTTGCCAATTTCTAATAGAAATTATGTGGCATGGGACATTAGAAGCTCTCTCATAACACATGTAGCACCAAAAATTTGGGCCCATATCCCAACCTCTTCCTTGAAATCTGTATCAAAATTCACTAGGGAAGGCTCGAAGACACCATCCAAACATCTGCAAGATGTGGCAGACATATGTATGGTGCATGGTGTAATTGATCAAAATGTAGCACTGAGGTTATTTGCAACCTCTTTCAAAGGAAAATCCCTTGATTAGTACCACACTCTAGGATCTAATACCATTGGTGCCTGGGACCAACACGAGGATCCTTTCTATGAGCATTTTTCAAACAAAGATCGGTCATCACTATTCCAACAATTGTTCATCAAGCGGGCCCCTCAAGTGGCCATGAACAACTTCAATGCCAAGTTCCATATGACTTGGAAAATGATCTAGACCATGATCTGCCTACCTCCTGATTTAGCATTCATGTTTTACTTGAAATCTATCAACACCGACATGTCAATGATGATTCTGTCTCTTGGTGGGAACACCTTGTCGAATGCTTATAGAATTGTTGTTACAGTAGAGAAAAAGTTGATTGATGTTGAGAAGCTACCACCTTAGCCTATAATGCTTATATTCGTAGATTTTTCAGCTCTTGCCCTAGAGATAGATTCAATCAGTGTGCCTGCTCCTCCTCAATCTATGTATACATATCTAAGCACACCATAGAATGCTACCTCTACATCTAAATATTTGAGGGATGAGATGAGTGATGTCAAGGAATTACTATGGAGTATCTCAAATGAAATAACTGCCATCAAGCAAAATCAGTCCATGCCCCATAAGCTAGCTTTAAAAAATTACCAAGGCGGAAGACTGTCCTACCACCAGAACCAATTCCAAGGAGTCTTGCACACAAGTCCACAGGCTCAAACAAGTAATCAGATGGTTCTGGTACCTACTCCACTACTCAATTTCCAACTGAGTTTAAATAGAGATTTGGTAGCATGGAAAAATAATATCGTTGATGATATCAATCACTAGTGCTTCCCCTGCAACAAAGCACATATGCCCTAGAATTGTCTGTATGGAAATCTACAACAAAGAGTGGTAGAACAACGTAATCAATTTCTTGCATCAAGATCAGAAGGTTATGCATATGTCTCTCCACAAATGGAAAATGTGGTACTCACAATGAAAATGAAAGGGTTGTCCCTAGAGAAAGAAACATATATAGCTCTCAACCATGCACTCTTCTCATGGATGGAAGGAGAAGAGGTAGTGTTTACAAATGAGGCATCCACATTCAAGGCCCCACAAGTGTAATTAGATTATTCTAATCACTCAAAGAGGAGATTCACACGTGAACCAATCACTCCACAAACCAAAAGCATTCCCGACGAAGCTTCTGGTGCCTCTGTGATTGCAAAAAAATCTTTATCTTGCAAGGAAATTATTATAACAAGGTCTAGGGAGAAGAAGTCTCTAAATCTACCACCTTTCAATGTGGTGGAATAGTTGAAGAAATCCTCTGCTAATGTATCTCTTTGGGATATCTTATCTATTCTAGAGTAGAAATCATTACTATAGAAGGCCCTACTGGAAGGTACAAGCATAGAGTTGTCAGAGAAACCCTCCAAGGGAAAGACGATTGATGCGCCATCTCAAGCCAAAGTCCTTACAAAAAATGGAGAATAAGTCTCTATTGAAAGTAAAGGTAAGCCTAAACTGAAACCCTTCTTCTTGAACCTTGTTGTGGGTAAAAAATTGTTCTATAATTATATGATTGACTCTGGCGATAGCACCATAGTCATGCCCATGAAAATAGTAGGAGCCTTAGGACTTAGCTATGAACCTTTAAATGAAGGGGTTATGCAACTTGATGGGAATGAGGTGGAAATTGTGGATTTCATCAAGAACCTCCCTTTGATTCTATTCTCCTGCCCTAGCATCACTGTTCCATAGGATACCATGATCATTGATGTTCCTCCCATGTTCGGTCTTTTCTTATCTCGAGAGTTCACTTCCAAAATAGGCAGATATATTTCCTTGGATTGGTCACACTTCATTGTTAGGACCAAGCATGGAGCTAAGATGGAGATAGTATCTGAACCTTTGCATTTGGAGCATGTAGCAGATGAATCCATTATCAACTTTGAGGCTACTCATACTTCTATCACCAAGGATGAGATGTATTGTACTGAGTTACTAGAAGATGAGAAGGTCACTGGAGACCAAATTGATTAGGTGGAAGTCCTCTTGAGTGAATTTATAGACACTGATCCTTTCGAAAATTATCATGCAACCGGGTTAGGGACCTATGTCCTTTATGATGATGATCAAGTGATTTCAAGGGTCATGAAGAACTCCAAGGGTAGTCATGCCTCAGATCTTTGGATGCTATATTTTGATGGAGCAAGGTGCAAAGTTGCTACAGGAGTTGGGAAATGTTTGACATCTCCATCCGATGAAGAGAATCTCATGTCTTTTTGGTTTCAATTTTTCTATTCGAACAATGAAGTTGAATATGATGGCCTAGTGTAAGGTTTAAGCCTTGCAAAGAGGATGGGTGTTAAACAAATAATGGTGTTCAGAGACTCTGAGTTAATAGTAAACCAATTCTAAGGTATCTCCATGGAAAATAATGTCCCAATGCGGTCTTCTAGACATAGGGTTTGGGACCTCATTAAATGTATTGAAGATTTTAATATTCATGTGGTGCTTAGACAGTAGAATGCAGCTGGAGATCGCATGGTGACAATTGGATCCTAATTTGACCCTACTTCCAATTTGATTGAAAAAATACACTCTATGTGAGTGATTGTTTAACCCTCAATCCCTGACAATGACCAAATCTACAAAGTTTTCAAAACTGATGAACACATTGCATCATTGATTCAACATTCAAGAGAGTTCGCTGACTAGCTCCAACTAAAAATTGTAGAGGCCTATGAAGGGAAAATTATCTAGCTCATGTCCAATAAGCTCCCAAAAGGAATTTTCACTCTCAAAAACCTATTTGATTATGATGATGTGAGGAATGGAAAGAGGAGGTTTGTAGCGAACAAAAGCGATTACGCTGACCTTCAAGTTGGAGATGGAAGAAAACTAAAGGTCAGGAAAGATGTCCCACAACATGATAAAGAATGGCTCGTACATTTTTATGAAATATATGGAGGATTAGTAGCCTAGTCATATGATGACCTTAGGGGATATGATTCGAGAATCATCCAACATACTATAGAGTTGATGGAAGTGCAAAACCTATTTTCCAGAAGTAGAGGCTAGTGAATCTAAAGATCAAGGAATTAATGGCATAAGAACTGATAAAGTTGATTCACTCCCAGATCATCTTGTCGATTAAGTACAAAACATGGGTATCCAACCTAGTTCTTGTTTGAAAGAAGAATGGATACATCTACCTATGTGTTGACTTTTGGGATCTGAATAGAGCATCCCTGAAGGACCACTACCCCTTGCCTTCCATTGAGTCTATCTTGCAAATGGTGGCTGGCTCGGAAATGTTCTCTCTACTGGATGGCTTCTTTGATTACAACCAGATTAGAGTCAAAGAGGAGGACCGACACAAAACAACATTGACTACCAAGTGGGGAACATTTTCCTATCCAAAAATGCCCTTTAGGCTCTAAAATAAGTTAGAGCCACTTTCCAGTGAGCAATGGATATTTCCTTTAGAGAGATAATCAATAAGATCATCTTGATATACTTGGATGATCTTACAATATTCTCTAAATCACAAGATGACCATTTTGATAATCTTGAAATGGTTTTTCAAAAATGTCAAGAGTTTAAGATTTCCCTAAACCCCAAAAAATATATATTTGGAATACCTCAAGATAAATTAATGGGACATGTAGTGTCCAAACATGGTGTTGCTATCGATCCATATCCAGTAAAGGGAATCAAGGAACTTCCCCTTCTAGTGAACAAAAAGGGATTTCAGACCTTCCTGGGAAAGGTAAATTTTGTAAGCAAATTCATTTCAGATTTTACAAGATTAATTAGGCCAATCACCTTGATTCTCAAGAAGGATCAGTTATTCAGATGGAAAAAAGACATTAGGGAAGCCTTTGAGAAATTCAAAGAGGCTATTATTTCAGCCCCTATTCTGGTAAACCTAGACTTATCAAAGGATTTCATAATGTATGTGTTCAGTAGTTGATCTAGCATTACTATTGTTTTAACTCAAAAGGATGATGAAGGAAAAGGAGAACACCTGATAGCCTTCCACTCCCAGACCTTAAAGTATTATGATATGAACTATAACTTCATTGAAAGGAAAGCATTCACCATCATCAAGGGCCTTAAAAATTTTGACACCTTATATCTTGCAACAAGGTGGTCATATTTGCAGCACATTCCAGTGTGCGTGAGTACATAATGGAAGGAGAAATCACGAAAAAAGGGCCAACTGGATAAAAAAGATCCTTGAGTATGACATCAATGTCAAGCCCACAAAAATTGTGTGAGAAAGAGGGTTATGTGAATATCTAGCACGGGATAGCAAAGTACCGATGAAAGAGGAACAACCCGAATTAATTTTTCTAAATGAACTTGAATTCGCAGATTGCTGGGTAGCGGACAGAATGAGATTCATGTAGACTGGGAAATATCCAGTGAACCTCCCTTCTCAGAAGAGGATATTTTATAAATTTTAAAATAGTGGTTATGTGTTGATTGAAGGAGTTCTCTTCAAAAGGAACTTCAATGGTATGTTGCTACATTGTCCGAACCAAGGACAATCATAAAAGATTCTAAATCAAGTCCATAGCAGTCTAGTAGGTGGACATTTCTCAGCAAAGACCAGTTCTATTAAAATCATATGCATGGGATATTTTTGGCCCACATTGTTCAATGACTCATATGCCTTAGTTAAATCCTACAAAGAATGCCAATTCTTCATAGGAAGAAGGAAAAATTCAGCCATGCCGCTAAACCCAATAGTGGTTGAAGAGCCCTTTGCACAATGGGGCCTAGACTTTATCAAAATGATTGATCCGACTTCTAATGCCATACATAGATGGATTCTCATGACCATAGATTATTTTACTCGATGGACCGAGGCCATGCCTTTGAAGAATTCAACCGAAGTGAAGATTGCAAATTTCCTAGAAGAGCTAGTAACGAGGTTCAACCCACCCAAGACCATCATCTCTGACAATGGAAAAGCCTTCTTGGGTATGAAGGTATGTCAATTCGCACTCAAGCATGGAGTATTCTTTAAAAACTCTTTGAATTATTACCCACAAGGGAATGGTTTGGATGAGTCGATTAATACAAATTTAGTTTGACACATCAAAAGGATTGGATCGGAGCATCAAAGAGAATGGCATTCAAATCTCAAAGCAGTGCTATGGGTAGACTACATAACTCCCAAGCAGGTCTTAAAGACTTCTCCATATGAGCTAGTATATGGGAAGGGGGCACTATTGCCTATTTCTATGGAGATTCACGTGCTACAGTTGCTAAAGTATCTAGAGGTAGAACAAAGCAAAGCTATGGAGGTTCAGTTAGCTGAAATATTAGAAGTCCAAGAAAAAAGGGAAAATTCCCTAATGGCCATGTGCAATCGTCAACATGTGATTAAGAAATGGTTCGACAAGAAGACCTTCGACCAGGGTCTTAAGTGTAGAGATTTGGTACTCAAATTCAATGAGAGAGCCACAAAACCTGGCCAACATGGTAAGTTTGATAGTCTATGGGAAGGACCCTTTCGCATCATCGAATGTAAGCAACACAATGCATTCAAACTAGAAAATATGGAAAAAGAAGCATTGGGAATTCCTATCAATGGAATTCACTGAAAATTGATCAATTAGCTTTATTAACCCTTTGACATGTGTAAATATGTGAATGTGTAATTATTCCCTTTTTGAGTCTTGTTCGGTCAATATTTTAAGTGGAGCCCATGAAAAAATAGAAGGAAAGAGAAAGTGATAGAAACAAAAGCTTAACAAAAGTTATATATTCATTATTTATGGTATCATGTAATCCAAAATTTATAATCCAAAATGGATTTTGAGCCAAGCTTTCGAGTATGTATATATTATAAAATTTTGAGATATATATACAAAAATAGAGGAAGAAAAGTTTCATTCATTCAAGAGGAAATTCATTCTTCGACAGGGACAACATCAACATTGGCAGCAATGATGGGAAAAGCATCAGGATCAACAACAACATTAGGAGCATCCACAACAACAATGACAATTGGAGGAGAAAATACTAGGTTTTTGAAGTCAGTGTACCACTCCATGTCATAGAAGAGAACTATGTTGTAGCACCTCAAGATGAAGTCGCAGGCATGAGAAACCCTTTTGCGATGTTGTCCAATTGTCATAAGTTGAAATCCACTTAGGAACAACACCCAAGGCACCACTATGTCCTCTTCAATATGTCAGCGAAGATCACTTGCTCTAGGGAGACCAAGGCCATACACCGTGTTTGTCATAACATTTCCAAGGCCTCTTAGGTAGCACTTTGGGAAGATCTCCTTGACAAGCCTCAATATCATCCATTTCAGTGTCTAAATGTTGAGCATAGATGCAAAAAAATGAGAGAAAATGTCAGTATTAACTCGGTACCTATCCTCATACTCTATGCAATCCCTACCCAACACCCACTTTATTGCAATAATTACCAGCAAATGCTTGTTCTTAGTCATCTACTTTAAATGTCAGCTAGAAATCTCACCTAGAAAATCTACTTGAGACTTATTGCTAGTAAGCCTAATGGGAGTATCCATTGCTATTATAAAAAAACCCAATTACCAAATATGAATTATGCGGTTATCACTAGGTCTATTTAGAGAGGTAGCTGGGGTAGACTGCATGTGATAAGCATAATGATTGATCAAGTTGTAAACTCAAAAACCCCACCAGAGTTGTAAGCTAAAAGTTCTCACTAGGTTGTATTTCTTGTGAACGATAGGCATGAGGCTGATCGAGATTACTCAAAATTCCCACCCAAAATATTGTTGCACGTGAATTAAGGTGAGATAATTAATTGACTTAAACTTGCAGCAAGTGCAAGTGGTAATCTGCACAATCAAGAACCAGGTGTCTAGCTATAAAAATTTCTCAACCTCCAAGGATCATTCCAAATCTTTTTGTGTAATTATTACACCTTTTAGCTGAATCATTTGGCTAAGGTTATTAAGTGCAAAAGCATGAGGAAAATTTCTGGTCTCTTTTTATTCCCGACTCAATTTCCCAGGAGATGGTGTTGTAGGACATTGTGGCTAAATCATCATTATGAATTTATCCTTTCAATAGATAGGAATTCATTTCGTATAATGGATGAGTTGGTGATTGCATGCCAAATTTATTGCTAAAGGTAATCGTTGTTTCTAACTTTGGTTTTAGAAAAAGAAATTTGCATGCGAAGGAAAAGCACTACGAGGAAGAAATAAATACATAGTTTGCTGAGAAAAACCCAAGTGTGATGCAAGAATAATTGAAGTAGCCAGGTTTAGAGAAATAATTGATAAAAATGCATTGTTCTTGAATGAGTTGAACCCAAAACAAAGAGAAAGAATTTATCTAAATTTGTGTTCGGTGCAAAGCTTTGTACTGGTTTGTTTTGTTTGGATTTCATTCATCCAAAACTGGTGTGTTTCAAAGAATGATAATTTTACAAGGAAAGAAAGGACAATATTGGGTCAAGAGAAATAAAGCATTTGGGATGGATGGCCGAGAATCCTAGAACGGAAGCGTAGGGAGGTCCGGTTGTAAGTTTATCTGATGCCATGAAGATGACACCATGGGTAAATTTTTTTAATAAAACCTCTTATGCCACACCAAGGATGCTACTGAAGCTGAGATGTCCCCATACATAGACCTTGGAGAAGGAAGCCCACAGAAACAAAATCTAGATAGCAGAGGAGTGGGATAATATTTATGAACTTGACCTCATAATAAACCCTAAGAATCTTAGGGAGGCGACCTGTGAAAGAATGAAAAAGGTTGAGGAGGAAGAGAACAAGGACTCTCTGGTATACAAGCTATGGTTTTATGGTCTCCCACAACATATGGTCCCCTTGTTGCACCATTTCCCAGAGTTTATTTATTAGTGTGCACTAAATTTTGACCCGGATACTAATGTCATAGCCAACCGAAACCTAATGGTAGTAATTAGTGCTACTGCTATTAGGGATATGTTGTGTATCCCTACTATGCAAGGAATGAAGGTATATGAGAGGTTTACTATGGATCTTAGGGAGAAATTCCAGAGAACCAAGGACCAGGACATATAGTTTTTTAATATAGAAATGAAAAGGCACAAAGATGATAAGCGCCCATCATAGTTTTTGGTTGTGCTCAATGCCTTCCACAAAGATTTGTAGGATGTCTTTTCTATGGTGTCTTTCATTTGTGGCATGGATAGTGCCAAGGAGGTATATGAATTTGAAATGGGTTTGGGTTTCTAGTTAAGGAAACAACATTCCCTATTCTAATACGACTTCACAAAGATCATTTGTTTAGAGATGCTAGATCAAGTCAAGGAATATCAAATGCAAGGTAAGTTTAGATTATCTTATTTTCTTGCTCATATGTTCTTACACCAAAACCTTGATTTCTTTCAAATAAATATGAATTTTTCTGTCTTCAATGAGAATGGAGCCTGTAGGCTAGTTTTTGTGTTGAGTCCTCTCCTTTTCACAAGCTATGATTATTATGCATTTTTTGGGTCCTTCCTATTTCCAATATTGCAAGATTTAGATGTGGACAGAGAGGTTAGGTGTTATTGTTTTTCTGCTAAGCAAGTGGGATGGATGAGAGGTTTTCTTCCTCCATGTGATTGGTTCCTCAGTGAAGATTTTTAATTTGTCAGGTTGCATGGTTTCACTAAGGAGCCCTATTGGCTAATGTTTTGTGTCATGGATAGGGTGTTGGCCATTGAGGTTTTTAGGAAGCTAGAAATTATTGATAACATTTTATGTAGGGGAAATAATAAGAAATGATTCTTCAAATGCCCCTTAAGCTTTGGCACGATTATAATGCAAAGAAAGAAGACACATGGTTTTCTATTAGAAAAGATTTCTCATCTAGGGCTAGTGTTAATTGAGAACAAATGGGATTACAATCCTGAAAATGATTTAGTACATATAAAGGTTAAAGGGAAACACAACCCCCAACCCTACTAGGAGGAACGTCGGAATCCGTAGTCACATAACTTGAAGGTCCTTGTAGACTTGGCCTATATTCCCACTAAGGATCGAAGGCCTCCATGACATTCCTTTTATTTTCCTTTGTCCAAGGCCAACAACAAGTGAAAAATATCGACCACCCTTTTTAATAAATTGGCCAAAAGGTACAATTGGAGTCAAGAGAAAATTACTACCTTCTAGATCTATCATCAAGAGACCAAATGTCTTGATGCCCCATTCTAGAAGCCCAACATGGATGAAAAAATTGATGATATATGGAATAGGGGTCACAATGATAGTGATTATAGTGTTGAGGAAGCCGAGGAGGAAGAGGAAAATGAGGGTGACGAAGCTAGGGGACAACACACCAGAGGTTCCTCAAATATACAAACAACTACATCCTGTGTGAAGGTCAAACTACCAAAAAAATGGGTAGTTAAGAGATCCAGAATGCCTAAGCAGTCTGAAGAGGTCATAGACTTAGACCATTCTCCACCTCAAAAGAGGCAACATATCGACATCACTCAAGGAGAGAGCTCGTGAGTGATTGTTACAACGAGCCATAGGTCAGAGTCTTTTATAGCCCAAGTACATTTCTCTCCTTCCTTTCTCTCATCTCGATCTTTAGTCCATCATATTGTGTCCACCCCTTCGATCACCTCGAGTGTTAGCCTTTATTTTTCTACTTCTACGTCCGTAGGGAGTTCCCACCAAGCTCCCTTCTTTGTAGGGGAACGAGTGGTTTATACTCTACCATAGACTTTGCCACCTTTTTTTAGGCCCAATTTGCATTCGTTGGTGCAAATCCTTTTGCTTCTATCATGTTGTCCCCTGCTCAACCTGCTCAACAAATGGTAACTTTTGATTCCTCGATACCATCACTGTCTCCTATGAGCCCTTCCACCGCTCCTGAGACTAGAACCTAGTATAATGTTCCCCATTTCTCCCCATTAACAGTGACTCTGCCAAAGAAAACATCATCTGAGTCTTCAATGGTCTCATCCCTTTTTCTCTTCCTCTTGGTGCACCCTTTATTGGTAGACAAATTAGATCACCAACTATATTTTTTGCACAAAATACCATGACTAAGGAAATGTGATCCATAAGAATTCAGAAAAGGAAAGAAAAATATGCTACAAAGCTTATCGAGCCATGTGTGCAGACCCTTTACAATGAGCACTTGGGATCAATAATGTTCACAACTATGACACCCAATATCATCAAGGCTCAAGGGGAGATGCAACCTGAGGACTATCTGATACATGCTATAGGGCTCAATAAAAACACAACCCAACCACAGGACAAGGTTGAGCTGATGGAGGAGACCTAGAGAGTTGTGACAACCAAATTTTTGAAGCATAGTCAATAGCTGAAGAAAAGAGAGGAGGAGCTCATAAATCTCAAGGAATGGGTGGATATCATGTAGAAGAAGGAGAAGGTCAAAGAGACTGATTTTTCATGCTTCTCTCAATAAGCACAGACACTCCAAGAGGAACTTGCAAAGTTCTAGTCCCAAGATCCCAATATGGTTCCTAATTTACAATAGTAGAACAAGAAGCACAGGAAAAGGATCATAGGAAAAGGAAGCACATGAAAAGTATTAGGAGCTTCAAAACTAGTGGGTTCAATTTGAAAAAGAGGTTTAAAGGTTGAAGGTGTTGTTGGCAATGGAATCTGGTTCCCAAGGTCAAACGGAGGAGCTGCTGAGAAGCAAGGGCACATAGCTAACAACTCTACAAGAATGGATCAATGCATCAGACAAGAAGGTTGATGAGTTGATGGAGGAAATCAGGTCAAATCAATTTGAGATAAGCCTTTCCAAAATTCCCTCGCAGCCCCCTGTTCTTCAATTGAATTCCCTTTTGGTGGCTCAGCAGCTATACGTCTCCTACTGGGAGAAGGTCAAGTCCTCCTATTTGTCCCTATAGCCAATGTTCCAATTCATGGCATATGCAACAAGTTTAAGTAGGGAAGTGAATGGGATGATTGAGAAAATTTCACAGTCCAATGCCGAGAGGGTTCCCAAGGCCGAGCAGCTGCTGGGAAAATTGTACAAGGTAACTGATGTAGAATTGAAAAGGGCAGGGATTGAGGATCGAAGTTCAACTGCCAAGAAGGAAAAATAATTCATCTATTACCATGTGGTGATCCTCCAAGCCAAGATTTGTTTGGCATCCCTATAACGATGAATAATCTGCAAGTACAATTTTTGCATTTGACTCAGTTGGGTTTTCCTTCTCCATTTCTCTTTGATAATTCAGTAGCCATGGTGGAGAATATCACATCAATAATTAAGGAGAAACAACATGATCGATCTTCTTTCCAATTATTTAGCTAGCCTCCCACAACAAAAGACATTGAAGGAATTATTCACCTAGTTGTGTGGCTTCTTTTCTAGCTTGAATTTGGGACCTGGACCTCCATGGAGCTACCTTTCAAAGAAATCATTGATCTGCATGAGGCACAAGAGAATCTTTGTTCCTTAAAAACACCATCTGAGGCTGACTAGCTGCCTCTATAGATTGCCCTTTCAAAGCTCTAATGTTTTCCTGATGGAGAAGGCTTTGGTCTATGAACCAAGATTTTGGGTCCTCATTTCGTAGGCGTAATTCCCCTGATAGTCACCAAAAGTTGTGGATTAAAAAATCCATGAAGCTCCCTTCGGGTTGATTTGTATTCAACTTTGCAAAAGCCTTGGCCACATGTGTTGTATTTCTTAAAACACTCTGAGCTCCTTTTTGATCATGCTTTCATCCACTTCACCATGTGTCAGTAGCACGAGCCTTTTAAAATTTTCTCCCCATTATTTCCTCTCTGAGCCCCGCCCATGTGCCACATTGCATAAGCCTTCAGACACATTTTGGTGGGCCCCACTAATGGAAGCTTAGGACGACATGTCACATGTCATCCTCACACGGATTGCATCCTAAGAAAGAAAAGAATGGATATAAATCCCACCACTTCTCCACGTGTCACCTCCATGGGAGATTTGATCGCAAGAGAATGAAGAATGAAGAGAAGGCTCTGCTTCTTTGCCAAATGTTCTAACAAACTCTTCAAGTGGTTAGAAACATGTATTTCTATAGTTGTTGTTGCTTCAATGTCAAGATCAAATTCATCATTTGTTGCGAGCGCACTTTGTTTGAGGAAAATTGATGATCTTTTTCTTGCAATTTGTCTTTGATTCATCCAAAGGGAGGACTACATGTGCTTGAGGAATCTTTCAGGTCATTGGCTTCAAGGTAGTGGGAAAGATCTATTTATACTACTGCAATGCTCTATGTAAGGGTTCAAAAATTATAGGAAAAAGACTGAAAAAGCTCCAAGGCTTTGTATTGTTTTGATTATCATTTAAGACTCACAAACTATGAGAATTTTTCAGCCTCTCTATTTCTTAGTTAATATAAGATATTATATTGTGTCATTTGTTATACTAAGTAGTTTATCTACAAATTTTTTATAATTTTAATAGAAATTTGTTGTTTGAGTTCATATCTCAGATTCTTCTTGATTCAGTAAATGTGTTTGGAAGTTATATTATGTCGTTTGGTTAAATTTCTTAGGGTTTTCATCTATGTTTCTATTATTCTCGGACATAGCAAATTATTGAGAAGGACCTCAAACCGTATCTAAAAGGAAGGTTTCCTGTGCCTAAACACTTACATCGTGGTGTATCACCTTAGGAATTAGAATTTACTTTTATATATTCTTCCTTTTCCCATTCTAAACCCCAATTACAAAAGGAGTTGACTTCTTTATAAAACCTAGAGGATACTTAGTTTAGAACAATTGGTCCCCCCAGTAACCGAGTTTCCCATAAGGCTATTTTCCTAGCAATTTTAGGCATCAACAGGCTTCATTCAAGACATTTTTCCTATTTTTCTCTTTCCTTGAACATTATAGGTCTTTAGGAGTAAAGACAAGTTCACCTTCAAAGTCAAATTGACCTTCTTCTTCATCCACAATTTTACTTGAACTTCTAAAGATCACATAGGACATGAATATGGATTCTTCTCCATCATCATTGGATGTGTAGTGATCTTCATCATCTGAGGAGTAGTATTCTTCTTTGGAGAGAAGGTTCCTCTTTAAATTATTTCTTTTGAACCCTTTTTTTCTATTTTCATTTTCTCTAAAAGGACATTTAAATGCATAATGACCAATTTTTCCACAATTAAAACATTTGAAAGGTACTTTACCTTTGTACTTTCATGATGTCTTTTTTAGCTTCCTCATAAAGTTTGCTTCTTCTTCCTCAGAATCACTAAGTGAATCAGATGCTTCCTCTTTCTTCACAACTTTGAAAGCAACTTATCTCTTATGTGTACCTTGAACTTCATTCCTCATCTCATAGGTGGTGAGAGATCCAAATAGTTCTTCCATAGTAATCTTTGGTAGATCTTTGCCTTCTTAAATTACATAAAATTTTGAATCAAACTAGTGGGGAGAGTCCTTAGAACTTTCTTCACAACTACTAAATCATTTATATCTTCACCAAGTCTTCTAATCCCATTGACAACTTCATTTACTTGAATAAAGTAGCTAAATATGTTCTACTCTTCTTTCATCTTTATATTCTCAAACAATATCCTGTAAGATTGCAACTTTGCTTGCTTCACACTGTCATTCCCTTCATATAGATTTTTGAGCTTATCCCAAATCTCCTTAGTAGTTTTGCATTACACTACTTTCAAATATTTAGAATTTTTTAGACCACTCAAGATGGTATTCTTTTCTTTAACATTGTTCTTTGAGCCTTTTTTTCATTAACATTAGTAATAGGATAAGAATGTTTAGTATAATCATCCTTTGTAGCTCTCCAAAAATCATACCCTAGTGAAGTAAGGTAGGCTTCCATTCTCACACTCTAGAAATAATAGTTTCTTCCATCAAACAATTTTTCTTTAGAAGAGGAATCCTTCTGAAACATCTATTCTAAACCAAGATCTACCTTCAGCTGTTAGGCTGCACCAAGGAACTCAAATTTGGTACCAATTGTTAGAACCCATAGATATACTAAGAGGGGGGTGAATCAATATATCCCTCAAATTAATCCAATTAAATTTTATAAATTAGAACTTATTTATAATTTAACTAGATAAAGAATTCGTAGCACAAGAACACAAGCATAAAACCAAATATTTACAACACATTTTTATGGCTTCAACCAAGGGAAGTTTGCAACTCCCAATGAATACAACACTTAAAAAATTGGTTACAACCTCAACATACAATGGTGAATTATGGTGATCCACTACCACCACAACACCTCTGCTACTTTCAACTCACTACCTTGAGCATTCACACACTTCACTTTTTCTTTCAACTCATTGCCTTCATCATTCCACCCACACACTTCTTCCTTTAGCTCACTATCTTTAGAACTTCAATCACACACTTCTACCTTCGACTCACTTCCTACAACACTTCATTCACACACTTCTTTCTTCAGGTCACTGCCTTCAACACACTTCAAATACTTTGCACATTAACCCACATTGTTTTGCCTTCAACTCCCTTCTTTCAACATATATCAATTTTATTATATTCAACACACACTACTATATCACCCTCCATCACATGATTGATCCTTCATTTATACCTTTCCCAACCATAATTTTTTTCTCATTTTTATCCAAACTTAAACGTGTAAATATGAAATGTGAAACAACCATAATGGGTCATACCAAATTATCCATGAGAAAGGGAAATTGAATGCCGTCCAAGACAGAAGATAAGAAGTGCCTATTTTACATTTTTACACAATCCCATGCTGGTGCACACAACAAAAACTTAGCACACACACTTCAAACTTCCAAGTTAGACCAAAAAACACTCAACACTCCAAATATTAACTCTAGACCACAAGCATGTTGGAAAATGGTCAATGCTCCCCTCAGGGTTCATGAAATGGACTAACCACCTCCCATGGATCTGTTAACTTTTGCAGTTGTATCAGACATTAATAGGTCGATCTTTTGGTGCAACGACAATTATGGGGCCAAAAATTGGTATTAGAGCCAAATGTTTCAGGTTTGAATGCTCTCAACTTGTGTTGAGATGGAGATTGTTGGAAAATGGTCAGTGCTCCCCTCGGGGTTCATGACATGGACTAACCACCTCCCATGGGTCTGTTAACTCTGGTGGTTGTATCAGACATTAAAAGTTCAGTCTTTTAGTGCAATAACAATCATGGGGCCAACAAAGTGGTACTAGAGAGACCAAATGACATCATGAGAATTACATTACAATCATTGAATGATATTCAAAAAAATTTCCATGCTCTCCTTTTACAACTTCACTCAACATTAATCTAGCATAGGAAAATACACACATAACCAGTATCCCTTGCATACTCGGACAAGATATTCTTGAGATAGAACAATGAAAAACTCGACTTGTGGTACACATCAAAATCTGAAACTTGAAGGAAGAAAATAGATAGAAATTTTAAACTCATCCTCCAAACCACAACATCATTGTGGATAAATGTAGAGTATTTATCTAAATCTTCCATGAATGCAACAACACAGTCTTCACTTTGCTAGATTTGGAAACCTTTGTGGTAACATTTATTCTCTAAAATTAGGAACATACATACTACACATCTAAATCTGACAAAATTGCAAAACTTCAAGGAAATATCTTTGAGTGTCAAGAAAAGTGAAGCATTCTCTAGAGCATTTCAATACAAATTTTTGAGCCACTACATCAACAAATAATGGATACAAAATTCAAAAAATCATTCACCTATTCATGAGCAACATGAAATATAGGACAACTATTATAGAAATAATATGACAACCATCATTGTACATAATAATTTTGATCAACATACTAATTGAAACATATGCAGCCATCCATACACTACCACTCTACTAACATCAATGAAAATATCAACAACAATATCCATTCCATTGACATCAATGACAACACCTACAACAACCTTGCAACAAGTTCTATATTCTTTTTGTGAGGATGGACTTGGAAAATAGCTCCAAGCAAGTCTTCTCACCGTGGTTTTTCCCATTTTGGGTTTCCACACATATATGGTGTTCTTTGTGTGGATGTGTGGATTTTTTTTGCTTAATTCCTTCATCATTAAGGAATTCAATAATTTTTACTTTGATGTTTTGGAGTGCATTTTTAAATAAGTTATTAATGGTAATTAATGTTTCAAATTAGAATATTGATTCACCCCCTCAGTATATTGTGTGCCCTTTAGATAATTCCCTAGCTACAATGTTTCTAAACTCATAAATGCATTGGAATATGGATATTGGAGGAGTTAATTTCATCATCACATAATAAATAATTGATTGGGAAACTAATATATGTCACAAAGGGAAAAAGGTTTAGAGTCTTATTAAGACCAACTATCAACACTTCATTGACTCCTTTATGGAGAAAGGGGAATCTCTCATCAAACACTAGAATGGATACAATAAGGATGAATTTTCAACCCCTTTGACTCTAATAATTTTTCATTTTCTTAAATAATTTACCTTATAAAGAGTGTTTATTATTGTGTGTGAATACCATTTCCCATTGCTTGACCATTTAAGGCATGGTAAATTAATTAGTTTCCCTTATTTTATGTTATCTTCCATGGAAATATCTATTTAAAAAGGGGTTTACCCACCCCTACATCAGGGTCTTATATATTATCTTACAATTATAATCTCATAATGGCCCCTCAATTCATCCCCAATACTAGTGAAAAATATCCGTAGTTCATTTTATAGTCTCTGATCCAAGATCCTCTACCAAGCCCAACAAGAAAAATAAAATGTTCCTCTACTACTGATAAAGAAAAAAAAAAGTTTCCTTTATTGACTGAATTTCAAACCCTACCTCTTCTATGGTAGCATGTGGTAGGAGTCTCAAGCCTTCTCCCTCCACCCCTATTTATAAGGGGGAGAAAGGTATGTTCACTCTTATTTCTAAAGATATTCCACCAACCTCAATTTCTAAAGGAAAGGGAAGAAGTTTCATGAGATCCCCTCAAAAGATATTCTTATATACCTTAAGGATGATGATAAAGTGTTGAAATCCCCCTTTAATACCAATAAAAGGAAGGTAAAAATAAATTCAGCCATATGAATATGGTAACTATTTATTCCAATTTTTCTATTCTTGTAGACATGTATAGGGATGAGAAGGTTATTTAATCTAGTGAAAGAAGGTTTCCTAGTTAGTGAAAGTTTTTTCGATATTGGAAAGGTGAATTTCACTAATAATATTGAAGGTTGTATGATTGACGAGGGGGATGAGATTGATATTCACTAATTATATGATTTTGAGGAGTATATTCAAACTAAGGATGCTATCTTTCATTCATTGCTTGACGAGGTTGAATATTCTATGTCCCATTCTCTTTCTAACGAGGATACTTTGGATGAAGACGATGAGGAGATTGACAAAAGTTGAGAGGAGATGGATAAAAGTGGATAGGAAAATTAAAAAAAATCAAGGAGGACCCATTATACACCTATTATGAAAAAATTACATATTTAAAAACTAGATTCAACAATCTAGAGGAACTATAGGACAAAGTCATGGGATGTAAAAAATTTAAAGATAATTAGACCAACATATATGAAACTATGAAATTTTATCAACACATGCTTGTCAAAATAGAAAAGGCCATGAAAGATCTTATAAATATCACTAATGGGATAATGAGAAGGTTTGTAATTGGGTTCCTTATATTTTATTCTAATCTAAACTTATTATAATGATTATTTTTCTTCTCATCTACCAGTTTAAACATAATGGTCATTAAATTCTTAGTACTTAATTTAAATTGGTCATTGTCTAAAGGATAGTAATTTGATAAATGTGACAATGTTATTCCATATTAATAATAAATTATGGATATCTTTGATGATTAATATTAGGTGCATTATTAGTTATAATCTTCTCAAGGGTGCCAAATTTAACTAAAATGTTCTCTTAAAGAATTGTATAACACTTCATAAGTAGTTTTCTTGACTAGCATGGGTTCAACCACTTTAGTAAAATAATAAATGGTTTTTAAGACATGTATATGGAAAATAATTGAATTATGGTTGAATATCCCTAAAAATGATAAGACCCATTATTTAAAAGGTTCTATGTTAATTACTAGTCTTAGATGTAAATAAAAGATTATGGGTCTTGTTGTCAATATAAACTACATCCTTAGTTGGATTCTAGATCTAGTTGCTCAATGAAATGTGAGAATATGTTCAATGTGTGTGACCTTGTTGAATTAAGCCAAGCCTCTAGAGAAAGGGTTGGTTCCCTACCTAATCTATATGTCAAGTGTTGGTCGAACCTAGTACTAAATAATCCTACAACTAAACCTATTTTAACAACTTGCCAAGGAAAAGGGAAGAGAAAATTCTAGAAATGTAAAGAGGTTATACACCATGATTAGAGTGTTTCTTCCTACCAAAAGGATACATGAGGAATCAATAGGAAACTATCAAAATACTTCACATAGTCCTATATAATATAATTCACTAGAAGTATGCATACATGTTATATTTTCATAGGGCGCTAAGAGAGAAAAGGAACCCACAATTAGCTCTAAAAAAATTCATAACACAATGCATGTACAAAAAAAAAAGAAAAAATACTCACAAATGGAGGTAATGAAATATTATACAACATGTAGAAGAAAGAGAAGAGGTAAAAATAATATTTTATTTATTGATATAAATTCACCAAATCAATTTACAGTTACAAAAGTATAAAAGTAAAAGTTTCTATTTAATAAATGAAGAACCCCTACAAATGAGCAAGACAATGCATTTTATTGATCTCTAATGGGAGAAAGAGAGAGATAAAAAATGTGGCAAGAGGGAAATTCTAGCCACTACCTTCAATATTTGACACTTTCTTATAGAAGTAAATCTAATAAACAACAAAGGAGAAACATTTCAACACTTTCGACAAGTTGAGTTAGTGAAAAGTAGGAAAGCTAGAAAAAAATGGTTGAGGAAGGTTGCATATCCAAAAAGAGTCTTATAATGTAAAATGTGGCACAATGATACTCTTTTCTCTTGTGTCTATGTTAAATCCATTTAATACCTATTTGAAATGCCTCAAATTGAGATCTAATAGTGTAGAAAGATTTATCATATCATTCAATGTGTTGCAAATTGTTCATTGGAAAGTATCACACCAAAAATGGCCTCTTATGTATTTCAATGGAAAAAAATAGGCCTTTATAGCTATCACCCCATTTTTTAAGCATTTATAGCCTTATCAAAATATTAGAAATAATTAAAAACTTCTACAACTTGCCTTTATGCTTTTCCACCTTTGGATTCATGTAAAAATTATTTACAATGTCATTTGGGAAAATATAAGATCAAATATGTTTTAGTGACTGTTGAAAATGCATTAATGAAAAATGTTCACCATTCTAGTAATTTTGTGGTTCAAGATGTGAAATTGGATCAGTTATGGGAGTTTGACCTCCATTAGGCTCATTCAAGTTGAGATGCCCTATTGTGTCCACATTAGGTTACTTATTTCTTAATTCTTAATGCTTTTACCTCTATCATGCTTATGCAAAAATCTAATTGACAACTAAACAATACCTTTGAATTATGAAATGGTTCACTTGGAAATCCATGCAAAACCATCCTTCACTTTGCTTTCATTCAAGTTAGGAAGCTCCAATAGGAACTTGCAAAAAATTTACCCCCTTCCACCCTTATAGGAGGTTCACATGATACTATTCATAAAAATAAATTATCTGATTCAGAACTCAATGGGCCCCTATAGAAACTTTATCAACATCAAGTTCTATGGGTCAGGAACCTCTTATTGAACATATGAGAAATTTACCTCCATCTATCTACAAAATCTATACTTAGAAAACTTAAATCCTATCAAGTTCATACCCAAAATTAGTTGACATATGATCTTCACCTTTTGGGCACCATCCCACTCAGTTGGAAACATCCAAAATAATTCCTCCAAAAAAATTTCTTTTGTTGAACTTGAACCTCCAAATGAACATGTGGAACATTAGTACCCATCTAAAATTGTGATAATTTCACTTCCATCTTAACTTGTGTGAAGTTCACATCTTCCATTTGAACCTACAAGAAGTTCACTTCCATATGAACTTGTGGGAAGTTCACTTCCATATAAACTTGTCGTAAGTTCACTTCCATTTGAACTTGTATGAAGTTAACTTCCATATGAACCTACAAGAAGTTTAATTCAACCTAAATTTATAGGAAGTTAACTTCCAACTATTTGTAAATAAATACTTAGCTATATTTTGAACTTCATCACCCATGCATAAATGATACTTTCTATTGAACTTGAGGGAGAGTTCCTTGCAACCAACCGTGCAAAGAAAACATTGGAATTGAATTTGCAGGAATTGGGATGATATTAGGGCATGAATCAATGCCTCAAAAACTTCTGCAAACCTCAACTTTGTAGGACTTTGGCCTCCAAAATAATGACTTGGTCATTTTAACCCAATTTTCTCCAAATTTGAACTAGAGATACCCTTTTGGGCCTTGTACAATTTGGGAAACTTAGAATGCTTGAATACTTAGAAATTTTTGAGATTTTTTTCATTTTGATAAATTACTAAGGTAGGAGAAGGAAAACCACAACATAAAATTGCAATTGACCCAAATACCCACAAAGATATCTTAGATTAGTTATCAACAATGGGAAAATAAAGGAGTCAAAAAGTGTCAACATTTTGGTGACTTATGTAGGATGTTTTCTTACTAAAAATGGAAACTTATAAGCTTTAACAGTCAATTGGGCACAAAGTCATAGGGACAATATCAACTAAAATTGGCCTACCTCAAAACACAAAAAATAGAAAACGTACATGTCGAAAGCACTAAGAGGAAAATATAAATCATGCATTCTCCTAATGAGAAAATGGAGTGTGTAACAAAAATTATTAGATAAAAGAGAACAAATAAAATAATATGTACTTTATATGTTATAATCAACCGCAAAAATAAGGTTTGAGGTGAATTCCATTGATTGGGATTGGAAGAGCTTCACCATCTAACCTATAAATATTAAAAGCATTGACCTCCTTATAGTGAGTGATGATATAAGGACCACTCTAGATAACATAAAATTTGGCATGCCTTCTAGGTTTGGCCTTAGAAACATCCCACTTTAGCACCAAATCACCTTCTTTAAAGGCCTGATATTTAGCCTTCTTATCCAAATTCTATTTTGTTTTCTTTTGGTGCTCCTCCAATGAGGTGATAGTTGATTTCCTCAATTCTTCTAGATCTATCAACTCAACCATTCTTATAGCTCTTGCATGTTCCTCCTCTAACTCCAATTACAATTGATAAGCCAACTATAATGAAGGAAATTCCAAGGATAATGGAAGTCTAGTATCCCTTCCATAGATCAGAACAAAGGGATAATTTCCAATCACCCTCTTAGGCATGATCCTTAGACCAAAGGGAAAATATAATCTTTATATACCACTATCTTTGGTTCATCTCCATAGTCTTGTTCATGGTTCTGATAAAAATATTGTTTGTGGATTCTACCAAATCATTACCCTACAAGTAATAGTTAAAGTATTAAGGTGCACATTACATATCAAGGCCCAATCAACAATCCTAAAACTACTAAAGGCTTTAGAATTATCTGAAATGATGGTATGGGGAGTTCCAACCTTGTTACAATTTCCTTTAGGAAATAAATGATTTCTGATTTAGTGGCCTCTTTGAGTGGAATGGGCTCAATGTATTTGGTAGAATATCAGTTGTAGTCAACACCTTATTGCCAACACTAAATAATAGGTTGATCATTCCAATAAATTCTAGAACCTACTATGACAATGGTTGATCTTCTTGAAAATGTTGAATTGGAAGGACAACCATTCTCTTTTTACTAGTCAATAGACTATAATATTTGAATCTTATTACTCATACATCAGAATCTAGAAATAAGGTGGGTCAAAAATAACTAGCCCTTATGATCTTCAAGGTAGTAACTCTTAGATAAAAATAACCACCAATCGATCCCTCATAGAATTCACTAAGAATTATATCAAACTAATTTTCTTCTACAAATATAAGTATAACTCCATCCATATTTATTTTGAAAAGGATGCACCAACCAAAGAATATGAGATAGATTGAAACCTGAAGTATCTCTTATTAGTCTTTTCTAATCTACAAGGATATTCACTAGTGGATATGAACCTTTCCATGTATGTTTTCCAAGAGTTATTAAATTTTTTTCCCTCTTCTTGAACAAAAAAAGATGAGTTATCATTCATTTCATCATCAAAAAGATACTCAAAAATAAATCTACCTTTGATTAGCTTTATAGCCTTGATAGTGACATCATATTCCAAAATTTTAGCCACCTAACCAACTCTCTTTTCACCTATCTCAACTCTCATTATAAAATATCTCACACTAGGATGAGAAACTAACACTATGATATGATTATTGGAAAACATATATCTATTTTTTTTTAGAGATATCATGATGGAAAATAAAATCTTCTCTATGGGTTTGTGGTGCTCTTCATAGTCATTAAAACTTTGAAAAAAACAGGCCAAGAAAATTGCTCCAAACCCTCACCATTTTTCTAGGTCAGTACAATTGCAACATTGCTTCCTTCTCCATGAGAATATAGGATAAAATCTTTCTCAAATTTTTGGTTCATAAGTGTAGGGACTTGGGAAGTTTCTTCTTTTATCTTTTCAAAATTCTCTTTGCCCTCCCTATTCCATTTTAAAACAACATCATTCTTCAATATTGGTGTAAGATGCTTAACCAACCCAACACAATTAGGAATAAATTTCCTATTTTTTTTAATCTTTCCAAGGAAAACTTGCAAATAATTTTTATGTGTTGGTAATGAAATATACAAGATAGATGATATGATCTCAAGGTCTAGAGATATGCCTTCCTTAAATACTGCATGGCCTAATAGCTTTCCTCGTGGAACACAAAATTATATTTCTTTGGGCTCAATGAGACCCAAAACTCTTTACACCTCTGAAACAACTTCTCAAGATGCTCCCTGTGATCTTCACCTTCTTTTAGAAAAAAAATATCTATATCATCTAAATATACTAGGATAAACTTGTTTACGAAGCCTTTAAAATCAATATCCATGACTTTTTGGAAGGTAGGACCAACATTTGAGATACCAAAAGGAATTTTTTCATAGGAAATACTTTCCCACTTAGTGGTAAGGGTTTTCTTATACATGCAATCATATTTTACATAGATTTGGTTGTAGCTTGAATAACCATATAAGAGGGAGAATCTCTCAACACCTACCATAGTTTGGAAGATCTGTTTCATAGAAGGCAGAGAATAGTAGTATTTTAAAGAGATCCTATTCAAGTCTCTAAATCAATAAAAAGATTTATCTCCCCATTTTTATTTCTTACATGCACTAGGTTGGATACCTAAGAGGAGTATTTTATGGGGAAAATAATGTTGGACTCTACGAGCTTGGTGACTACTTTTCTCATCAGGGGTTCAATATTGGGATTAAATGGCCTCTATTTTTGTCTAACAAGTTTTGTGTTAGGATATAAGTCTATAATGCATTAGGAAACATTAGGATCAAAAAATTTAAGGTATTCATAGCTCTAGGAGAAAATATCACTATAATCCCATGACAAAAAATATATTATTTTCTATGTCTATACTTACCTTTCCAAGTAGCATTTCTTTATCTTGAACCACCATAATTTTTTGATAATCATCTTCCCTAGTTGTTATGGTCTTCTTTCTCCTTTAAATTCATCATCACAACTAAATAATTTCTCAAGATAAATTAAATCATTTTGAAGCTTGTTATTTTTCATCCATATGATTTGGTCATAATAAGCTTCCATCCTTGACTGTGAAGATGAAAAATTAGCCTCATTCTATATGAAACTAGGTATCTAATTATCACTATCAAAAACATTCCAATTTACATAAGTTTTTGGAACATAGGATCTTACTATCACCTTAGCATTCCAACCTTGATGTTGAAAGAGGTTTGTAAGAGGGGAAAACTCAGAGCCAATTGTTGGTAACTAGTCAACTTCAAAAAATTATTTCTAGGGACCACTTGTATATTTATAGCAACAAAATTCTTGATTAGGTCCCAAACTCTATTTTATAGGCTCCAAGAAGAGATTTGTTATTAACACATCACTTCCTTGGTTGACTACTAGTTTGATATCTCCAAACACTTAGAGCTATGTTATCTTACTCTTCTTATCCAGTAGACAACCATGAAGTAATGCCCCATAATCTTCTACATTGTTATTACAAGAAAATTATAGTATATGAGAAAAATATTTTCTACCACTAGGAGAGATCAATAATACAATTGATCTAGCTCAACATCTAATTTTTGCATGATCAAAGAACATTTTCCATAAGCTAATTAGATAACCTTCTTGCTTGAGAGAAGAAGGGAAATTTTGTTCTCTTCTTGTATCATGTAAGTACCAATCCCAGTCATCTCAAAAACATGAAATGGATTAGCATCACAATTTCCTCTAGAACATTCATCGAGTAAGAGATCGAGAATTGAAATAGGTGAGGTGACTATATTTGTAGCTCCTGAATCATCCTCATCTTCCTCTTTTACAAGGTAGTTTGGACTAGTATGCTTAGGATCATAGCACTCTACATGGTAATTTGACATAGACTCAATTCTATAAGTAAATATTGTTCCATACCTTGTTCTTAGTAGCATGTGAGACTAGTCAAAGGACAAATAACCACCAATCTTAGCTATGAAATCTCTTGAAAAAAAAATGTAAAAGAATGGAGGTAAGTCAATAATTGATATATATTCACTAACAAACAAGTTTGGGCAAGAATGAAGTGTTAAATCTACGTCTTTAATTAATCCCACTATATTCATTGAACTACCATCCAACTACAACACACCTTTAGAAACTAGAGTGTATTCAACACCTAGTGTGTTGGCTATCTTCTTGGGCATTATTGAAACACTAGTTCGTACATCTATCATACAATTATGAACCAAGAAATTTCCAATAATTAGAGATAAGTAAGAAGGGGGTGGATTTTATTCATTATGATAAACAAGACTGATTAAAATATTTTATTTTTGATTTACTAGTCTAGCTGATGGAAATTTATTCAAGGAATCTTACAACAAGTATCTTTGAGATGGTATATTAATGGATCCCACATGTCCATTTTATTTATTTTCTTTATTTGATCTAAAATATTAAAATAGTTGACTACTATCTTATGCATGAAAGACACCAAAATTCCTTTATTTGGCTACTCCATAACTTGTTGAGTAGCTTGAAATAAAGATGGGGCCTCCCTTGTAGTAGATTTATTGGTCTAGTTTGTGTTTGCAAGCTTTGCCATAGGTTGTTTCTCATCAAAAGGAGGATTATTTTGTGTTGAATATGTATGGATATTCTAATTGAAGGGAGTTTGATCTTGATTGGTCAAATGGCTTCAAATCCAAAGACTATCGAGTAGGGCATCATGCCATAGGGTTTTCAAATAATAGTGTGGTAGGCCCAAAGGGTGGGATTAAGTTTTAGGTGCTAGTCATGATAAACTATCTTTTTGAGTTTTTTAGGATGGTATTTTTAGAATAATTTTCTTGGTAATTAGTTTGGGGATAAGATGGGGTAGATAAGTGATACTGGATATGGAATTTTTGGAAAACATTATGGATGTCATGGTTTTTGAATGGTTTTCCATTATCAATTATAATAGAAAGGGGAGTACCATAGTGACAAATAATGTAATGGAGGATAAATTTAGAAATTTTATTAGTAGTGATGTTGGTTAAGATAATGGATTTGACCCACTTCATAAATTATTGAGTGGTGGTTATTATGAATTTATGATCAACAGAGGAATATAGATGAATTTTTCCAACAAGGTCAAGGCCCCATTATGAGAAAGGCCATGGAGTATTAATGATTTTCAATTCTTGGAATGGTTCATGTATCAAATCATGATGTTGTTAACATGGTAAACATTTCTTGACAAAGTTTTGTGCACCCTTTTTTATAGTCAAACAATAGTAACCCATTCTTAGTATCTTTTTAGCAAGAGTAAGAACACTAGAATGTACACTACAAATACCTTCATGTAACTCACATAAATAAATTTAAGCTTCTTCTATGTACAAGAACCTTAAGAGGGTATAATTTGAAGACAACAGAATATTAAAGATAAATAAAATAAAATGTAATGCAATACACACGCAATACCTCCACCTAGAACCCTTCTTTCTCCTCAAATAGAACTGAAGTAGAATGCACCACAAATCCACTTGATTTTATTTTTTTGTGTTTATGGAGGAATGTGGTCGCTTATAAATATAGAAAAATGATAGTAGTATTGATAGGATGATAGATTAAATGGATAGCATGAGACTAAAATAATGGAATATTAAATATAAAATGAGATAAGTAGATATAAAATGTAGTAGCATAGCCATAGGATAGGAGGAGATTATAAAATGGGATGAGAGGCCTCTCATTTAAAGAATTTACATGAGAGAAATCAAAGGCCAAGATGGATTGGTTAATGGATGAATAGGAGTGAATAAAGATTAGGGATTGGATCAAAATTTGTAGTCATGTGATAGGTGTTACATGAGGGATAAGGGTTAGGTTTAGGAATGGATTAAGGAAACATCGTTATGTGAATGGCTAGCATTTGGAGATATAGAATGAAATGGATGGATGGGATGAAAAGTTAGTTTGAGTTTTGGAAAGTTTCCAGGTTAAATGAATCTAGACAAGGTCTTAGTTATTCATGTGATGGGGATACTTTTCACATGATGGAAAGTTTAGATTGTTATCCATGTGAATGAATCTAATGGATAGGGTTAAATGGAAAAGTATTGAAGAATAAATTATAATTAAATATTGGAGGAAAAGGTAATGGGGATTAATAATCCTAAATTAATTAATTAATTAATTTAGTTGGAGGGTATTGGGATAAGGGTAATGGATAAACTAATTAAATAAATAATGAATATTTATTTAACCGATTTTCTAGGACAAGGTGGGATAAAAATGACGCTACACCCTTAATAATAGTGTCTATAGGGCTATGAATAGTCGGCTTGTGGCTATCTTAACTCTTAATCAAGTATCTTATCATTATTATATTATTATTTAGTTATTTAGGTTAGACAAAGGATTTATAGGGCTATATAAGTTAGCCTGGGTGATATTCTAGGCATAAATAAGGTATGTATAGGAGGTAGTGAGTCTTATTTCATCATAATATTGTGAATTATGTTCTCATTGGAGATATTCAGAGGTTTTCCCCCTCAAAGTGGTTTATATTCTTAGTTTTTGATAAAGTAAGTAGCATTTATAGGGTGTTGTACCCTTTATACAGAGAGCCCAAAGGACAAAAAATGAGCTAGTTCAAACCAAGAATGAACTAAGAGAGGATAGACCAAACACAAAAACAACTGAAAGACAACCGTCAAACCACAAACTAGGACACAACTCCAGAAATTGAGGGGACCAAACTGAAATCCTTAACCCAAGGTCACGAAGAAGTGATAGATCGAGGGAGTCCCTTCTTCTTCCTTTGCACCAAAGACTAGGAAGACTCAGTATCCAAGTCCACCAGGAAAGGTGAGAGAAGCGGATCCACATAATCCACCAAGGGCAAAGAGCCACCACCTAGCAGGGGAGATGGCAACACAAGGGAGGAGACAAGAAAAGACCAAATGACCCACTGAAAAGCAACTCCTACATCGAAAGGGGAGGCCCTCATAGTCCAAGAGCTACTTTCAAGGTTTGTCCTCTACGAGCAAGACCACATCACCATGGAGAGGTTTGGAGATTTCCAAATCAACTAGAAACCGAGCTACCATAGTATGCCCAAGCTCCTGAGTCATACAGTCCACCATTAAGAAGCATCCAATGGTGTTGCCAATAGCCTCATAACATGATTCCTCCCAAAACTGGAGAGGAAGGTTCAACATTCAGACCCAAATAGGTCTGGTGTTCAATGACTCTATAAGGGGATTGAAGGAACGAGACCAAGGCCTGATGGATAGAGAATGAATATCCCACATCCACCCCTTGTCTACCTTTATATTCTTAGTTATTATCAAGCATTTACATCATATTTCCTATCATATTTTTCTATTGTGCAATTTATTTCATTACAAGTGGTATCAAAGCATGATCTTGGTACCGTGATGAGAAGACATTTTTTCAATTTTGGATGTCATTTTTTGAAACATATATCTCCCAAATTTTGGTGAATTTTTGTCTAATTTTTAAAGGGTTTTTGAATAAAAATATTCAAGAGGCTATATTATATATTTATGAGGATTTGGATCAAAATTGAGTGATTTATTATAGATTTAGGGTTTCTTCCCAATTTATTTGGAAAGTGCATATATCTCAAATCCTAAAGAATTGGTTCTTGATTTTTAGGAGGTTTTTGAAGAAATAGTAGGAGAGGCAAAAATCCAAGTTTTAGAGAAATTGAAGCATAAATAAGTGATTTATTATAAAATTAGGGTTTTCAACAAATTCACTCTCAAGGTTGCAAATCTACTAGTTTCTTATAGTTTTTTCTAGGTAAGTGGTATCTTGGCCCTAGTAAGTTACATTAAATATTTTAGAGAATTTAAGTTTCATTTGTGTGATTTATATCAAAATTATTGGATTCCAGCATGATGAGGCCTCAAACAAGAGTCAAAAAGAATGTTGTCACACTAAGTAAATCTCATAATAATGATGAGGTAATAATAAAGGATATTACTCCCAATAAGGAAATTAGAAAGTTCAAGGAAGAAATTTAATCGATGAAGATGGAGATGAGTTGCCTAAGAGGAGATATATCAAAAATACAAATCATGTTGAGTGCTTAAAAAAATGGACCAAGAAAGGTCTCAAGCAATTGTTGGTGTTCCAAATCAATAGATAAAATGAATCTTAAAGACTAACCAATTTCTTATGTTTGGACTCAAAGATGGATTTGGCCAACTGACTGGAAATGGGATTAGAACACATTTCCCCTAAACTTCAAGCTCCATAGGACCTAGGGGGTGACCCTTTAGCAACACCTAAAGATTTACACACACAATTAATAGGATATTTCTTAACAGATAATGCTCTCATACAATTATGCTAAGAAACATAAAATATCACTCAATATTAGCTAAGACATTGAGTGAATTTCATTAACCAGCATGGAGAACATGGAAAACACATAACTCAAAATATAAAATTGAAATGGTTATTTGATTTAATAATTTGAGACCAAACTAAAAACAGAAAAAGCATAAATATTGACCAGTGTCAAGAAGAGTGCTATGGAGTCATACAACCAACAATTCATCCTACAATGTTAAACATGTTTTGAAGATCTTTGAAAATATTATCACATTGTGACAGCAAGACCACTGAAGCTTTATCTGGTAACTATTCTTACAAATCCACCTGGAAACACAATACTCCTATTACATTTGTTAAAACAAATACTCCATCCTTGAACATAAGGCAATAAAATATGCATCTGACATTAGTTAAAGAAATTACACTATTCATAGAACATAAGGCAATAACAACAATAACTCAAATGTAGCAAATGTGCATGAAAAAACCCATGTAATCTTTGATTATTGAATTCAAAAGAGTTTTACATCTCAACCATGGAGACAGTTATTAGATAAAATATACTCATGAAGCTTAATTTAGAACACAAACACCTTAGATTAATTGACTAGCATTTATAATTCACCCTAGCATTACAGTTTACCTAGATCTTTTGCCTGCCTTGCAGAGCTTTCAAAAAAATGGAACCCCTCCAAATGGGAAAAGAAGAGAATAAGAAGTTTGAGAAGACCTAAAATCAATTCATTGAAGACACATGGAAGCTTCTTCCCATTGATCAACAATAAGAAACCATCTAAAAAAGCCTCTCTCTTCTCTCATCATTTGCAATAACGAACAATGTCTTTGCAATTTGCCTTCACTTTGATTCTTCAACAGAAAAATCACCTTCCTATGAACAAATTTCACCATTTCACTCTGCCTTCATTTGTTGCACTTACCACAGTGAACACAAGGCCTAGTGGAGAAACATTCTCCAACCATTTGCATTTTAAAAATAATTCCCCTTACTCCCGTGAAAGCATTTTCACTCAGCCCCTTTTACCTTACTGCACTTCAAATTCTCATTGATGTGCCCAACAAAGTAAAATATTTATTTTACTTTATGCTCCAAATCTGTATTTTATCTAGCTATTTAAAATAATTTACCCATATTTCATTTTAACTTTCACCTTACACATATTTAAAAGTTTTCTTTTAAATAAAAATGAGGGCCTCATTTAAAAAATTTAGCATCTGACAAGAAAGGTTTTCACCTGTTCCCCATCACAATTTAAATATTTCACCAATACTTATATTATACTTTAAAATACTTGCCTTTGAAAACTAAAAAACCTGCCTCCTTTTATCGGGTAAATATTTAAACTTCTCCTTAGTAAATGGTGAAAACCATTTAAAATTCATCCCCCACTTTAAAATGCTCTTAAAATTTAGGCCCACCACTGGACACATGGCAGGAAACTGTGCACCCCACAATGTTTATTAAAATTATTTTAATGTGCAGGGTAGCGGGCTTCACTTTTCCTTCTCAGCACAACGCACATGTTTTCTGCAGGCATCATCACCAGACTTGCACAGTATGTGTGATGCTTTCCTTTGTTGCTTTTAATATCTCTCGCACTCATTGAGTAACATTTGATTTTAAATGATTTTCCTTTTTTATTAAAGGCTTTTCAAGAATTAAATTGGGGAAATAAAAACTTTATCCCGTGCCTGCGCCTTTGAAAGTTTTTGCGCATACCGCACAGCCTCTCATGTGATGCCATGCTTTGCTTTGCATGGTCCACGCAATTCTTCCTTCTTCCTTTCCTTTGTTTCCACGCACACTATGCATCCTTCATTCTGATGTCATCTCCAAAACCCGCGCGGTATGGATGAGAGTCTTCAAAGGGTGTTTGTCGTGCATTGTTGCCTCGTGTTTTGTACACCAAAGAGAGTTTCCCTAGACCATATTGATATATTTAACTGCAGGCGTGTGACAATCATCATTGGAAAAATTGCAATGTTGAAATCAAAAGGGAAAGACAAAGATTTTTGGCCCCTGGTGATGAGTTTTCTATGCAACCATGAAAGCCATGAAAGCCACCTCTAGACCAATCAAAAACAAGAATTAAACTTGCTTCGACCCAAAAACATTTGAAATTTAATTTTATATTTTCCCTAAATGCCTCATTTATCCTTGCACAATATTTAAAATATTTTAACATTTGGAACTTTAGAAAAATTATGACTTTTAACTACGCTTGTAGGTCATTTGAAGAAATTGATTGTGGGCAAACCGGGACATCTAGAGCCATGAAAATTTGTGTAGGATCATAATCAATTATTTAGAGAAAACCCATTTCCTCAAATTTTTTCCATCCCTTAAAATTTAGGTACCTCCTTTGTAAATTGGTCTTGGGACGTGTTCACCGCAACAAAAGTACATTAAAATAATATACCAAATGACCTCCATTTTTAATGAAAATAGAGCTGTAGAGGTTTTATACCAAAAAAAGAAATGGGTTATCCTTAGATTTTCAATATTTGACACTTTTTGGAACACCATTTTTGGTCTTGTCGCAATAAGAAACTGATTAAATAATCCATCATAACTTATCTCGGGACCCTGAAACTAAGCAGACATGCACACATTAGATCCAAGAATGGAGTACAAAAAAAGAAGTTCAGAAAAAGATATCATGAGGTGCAAGATATTAATTAACAAAGTTTCTTACTCAAACTTTTATGCAATTGCACCTATTCAAAACCAATCAAGGCTCACTAAGTCACCACTTTGAGAAAATACCAAATCAACTTCTGGGAGGTTGCCAATGGAAACAAAAAATATTTTAGGTACACTTAGTATGTGTATGTGTGCAAGAGGTATTTTCTTGAATCATTATTCTTCACGAGATATTAGGGGTCAAAATTGACCACCTTGAAACACTATAAAAAATTCAGATATAAAACTGAACAAACTGCATTTGCTTTTGATCTCGAAAAAATAGCAAATCAGATCATGAAGCTCTGAAATCTGATTGGGGAGTATATGAATGTGGGAGGAATGGAAGGAATCAATCCATTCATATTGAAAATCATTCATTTGTTAAATATTAACTCGAACAAAAGGCCACTTTGTAAAACTGAAAGTTCTCAAACAACAAAACAACACCAAAACCCTCCACCTTCGTTTTTCAAAACACTATCAAAAATTATCGTGGGAAGCTAAAAACTGAAATGTGAGTCCAAATATGTCACATGAGTGGGTCCAACAAGGGGTTTGGCTTGAAAATCACTAGGCTCCAAATTATGACCCTCCAAAGTGGGTCATTTAAGCAATTTTTTCAGGTGTACCTCTGAAAGTGCAGAGGCAAAAATTTCAATATGGGCACTTCAAATTTGCAAAATTTGAGAGTGCCAAAAATGGCTCCAACTGGGGATGTATGCCCCCTATGGGCATAACAAGAATCCAGATCTCTAGGTAGGAGACCAAATGTTGAGTTCGTCAGGTGCTTTGAACTGCTCCTTTATTCAACCTCTTTTCAATGTCACTTGGTGACCCCAAGTCACCAAATGAAAAAGGGGAGTCAATTTCTACCTCTATCAAACACCAATCTGTTAAAAAAGTTGATATCCCTCATCCCATGCTTGCCTTTGTCACACCATAACAACATGAGTGACTTCATTTGTGCAAACACAAGTATCAAGCTACCTTTGTACTAGTGGAAACTTTCTCTCTGTTCAGCTTTAGTGTCACATTGCAACTAAATGACATAGGACATATCACTGCCATTCTCGTCATTTTCTGATTTTTCATCAAGTGGCAACATTTGAGCATGGTGATTAAGACCACATTGAACCACAATCTTATCACATTTACTAACCCCTTCATAATGACCATGCTTAGAGGAGATATCATGCCCCAAGAAGAATGTGCAATCCTCATGTGTATTGAGAAAAACATGCTCACTCATTTGCAACTGTTTCAATTGGATTGCATCAGAAGTCTGCTTATTTTCATCCCAACAACACAACCCAAACACATTATCATGTATTTCAAGGTTCTAAAAACTAGATTTATTCACACCCACAATACTTTTATCCTTATTCAAATCATGACATTCAGAAGAAAGATCACCATCTCAAACAATGTTTCCTACTTCAAGCTCATAGACAAGAATGCCAACATTAGTAAAATTATCACAAAGAGAATCTTCAAATACAAGTTCATATGACTTAGAACTTCCATTACAACAAACTCACCATAGTGAGTTTCAAAAACGCATTCAGTATTGCAAAGAGTTTCACACTCAACATTATATTTTTCTGCTCCAATACCAAAATCTGAAGCATATTGCCCATAAGGAAAACTATGAGTTGTAGATCCTAAAAAAAGGCTCTCATATGCATCCATGTGATTGACACAATCACATCATTCAAGTGAAAACTCATCATAAAAAGTGTCATTAGTTGTACTAGTATTTATCTCTACATTTTCACTATCATATACAACTACAAGAATGCTACCCTCATGCAAACAGTGAATGATAACTTCAAAATCAGAAAAAGAAGTAGAAGAAGGTAAAGCATCAAACCAAACTGGAGTTCCTAATTTATCATTATCAACATATGCATGTTCATCATAATCAACTACTTGAAATGATTCATCCAATGAACCTCTTGCATACATATCTCCTTCTTCGTCCATACTGCTGCAACAATCAAAAGGCCCACCTTCTCCAATGCCAAACTGAAAACCATCAATGGTTTCTTCATTGCAACTTCTCACAAATGATTGCTCTAAATGAAACTTATTGCATAACTTGTAATTTGCAGCTGATATATTGATATTCTCAGAAGCATCTCTCAAATCAACAAGCTCCTTTGTCTCATCATGAATGCTTGCATCAATGCTACATTTAATACTTGTAAGATTAGTATGACCAAGTGCATCATAATACTATTGATTACATACTTCTTCAAAAAGAATGCCCAATTCATATCCATCATCATACAATAGTGAGGCTTCAAAAATATTATCATCATTTTCCCTGTTGAAGCACTCTTCACTTGAATAAATCAACTATGCTTCTTTCTCTTGAAATGAATCACATTCACTAGGGTTAAAAATAGAATTGTAATCATCTTGATCACCCAGACAAGAATTTTTTTCCGCTAGTTGTAAAATTTCATTTACAACATCATTGTTCTCTTCATGAAGATATAAAACCTCAAAATCGACATGATCTTCAACTATATATTCAAAGTCCATAGATGAGAAAATATTTTCATTATCATCTACATCATTGCATCCTTCATTTTCTAAAAAAAATCTGCTCTCTATTTTTGCATTTCAGAGCAAATAGAAGAAACTTCGCATATTTCATTTATCTGAACATGACCATCATGGCTGCAATCTTCATCTAGGTACATTTATTTTGTAGGTTGTTTAGAAACAACATCCTCATCACTGAACGATGAATCATTCTTGACTTCTACCATACCATCTAGATCTATGTGATTAAGTCTTAAAAAAGTACCATCACATAATTGAGTTAGGAGATCACTTCCATATTTATCTATCATTTCTTCAATCACTGAAAGCCATTGATATAAACATTTAAGGCTAAGGAGCTTCAAGTGAGCTGGCATAGTACTCCAACCTAGCTCATAATTCACACAAAACAAATTGATGCAAAATGATTCATCGGGCCTTTCTGATTCTAGTATATCAAGCAAAAATTTCATGAATCTATCATAAAAGTCATAAGGGGATTCATCTTCAAATATTTTCATATCACACAATTCATCAATATGTGATATGGACTCAACCTTACTTGCTGATTTCTCATTATATTCTTCTTGGGTATGCATATTTCTTTCTTCCAAAAAGCATTCATCATTCACTATTGACTCTTCTTCAAAATAATCAAGGAAATGTATTCTGAGCTTATGCCATGAATCTATGGAATGCATTGGCAAACAAGTAAACCAACATTCAACAATATCTTCTAAAGTTCTTACAAAAAAAATCATGATAGCGTCCTCTTCTTCAATTTGACTGTCTTCCATCACATCAAGAAAACCTTGTACATGTCTTAATGCCGATTCATCAAAATCTCCTCTAAACTTAGGCAAATATTCATTAATTCTTCTTGGGACAGAATGTGGGTAACCCTGGATTTTACTGAAATCTAGAGGATCATATATTTCACTTGCAGACACCTTTCTTTGGGGACATGGTTGTGTTTTAGGCATGACATTACAAATTGTAGAGGGAGAAGTAGGACAACAATACATATATGCAAATGAATTTGATTCTCTCTACAACTTACTCAATACTCAACATCCCTTGATTGCAGTGCTAAATTTCACTAAATAAGGGAACCAAAGTTTTCTAGAACTTCAAATGTGGTTTTCATATACATATTTATCTTTCTTGAAAACCAGAAAAATGAGAAATACCTGGATATGTTGGAGCTGCTGCAAATTATTCTTCCTAACTGGAAATCTTCATAGATCTGAAAATTTATTCACATCTTTAGCAGGTTCTTAGACAAAGTCACCACCTCTATTCACATAGGACTGAACTTCACCCAGTATGAAGCTCTTTCAAAGATGAATTTCATTCTGGGTCTTCTCCAACATCAAAGGCACACATAAATTCTTTGAAATCTGCTACAACAAAATCACTTCCAGGTCTTAAAACTTCTCAATATCTAAACTAGATGTTCAAATTCACCAAATTCTTAACTCTGTGATATTATAGTTTGTAATTGGAGATACAAAATTTCTCCCCAGGAAAGTCGCCATTGTGTTGGTGTTCCAAATCAAAAGATCAAATGAATCCTAAAGACTAGCCAATTTCCTATGTGCAGACTCAAAGATGGATTTGGCCAACTGATAGGAAATGGGATTAGAACACATTTCCCCAGAACTTCAGGCTCTATAGGACCTAGGGGGTGACCCTTTAGCAACACCTAAATATTTAGTCACACAATTAATAGGATATTGCTTAACAAATAATGCTCTCATAGAATTATGCTGAGAAACATAAAATATCACTCAATATTGGCTAAGACATTGAGTGAATTTCATTAACCAAAATGGAGAACATGGCAAACACATAACTCAAAATACAAAATTGAAATGATTTTTTGATTTAATAATTTGGGACCAAACTGAAAATAGTAGAAGCATAAAGATTATCTAGTGCCAAGAAAAGGGCTATGGATTCATACAACCAACACTTCATCCTACAGTGTTAAAATTGTTTTGAAGATCTTTTAAAATGTTATCACATTGTGAGAACAAGACCATTGAATCTTTATCTAGTAACCATTCTTACAAATCCACCTAGAAACACAATACTCTTGTTACATTTGTTAAAGCAATTACTCCATCCTTGAAAAAAAGGCAATAACATATACAACTGACATTAGTTAAAGAAATTACACTATTCATATAACAAAAAGCAATAAAAACTATAACTCAAATGCAACAAATGTGCATGAAAAAACCCATGTAATCTTTGATTATTGAATTCAAAAGAGTTTTACATCTCAACCATGGAGATAATTATCAGATAAAATATACTCATCAAGTTTAATTCAGAACACAAACACCTCAGATTAATTGACTGACAGTTATAATTCACCCTAGCATTACAATTTACCCAGAGCTTTTGCCTGTATTGCAAAACTTTTAGAAAAATGGAACCCCTCCAAATTAGAAAAAAAGAGAATAAGAAGAAGATTGAGCAGCCCTAAAATCAATTCGTTAAAGACACATGGTAGCTTCTTTCTCATTGATCAGCAACAACAAACCTTCTGGAAAAGCCTATCTCTTCTCTCATCATTTGCAATAACAAACAATGTCTTTGCAATTTGCCTTCACTTTGATTCTTCAATAGAAAAATCACCTTCCTATGAACAAATTTCACCATTTCACTCTGCCTTCATTTGCTGCACTTACCACAGTGAACACAAGCCCTAGTGGAGAAATATTCTCCACCCATTTGCGTTTTAAAAATAATTCCCCTTACTCCCATGAAAGCATTTTCACTCAACCCCTTTTACCTTACTGCACTTCATATTCTCATTGATGTGTCCAACAAAGTAAAATATTTATTTTACTTTATGCTCCAAATTTGTATTTTATCTAGCTATTTAAAATAATTTACCCATATTTCATTTTAACTTTCACCTTACACATATTTAAAAGTTTTCTTTTAAATAAAAATGAGGGCCACATTTAAAAATTTTAGCATCTGATAAGAAAGGATTTTACCCGTCCCCATCACAATTTAAATATTTCACCAATACTTTTATTATACTTTAAAATACTAGCCTTTGAAAAATAAAAAAACCCACCTCCTTTTATCGGGAAAATATTTTAAACAACTTCTCTTTAATAAATGGTGAAAACCATTTAAAATTCATCTGCCACTTTAAAATGCTCTTTAAATCTGGGCCCACCACTGGACACATGGCAGGAAACCACACACCTTGCAATGTTCACTGAAAAATATTATTTTAATGTGCAAGGTAGTGGGCTTCACTTTTCATTCCCTGCACACCGTGCAATTTTTTTGTTGGTGTCATCACTAGACTTGCCCAGTATGCACGATGGTTTCCTCCGTTGCTTTTAATATTTCTCGCACTCATCGGGTAACATTTAATTTTAAATGATTTTCTATTTTGATTAAAGGTTTTTGAAGAATTAAATTGGGGAAATAAAAACTTTATCTTGTGCCTGTGCCTTTAAAAGTTTTCACGCATACCGTGCAACCTCTCACATGACCTCATCCTCTACTTTGTGTGGCCTATGCAATGCTTCCTTCTTCCTTTCCTCTATTTCTATGCACACCGTGCATCCTTCTTTCCGATGTCATCTCCAAACCCGCACAGTATGCGCAAGAGTCTTCAGAGGGTGTTTGTCATGAATTGGTGCCTCGTGTTTTGTGCACCAAAGAGAGTTTCCCTAGACCATTTTGATACATTTTATTGCAGGCATGTGGCAATCATCACTGGAAACATTGCACTATTGTAATCAAAAGGGAAAGACAGATTTTTGGCCCCTCGTGATGAGTTTTCTATGCAACCATGAAAGTCGTAAAAGCCGCCTCTAGACCAATTAGAAGCAAGAATTAAACTTCCTTTGACCCAAAAATATTTGAAATGCATTTTATATTTTCCCTAAATGCCTCATTTATCCTTGCACAATATTTTAAATATTTTAAATATTAACATTTGAAACTTTAGAAAATTTGTGACTTTTAATTACGCATGTGGACCATTTGAAGAAATTTATTGTGGGAAAACCAAGACACCTAGAGCCATGAAAATTTGTGTAGGATCATAACCAATTATTTAGAGAAAACCCATTTCCTCAAATTTTTCCCAACCCTTAAAATTCAGGTACCTCCTTTGTAAACTGGCCTTGAGACATGTTCACTGCAACAAAAGCACATTAAAATAATATACCACCATCTTTTATGAAAATAGAGTTGTAGAGGTTCTATACTAAAAAATGAAATGGGTTGTCCTTAGATTTTCAATATTTGACACTTTCTTGAACACCATTTTTGGCCTTGTCGCAATCAAAAAATGATTAAATAACCCATCGGAACTTATCTTGGGACCTTGAAACTGAGCAGGCATGCACACATTTGATCCAAGAATGGAGTGCAAAAAATAGTTCAGAAAAAGAGATCATGAGGTGCAAGATATTAATTAACAAAGTTGTTTACTCAGATTTTTCTACAAATTGCACCTATTCAAAACCAATCAAGGCTCACCAAGTCACCACATTGAAAAAATACCAAATCAACTTCTAGGAGGCTGCCAATAGAAACACAAACTCATTTAGGTACACTGAGTATGTGTACAAGAGGTATTTTTTGAGTTATTATTCTTCACAAGATATTAGGGGTCAAAGTTGACCACCTTCAAACATTGTCAAAAATGCAGATATAAAACTGAACAAATTGCATTTTCTTTTGATGTCAAACAAATAGCAAATCAGATCATGAAGCTCTAAAATCTGATAGAGGGTATATGAATGTGGGAGGAATGGAAGGAACCAATCCATTCATCTTGAAAATCATTCATTTGTGAAATATTAACTCGAATAGGAGGCCACTTTGCAAAACTGAAAGTTCTCAAACAGGAAAATAGCACCAGAACCCTCCAGCTTCACTTTTCAAAGCACTGTCAAAACTTATCATGGGAAGCTGAAAACTAAAATGTGAGTCCACATACGTCACATGAGTGGGTCCAACAAGGGGTTTGGCTTGAAAATCAATAGACTCCAAATTATGACCCTCCAAAGTGAGTCACTTAAGCAATTTTTTCATGTGTACCTTTGAAAGTGCAGAGGCAAAAAATTCAATATGGGCACTTCAAATTTGCAAAATTTGAGAGTGCCAACAGTGGCTCTGACTAGGGATGTATCCCCCCTATGGGCATAACAAGAATCTAAATCTTTGGGTAGTAGACCAAATGTTGAGTCTGTTAGGTGCTTTGAACTGCTCCTTTATTCAACCTCTTTTCAACTTCACTTGGTTACCCCAAGTCACCAAATAAAAAAGTGGAGTTAAGTTCTACCTCTGTCAAACACCAATCTATTAAAAAATTTGATATCCCTCATCCCATGCTTGCCTCTATCACACCATAACAACATGACTAACTTCATTTGTGCAAACACAAGTATCAAGCTACCTTTGTACAAGTGGAAACTTGCTCTCTTTTCAACTTTACTATCACATGGCAACTAAATGACATAGGACATATCACTGCCACTCTCCTCATTTTTTGATTTTGTATCAAGTGACAACATTTGAGCATAGTGATTAAGACCACATTGAAACACAATATTATCACATTTACTCATCCCCTCATAATGACCATGCTTAGAGGAGATATCATGCCCCAAAAACAATGTGCAATCCTCCTGTGTATTGAGAAAAACATACTCACTCATTTGTAACTCTTTCAATTGGATTGCATCAGAAGTCAACTTATCTTCATCCCAACAACACAACCCAAACACATTATCATGTGTTTCAAGGTTCTGAAAACTAGATTTATTCACACCTAAAATAATTTTATCCTTATTCAAAACATGGCATTCAAAAGAAAGATCAACATCCCAAACAATGTTTCCTACTTCAAGCTCATAGACAAGATTGTCAGCATTAGTAATGTTATCACAAAGAGAAGCTTCAAATACAAGTTCATATGACTCAGAACTTTCACTTGCAACAAACTCAGGTCATAGTGAGTCAAAAAAACATTCAGTATTGCAAAGAGTTTGACACTCAACATTATCTTTTCCTACTGCAACATGAAAATGTGAAGCATACTGCCCATAAGGAAAACTGTGAGTTGCAGATCCCAAAAAAACGTCCTCATGTGCATCCATGTGATTGACACAATCACATTCTTCAAGTGAAAACTCATCATAAAAAGTGTCATTAGTTTTACTAGTATTTATCTCTACATTTACACTATCATATACAACTACACCAATGCTACCCTCATGCAAACAGTCAATGATAACTTCAAAATCAGAAAAAGAAGTAGAAGAAGGTAAAGCATCAAACCAAATCGGAGTTCATAATTTATCATTATCAACATATGCATGTTCGTCATAATCAACTACTTGAAATGATTCATCCAATGAACCTCTTGCATACATATCTCCTTCTTTGTTCATACTGCTGCAACAATTAGCAAGCCTACCTTCTTCAATGTCAAACTGAAAACCATCAATGGTTTCTTCATTGCAACTTCTCACAAATGATTGCTTTGACTTAAACTTATTACATACCTTGTCATTTGCAGCTGATATACCAACATTCTCAGAAGCATCTCTCAAATAAACAAGCTCCTTTGTCTCATCATGAATGCTTGCATCAATGCTACATTTAATACTTGTACGATTAGTATGACCAAGTGCAACATAATATTGTTGATTACATACTTCTTATTCAAAAAGAATACCCAATTCATATCCATCATCATACAATAGTGAGGCTTTAGAAATGTTGTCATCATTTTCCCTATTGAAGTACTCTTCACTTGAAGAAATCAACTCTGCTTCTTTCTCTTGAAAGGACTCACGGTCACTAGGGCTACAAATAGAAAAATTGTGACTTTTAATTATGCCTACAAGCCATTTGAAGAAATTTATTGCGAGCAAACTAGGACACCTGGAGCCATGAAAATTTTTGTAGGATCATAATCAATTATTTAGAGAAAACCCATTTCCTCAAATTTTTCTCAGCCCTTAAAATTTAGGCACCTCATTTGTAAACTGGCCTCGGGACGTGTTCGCCGCAACAAAAGCACATTAAAATAATATACCAAATGACCTCATTTTTTTATGAAAATAGAGCTGTAGAGGTTTTATACCAAAACAAGAAATGGGTTGTCCTTATATTTGCAAGATTTGACTCTTTTTGGAACACCATTTTTGACCTTGTTGCAATCAGAAAATGATTAAATAATCCATCAGAACTTATCCTGGAACCCTGAAATTGAGCAAGAATGCACACATTTGATCTAAAAATGGAGTGCAAAAAATAGTTCAGCGAAAGAGATCATTAGGTGCAAGATATTAATTAACAAAATTGCTTACTCAGACTTTTCTGCAATTGCACCTTTTCAAAACCAATCAAGGCTCACCAAGTCACCTCTTTGAAAAAATACCAAATTAACTTTTGGGAGGCTGCCAATGGAAACACAAAATCATTTAGGTACATCGAGTATGTGTGCAAGAGGTATTTTCTTGAGTCGTCATTCTTCACGAGCATTTAGGGGTCAAAGTTGACCACCTTGAATCACTGTCAGAAATGCAAATATAAAACTGAACAAACTGCATTTAGTTTTGATCTTGAAAAAATAGCAAATCAGATCATGAAGCTTTGAAATCTGATAGGGGAGTATATGAATGTGGGAGGAATGGAAGAAACACATCCAATCATCCTGACAATCATTCATTTGTGAAATATTAACTTGAACAAGAGGCCACTTTGCAGAACTGAAAGTTCTCAAACAACAAAACAGCACTAGAACCCTCCAACTTCGCTTTTCAAAACACTGTCAAAACTTATCGTGGGAATCTAAAAACTGAAATGTGAGTCCACATATGTTACATGAGTGGGTCCAACACAGGGTTTGGCTTGAAAATCAATAGGCTCCAAATTATGACCCTTCAAAGTGGTTCACTTAAGCATATTTTTCAAGTGTACCTTTGTAAGTGCAGAGGCAAAAATTTCAATATGGGCACTTCAAATTTCTAAAATTTGAGAGTGCCAACAACAACCAAGGTGAATCATTGAGGTCATCCACTATTGATTTAAATGTTAATATTCATATTAGATCTAGGAATTTGATACCAAAGGTGGATATGTGCAAGTTTGATGGCAAGGATCCACTAACATGGATAAACTAAATGGATTTGTTTTATGTACATCAAGTGCCAAATTAAAAAAAGGTCACAATGGCTTCCCTATATCTAGAACTAGATCAATTAATTTGGTAGCAATGGATTTGTACTCATCAATAGAAAAAGGGTCTCACTATTTCATGATCAATTTTTATAGAGGAGCTCCAATCACAATATAGAAATAGTGTGACAGACAACTTCTTCAACTAGCTAGCTAAAATTCAACAAACAAGATCAATCAAGGATTATATTAAAAATTCCAAAGTCTATCCTTAAGAGTGTATACAATTATAGAGGAGAACTTGAACGATTTATTTTTGGGTGGCCTCAAGGATCACATTCAACATGAGGTACACATGTTTAGTCCTATCTGGTCCTTTTATCTTAGAACATAGGGTAGAGAAGAAGCATTTGATTTTTAGAGAGCATGGGGATAATGGGATAAGAGAGAAATGATATTCAATACCTTCTCTTCCTCAACCTACTAGGTTGAATCCACAAAAAAATGAGAATAGAGAAAAAGGGTTGTGTTGAAATTATGACAAAAAATATAGTCAAGGACATAAATGCAATGAAAATAAATTGTTCTATATTGAAGGTTTGAGTGTAGAAGAATATGAGAAACCAATATTAGAGGGTGTTAGGGAATCGGATGTGAAATCACATTATTCCAAACAAATCATTTATTGTTATACACTCTTAGGTTTTAGTGCCTCACAAACTCTCAAGGTAGTAGGTTTCTTAAAGATGAAAAATTTAATAGGGTTAATCGACTTGGATAGTACTCATAATTTCATCAACAAAAAGTTATCTACTCATCTAAATTGCTTTATATATCCATATCTATAGTTTTAGGTCTTGATTGTATATGGTGGTACTATTAGCTGTTTTGGAAAATAAAATATTATTAAATTATCCATGGGATCTTATCATCTTGATAGCCCAATGCATGTTATCTCCATGGGTGCAACATATTGTAGCATGCACAAAGCCTACCCTATTTTTTTTACCTAATTTTTACCCCATAAATGTAAAAAAATCAAGTTCACCAATACATAGAAAGAAAATTTCCCATTTCAATTACACATTACACATTTGAAATAAACCCATTCCAAATTTCATTGCATGAATAAAATAACTTTGAATATTCCCATGTAATGAATTCATCATTCAAATACAATTTACAAATAGATGCATGGTCATACATCCTCAAGTCTCGACTGCCAACTACATGAGGGAGAACATTACCCAAACTCTTTTTTGCCAACTATAGACTTACTATGGTCCATCACACATCTTCCTAATCGGTAAGATGGCACCCCCTTCAATGAAGATTATGCTAATCCTCTAATATAAGCCTACCTAAGCATGGTGTTGTGTCCTACATAACTAGTGTTGTCATACAATGGATACCCGCCTGCATGCATGACACTCCCTACTAGCTATGCAATACTAGATCACAATGAATTTATAAGTGTATGTAGTGGAAACTTACACTTTCTTTGGCCAAATATTTGATATTAAATTAAACTCTCTTTCTATGAAGTGGTGTCATATGTTCACCCACCCCCTCACTCAACTTGGTAAATATACTAACCATAAATAACTCTTGACTAGGTTTTTCCACACACACAACAATAATTCCATTCCAAAATGTGATGTAACATTCAAGTGATCTAATTGACCAATTAGGTTATTCCCAACCTTCATTTATCCTAATCCCAGGAACAAACCTCATTACCAACATAGGTTTACATAACATCATAAACTAACAATATCGACAAAACACTTCTATATCATACCATTTTCCAACATCACAATTCATGCAAGAGTACATTTGGCTTATGACATCCTAGATATTATGATAATACACTCCAGTTATCACTATTTGACTATTACCATCAAATGTTACAACACATGCATATCAAACTAGTATGATTTCTCTCATCAAGATGTCCTTTTGATTATTCTTTATTTCTCATGGTTCTTTCCAAGTTATCCTATAAGGTTTCCATGTTTTCATGTTCATAAAAAATCATAAATCATTTCTTTCAATATGACTCATTTATTCACATGTTTACAATGTACACTAAATTCATATGAAATTTGGAGGACATTTTTAGCTTGAGAGAAGTTTGTGCTTCTACACCTTATAGTCTCCTCACATTACGACTTTGGGTTGCTGAGACATAAATTCCTCTTCTTTAAGACTAGAATATCGTGAAAAGGTATAGAATCTTGGTCAAGTATAAAATAAGAGCATAATCAAAAAATATATATCACTAATATGTCTTTCAACCCTATTGTTGAATATAAATATAATCATATTCAAGTATATATAGACTATTCTCTTATTTTCAAGGAAATATGAGTAGCAATTCAAGGATAAACTACCAACATGGTTTGCATAACATCATAACCTATCAATGATCTGACATATCTAACATGTTATCATTCTCATTGCATTACTAACATCATAATTCATGCAAACATATAAGTAACATGTAATCATCTTGGTATCATATACATATACCTTCTAGATAGTTTAATATAACTATGTAATGCAATCATGACAATCATTATAACTATATATGTATCGTACTAATAAGACACCACAAAACTACTTATATCCAATCTAGCTCTATACACAAGATTGATTCAATATCTATGATAAAAAACAATATTTTTTAGAAGCATTGGAAAAAAACCAACAAAAAAATAAATTCAACATAGAAAGGAGTAATGAATAAAATAACTAGCATTCCTAGAAATTTAGCTTCCAAAGAAGAATTTGCACTCAACGCTCAATGTCACAAACTACACTTGTCACTCCTTTAACTTTTATCTTATCTCCAATTCTAACCTCTTTCCCAACACTCAAAAACTCATAAAAATATCTCTCCAACACAATGAAATCTCTCTCACTTCTCACAACTTACACTCAAACACTACTTTGCACAAAGAAAAACTGGAACAAAACAATAACAATGGAAAGAAAATGAATTCCAATCAAATACCAAAAACTAAGAGGTTTCCCTCTCTTTATAAGAGATTCTGAGAAACTTAATGCTATAGATCAACTCCTTCAATCACCACCTCTAAAACTGAAAACACAAACTCAAAACTAATTTTGTCTCTAAGCCTGTCGACTAAGCAAACAGGTTGAAACATGGAAGTTGAAAACATCAAAAACTGAACAAAAATATAGTCCTAAATAGAAACGGTTCCAAACACATGGCTAAGTCACCTCATTTCAACTAGATCATGGTTATTTTACCAGGTCAAATATTTTCTATGGTTTCCCACTAGCTTTCTACTTCTCAGTGTGGCTCTTGCTATGCCAGGTTTCTACTCATGGCTCCTACAATGGATGCTTCCTTTCTAATACAAAATAAACTCTATTAGCTTTTACTACCAACTTGTGGCACATTGACTAAGTCCAATGCCTCTTTTATCTACTTTTGTGTGGCTTCCAATACACAAAAAAAACACCATTTAAATGAATTATTACCCCCTTTATATGCCACAAAAAATATAGGTGCAATACTTATTGTTTTAACTCATTAAATGGATTTTGTTATATAGTAACTCATGTGCCTCATATCATGCACTATAATGTAGTTGTTCCATGTTTATTCCATCGCTTATATATGTGTATCATTTAGTTTAAACATTGTTTACTTTACTCACATTATATATGTCAATATATATATTATTATATATATTATAATGCTCTACCATTGTAATATATATTAAAATCAATCAATTTCCAATCATATATATTTATAAATATATATATGTATATTAATATATACATATATATGTATGTATATATTATTAAATACGTACATCTACGCATATATTAGTATATACATATATATTATTATTTTAACATCTTATAATTAGTATATATATTTATTGATAAGTATATATAAAAAGTGTATATATATTTTCCCACTTAATTTCCCCTATATATGATGTATCCATGTATGAGTATATGTAAGTATTTCTACCTGCATATGTGCACACATGTATATGCTCATATACATGGGTTATTGTAGATATACATATATACGTATATATATTTAATGTATATAATTATCTATTCATATATATATTAAATACACGAAGTAGAACATATACCCAATACAAAGATTTAGTTACTTTAATACAAAATAAAGAAAAAAATAAAGAAAATCAAAGACAATTACTCAAACATTCTAATCATCCCAAAAGCTATGAACACGGGTTTACATATCAACACATATCCCGTATTGACTTGACTTAACTTTCCTAACCTAGGCCATGAGTGTGTGATAGCTCAAGTAGGTAAATTAGTGGTTTACATACCAAACTCCTCTCCTAGGTGATACTCTACCTCTCCTCACTAGAGGGCTTGATTCTTTCATGCATCATAAATGTAGTTAGTCAATCACATGAAAATCATTTTCATCATACATCATTTGTATCATTAAAGAATTAAAAAAAATAGCATCATAATGCATATTCATGTATTTCATTCAATAATTGAACGTATTAAAGTCATAATTTTGTATTCAATATCATATTTAATCATAAAGGTAAAAGTAATTTGGTGACTTAGAAATCGAGTGTAACACATTGTTTTAGGAGTACAATGGATTACTACTTTGGGAAAAAATTGAGATGAAATTCCAAGAACTATTTGTTGAATGCATAAGACAACTGAGAGGGGGGTGAATCAGTTATATATTAAAACATCAAAACCCTAATTAACATTCAGATTCACATTAGTCCATAAACCCTTATTGTGCATTAGCAAAATGTAAACATGAGAAATAGTTATGCAAACACATCCAAACACATGAGAACACCATATTTATGTGGAAAAAGCAAGAAGGGAAAAACCACAGTTAACATTAGCTCACAATATAAAGTAATTGCAAAACTAAATACAATAGGATCACTACCCAAAAAAAAAAAATGGTTCACTACTAGATTAGAAAGAAGAATAAAGAAGATTGTTACAATGAGAAATCCATCTCAGAGCAACAAAAGAGTTCCACCACTACTTCACCAAGACATTCACACTCTCTCTATAGAATGTAGACACCTTTTGCTCACTACTTCAAGTAGTCTTAGATATTCAAGATCACAATACCTTTTGTACTATCACAGTTCACATCTCAAAAAAGTTGCATTACACACTTCACTTATATTTCCTCCATCAAATTATCACACATATATACCATATTCAACCTTGAAAATAATCTACAAGGTCAATTATGCACCTCAAACATGCAAATTCAAATTAGGTCAGAACCAAAACATCCTTGTGGCGGAAAGGAATGAAGGTGACCACATCATACCTTAAATTGGACCTAAATCCACTCATACATGCCACACCAAGCTTCCACAATCACCAAAGAAGATCCTCAATTAGTGTAAACTATTGGAAACAAGCTACACTGAGAGGGGGGTTGAATCAGTGTTGTGCAAAAATTAACTTTATAAACCTTTATCTTCAAAGCAATAACAATATTCAACCATAATGCATAAACATAAAGAAAATGAACACAACACCATAACACAAGGATTTTTACGTGGAAACCCTATTAGGGGAAAAACCACAGTAGATGGAGAATCCACTATTTAATCTGAGTATACTCAAATGAAGTTTACAATAAGGGGAATGCAATTGCATTTAGGCACACTGCCTAGAGCTCACTACTCAAAGGGAAGTCTCACTGCCTTACAAAGAAAATCAGATTAAAACCATCTGAGAGTTTGAACTGAGATAAATAGCATCTACATATGCCTGATTACAGTTTAGGTTAATCACAATATTTGATCTATTGTCCTATAGACTGATTTTGCACTTCTGCTCTATTCTACTCACACTCGCAACATAGATTCTCTATGTGCAAGTGAAAATACACATTATCTCTCTTCTACTCTGCTCTAATTCACAATTCACATCACCACACACTTCATACTCTACCCAAAATGATGTGGATGATCATATATATATCCGCACCATAGAATTCAATTATACTTTGTCAGCTTCAATAGAACACAAAAACAATTACAACTGTTGGCTCAAATCGGGAATAATATGCAATGCGTATCCACAACGGTTGGCCAAAAATTGGATAGGACCCAAACAAAGATGTAAAAACACAAAAATTCTTAATCAATTTCTTTCCATACATCCGCAACATTATTCATTCATGAAGTCGGCTCCAGTACTAATAAAATAATGAATTAGTCAACCAGATCTTCAGACTCGCACAAAGATCGATACGAGCCACTATGCTTCTATAGTAATAGAGATAATATACCAAAAAATATTCCTGAGATGTGCAACACAAAACAATAGCAGAAAATCTTCATACAAATCAATGAACATTGAACTACCGAATACTTTGTTCTTCCTTGTCAATCTTCAATCTATTTGTTGGTATGATCGAATGATGATGTGCATATCTAATCATTGATTAGATTTTCCATCAATGAAAACACTAGATGATACTAGTAGTATCTCTTGCCAAAAATCTCCCCCTTTGGCATTGATGGCAACACTTAGTGAAAAATGACTAAGTGTCGGATCAGTACCAAGATAAACTGCATTGCCATCCCTAAAATTTCAAAAATACAATTCTCCCTCTGAGATGATTATACAATTTTCACTCCGCTATTCTCCCCCTTTGACATCAATGAAAAAGGCAAGGATACACATACCAAAAATGAATCAATCAATCAAAATTGTTATACAAAAATGCTTCTTTAACTTACATAAGCTGGAAAATGTTTGCAAAATCTTTCTTCAACTGGATCAGATGTGAATCCCAAAATATTTTGAGACTCTCCATGATTGTTATGTGACCACAAATCAAGTAGGATTGGGTCTGTGTTGATTCCAAGTTGGTTGGATCACCAACTGCCATAGTGTCTTTTCCTTCCTTTAGAGCACTTGACATTATCTCAATTTTTGGACCAATTATGCCTCTGAGTTCACATGCTCTAGCAACAATCTTATCATTCTCATGCTTCAGGATTTTTATTTTGATAAGAAAAGACATCACCCCTCCTTTTGTCTTCCCAACACCACCAGTTAGAGGATCAAATGCTTCAGAAATAGTACTTGACTGCTTTTCTAGATCCTTAACCTTTTTCTCATTAGCTTCAATAAATTTTGAAAAATACAAACATGATTTGTAGATCTTTCCACCTTTTGAAAAAGCATTTTGTGCATTCTTTACACATGTGGCTAAACCAGTTTTATTTTTAACAATCATTATTTTCAATCCACTAAACCTTTTAACATCAAACTTTTTCTGCACTTTCACCATAGCTGATTTTTTGAGTGACTCAAAGTGAGTACTCATAGAGTTGATAAGCTTTTTCAATTCACTGGAGGAGGAACTAGTCGAATCTTTCACATAATAAGGAATTATCTTCTCCAACACTCTAGATGCAAGATTTAGTAGTTCACTATCTTCAATGTGTGACTTCAGTAGCTCTTCTCTAGCTTTCACTCAAGAAAAGGAAGCTACTTTCATCTTTTGGACTGGGCTCAAAGTAGACAAGTCGATGGGACCTTCAATCAATTCTGGATACAACTCTTCTTTCTATTCAACCAAAAATTTCTTCACTGCCTTAGTAGTGTCTCTTGCCTCAACTAGGATTTCTTTTACATCATCTTTCTTCTCTTCAGTTGTTACTTCCACAGTTGCAAGGTCTAGTTTATCTTCAAGTATCTCAGCTTTCTCAAATGATAACATTTTCAGGTATCTCAACTTCCATAGGAATTTATGAGTTGTCCTCTGTAGGAGGAATCTGTGAATCCTTAGTTGTATCAAAATTTTCTTCTTCTTCTTCCTTTACCAGACTAGATGGGGCATCTTCAACATATGTTTCCTTAGCTACAACATCAATTTTGTCATTTAATAGTATCTCCCTCAGAATTTGCTAAGTTTCTTTTGTAACTTCATCAGTTAGATCGATCATTAGCTTGTTCACTCTTGTTGTTCTTTTTAATTTCCTTTTGGCTTTATTCAAGAGTGGTTGCATTTCATCCATAGACATTACCGGACACAATTCTACAAGAATCCTTTCTCTCATCTATTCTTCTTTTGTTCTAGCATTAAGTCTCCTCATTTCCAGAATGTCATATAGACTTTTGGGAAAGTTAGGCAAAATTTCAATCAAAACTTTATTGAAAATATTCATATTTTTTATTGTCTCTTCTTCCAGAATTCTTTTCTCATATTCAGCAAAAGACTCATACCATTTATAGAGAGGCTTGATATTTCCATCCTTAACTAAAGCATTTTCAACTTCTCCAACATACATACCTGGATTGTCAGTTTTTTTCTTCTTTACTTGAACATATTCACCAAAGGGTTTTCCTTTTGTAATAGTTGTTGCCTTAGTGCCTTGATGTTTGATTTCTTTAACATCTTCATCAGACTCAGTTTACTCATCATCAAAAACAACCATATAGATTATTTTTCTCTTATCTTTCTTCCTCTTACCTTCTTTGTCAAATCCCTTGGATTTAGTTTTCAGAGGGATTGATTTTGCTACATGAGCTGAATAGGATGCAAAACTTCTAGTTGTTCTAGCTCAAGTAGATGATGTTGCCGAACCAACTGATTCACTTTTTGCTGCCTCCTTAGCTTCTTTTTTTGCTACTTTAGCTTCTTCCCTTTTCTTTCTAGATTCTTTCAATTTCTCTATGGATATGCCCAAAAATTTTGCAAGAAATTCTACCTCTTTTCTAACTCTTTTAGTTACCATAGGTTTCCTAAGCTCGTTGTGAACCTGCATTCCCTTTTCAGCATAGGTATCAAACCTTTCTTCTGTCATATCCAGAGGTTTATTTAGAAAATGTTATGCATACATATCCAAAATGTTCTCTTCAACTTCATACCCCATGGGCATGATCCAGATTGTTTTGGGATCAACAGCTTCCATCATACATTGATCAACATCTACCATGAAGAAAATTGAATCCTTGTATTTCTCCACAATGGAGGTGGAAATCCTCTCCCTAGCTTGCATAATAGTTTGAAAACTTTTAAATTATCCCTAGATAGCTACATTCTTTGTTTTGGTGTCTACAAAATTGTGCAATAGATCTCTGATCTGAGTGGCTACCGGCTTGTCCTTTTTCCAATGAATTTTTCCAACTCCTGAAACTTCACCCATGAAATAAAAGAATAAGCACAAAATAAAGTTACCATACTTGAAATATTTTTTCTTATATTTCTTAATATTTGCAAGATTTTCCATTAGCTGACTCCTTAGCAATTGATAGAGATCATAATCTGCATTTTCTTTCACCATCTGATAAGTAGCACAAATTGTTGTATCACACACAGAGTTGTCTCGACTAGAATGATAAATATGGTATCCAATAACCATAGATGAAATTTTCACATCTACATCAACAATGTTATCAATTGTCATT